>JAHWFO010057280.1:3937066-4088404 GCA_023313115.1 Rhysida immarginata | reverse complement strand
GGGACCTAGGACAAGCACATTATTTACTTGGGATGCAGATTGAACGCAACAGAGAACAAGGCACTTTGAAACTTCATCAGTCAAAATACTTGGAAGAAATTCTTAAAAGATTTGGAATGAGTGAATGTAAACCGGTAGCTACACCAATGGAGACTAACGCTAAGATTACAGAGTGTACAGAGAAACGGACAGAAACAAATAGACCATTCAGAGAAGCGATAGGCAGCCTGATGCATGCAGCAGTAAAAACGAGAAACCCATAACCTGATGGAAAATCAGTTTTCTTTATCCTTTTTATGTGGAAGTATAGAACAGACAACACATGAAACTGACGGCATCGTTAGAACTCTCACTTTTTACTCTCGTTAACAGGAAATAAAAGGATACATAGCAGAGTGGTGAGCGTTCACAAATGACATCTTACCAACAGTATGAACGCTATTTGGCAGGCGACAAATGGAAGAACATAGTCTGGGAAGAATATGGCAAAACACGAATATATTTTTTATCGACGACAGGGTAATACGACTCGATTTGACTGGGTGCGTCAATGCAAGAAGTTTTCCGAAAGTATTCTGGGTATAACTACAATGGACGTCTGACCATCAAAAAAAGTGAGATCCAAAGCAGAGATAAATGCTGCCTACTATCAGTTAAACGCCTTGTAACGCGTATATCCTAAAGATATTCCTCGGTTATACGGCCCTAAGGTAAAGGACGTGTACATCCACCAGGATAAAGTAACCAGTCACACTGCTAAACTGAGTGTCCACATTGCTCTAATGGAACAGGAAACTGGGATTAAGATTGCCCCATTCTCAGATATCCGTATTAAGTCACCAATCCGTTGGCACTCAGAAAGTTAGCCATCTAAACATCTATATCACTTTTCGTCGTCATCTTTTTCCTTAGGCACGCACGCCTTTTATTCCTACACTATCTATCTAAAAGTAATTGGACATTTTCGATTTTAGAGGCTTTGTCGAGTATTTAGAAAAATACTTGACGGATTATCCTGAAACTTCAGGGGTATAAAGAGTATGTTACACTTCATATATTTCAGCGAAGGTTTTGTCCCGAAGGCAAATAGGGGACCAGCAACAAAGTGAGCCAAAAAAATAATGTTTGGGATCACCCTGTAAAAAATAATGCTTGAAATGCGTTGTAGCTGTAGCATATAATTATGAGGCTTCTTTTACTTATCTGTGTTCATTTGTACGTATATTCATGGAGATATAAAGGTTTGTTTAAAAAAAAAATCGAAACTTTTTCGTGAGTTTTTTTGTTTATAACATGCAGGGTTTTCAACCCAATGCAATCCCATTTTCTGGAAACTTGACAAACTACACTAGATAAAACATCCTGCAATCACAATATAAAAATATTAAATATTTGATGAAATATGAGCATTTTTACTAAATAATGTTTAACTTCGCATGTGCAAGCGTTACCAAAATGTCTTTTGCATAATTTATTAGCCAAATGTATAGAGCTACTCTTAAAAAGCCCAAGCAAATATCTTGAATATTCAGAACGATATCGTGATTCAGTTGCTCTCAAAAATAATCAAAACGATAAAGGGTTTTCTCCAAATTTTTATTTTTGGATTGGACACAAGCATCAAGTTCTTCTCCTTACGCTAATATGAAGTCAATAAACCCATGTCACCTCACAAACGGCAAGAACATTTTGGTAACTTTATCATATTCATTTTATATTATGTTCTAATAACGCGATAAATATCTTATGTTACAGGAGGATACGTTTTTTAAGTTATTTAGATGAAATAATTTCGTTTAATTCTGAAGCGAAGAGAAAACGGATTCTTCCTCAACAATTTGCCATTCAAGGAAATCTGATGCAAATTGCAGTATAGTAGACCACTTTGATAATGTTCTTGTCTCATTTCGTAACATTTCATTTAGTAATATTCACCTTTCATATTTTTTTAAATTAGATATTTCGTGAAATATTTGATAATAGTAAATATCTGAGAAAGTAACTTTGACTAATTGAATGCGGAAACCCATTCTTAGAATCATATTAATATACTGTATATAAATATTATTTATTAATGTTACTTGTTTAACGTACAAATTTCTCTTGCGCTCTTCTTTATTAAAGACTTCAAAAACTTTTTGTTAAGTAAAAAACAATTCTTTATTATTATTTTTTTGCAGTTATATATATATTGTATTGTATTGTATTGTATTGTATTGTAGCAACAAGCCATCTCCCATCCACGAACTCTATGGAAAAAAGAAATTGCTCCCCAACGGGCAAAGCCCAAAACGAGATTAATTTATGGGTTAGATAAAAATGTCGGCAAGATTGAAAACGTTAGTTGAAAAATCGTAATCATTATATAGCTGTACTAATTTCATCGCAGGATCAATCCATCCGGCTTGAGAAGAATAATAACGAACAGATAATTTTAATCTATTTCTCCTAATAACTCTAGAACAACGAAGTCCTATTGAAGCTAAAAAATTTGATGAATCAACACGACCATTAAGAATATTCGCAAGAAAATTGATCATATAACAGGTTCCTAATCTGTCGAGAGACCAATAAGCGAATTGATCCCTCACAATACCATCAGAACTACCAAATTCTTTTTCGCAATACTTAAACAATGCATCATGATACTTCATTAATTTTAAAAATTTTCTATTAGTAAAGCCTGGGAACCAAATAGGAAAACCATAAAGAATTTTAGGCATAACAACACTTAAATAAATAGAACAGATAATAATAATAATAATAATAATAATAATAATAATAATAATAATAATAACTTAGCCCCTGTTCTGAAGAGAGCGAAAACCGACACAGTCTTTCCTATTATTTTCTTTTGAAATGTTTTTTAAGACTACAAACAATACAGGATAACAAAATAAGCATTTAAAATTTTCTTTTTACTACCATGATTTATATATGACAATAGTTTAATATAAAACACAAGATCTCTCAAGAAATGAGGAGATCAGAAAATGATACATATAATGTAAACATATGATGTCATTTTATGAAAAAATAAATATTTTCACATTTGTGAATAGAAAATAAAATAAGACATGAAATACAAATTGTAAAAATTTACCATTTATTCACAAGTGATTGTTTATTCATTTATTTTCATTTTTTTTTATCTCCCTGCTTTCAAGTATGAAAATAAATTTTTAATCTAAACATTGTTTAAAAGCCTCCTGAAGGAAAAAAAAAATAAAAGGAAAAAGGAGAGGATTTTTTTTTAATATAAATTTTTTACATTATAACATCCTATTAGATACACATGTTGCATAGAATTTTGTAAATTTATCAGCATGATTTCTTTGAAAGACCTTCTTCCTTTTCAAATATATAAAACAAAAAACTTTTTATGTACAGTTCAGTTATGTAAAGGTTACTAATTAAAATTATGCAATTATTAAAATTTTTAGATGGTTAGATGAATTTGCTCCTGTATTTTAATTTCAAACGAGTTTTTTTTTAAGCTTCATTAAGATTCTTTTTGTTAATTTACATTAAGAACAAAAAAGAAGGGGAAAAAAGATAAAAAAAAAACCTTTTCTCTCCTAAATTAGTAGCAGATGATATTTTGTTTCATAATGAATCATATCCGGTTTCTTACTTATTCTTCATTGAGATAAGATTGATAATAATTACAATAATAACAATAATAATTATAGTATATCACATTTCACTTCAATATAAAAGGAAGAACAAAGAAGAAAAATGGGAAAGTAAAACATTAATACGAAAGCACACTCAGAATTATTAAAAAGAAGAAAATTTGAGAAATTCAAAATAAGAAAGACAATTTTCATACTATTAAAATAGTAATAATACAAAGAAGATGAAGAAGAAATGAGCATATTACATGAGTATTTTTAATTTTTATAAAGAGAAACCATTCAAGAAATGTGACATTTTTTTCTAAGTCCATTCGTTAGCTGTCAGGTCAATGTAGATTCAAATCTTAGGATCAAACCGCAAAATGTGCTATGATTATTGGCAAAGACATTAGTTTCATTTGTTTTCTATAGCATAAAATTTGAATTTATCCATAGATTTCAGCATCATAGCTTAAGAATAACTGAATATTACCAGTTTTACCAGATACATTACCATTAAACTAGCATCACTTCTTATAATTATTTTTTAAAAAAATACATGATCAATTAATTTAACAAAGTATGTATAATGACTGTAGAGGTGGTGTTCATTCACCACAGGGAAATTTCGTTGGCGTAATAGGTTTGCGTGAAGAGTTAAAATCTGGCAAAGCTGTCACTTGGGTAAGTAAGAAATTAATTTTCTTCTTTACGTAAGGGCTATTTTCATTTTATGTTTGACAAATCCGATTTGTAAAACCGGTAGCAATAGAAAACAATGTAGACTTTCGCTTTTATGATCTTGGTTTTGCAGTTTTAAAGGATTTAGGAAAGGCAATCACGGAGTGGAACGACAAGGATGACAACGACTCCATATGAAAAAGATTAAATCTGTTTATTTTGAAGTTGAATTTCCTACATTGCTCATAATTTTATTTTTTAATAATTTAAAAAACTAACTTTATATTCTTTAAAAAAAAAACTATTCCTTGAGTCACGATATCTCGAATCGTGATACAATTAAAAACTTTTTTTTTGTCCTCTTAAATGCACGCATTCATTAACAACGCTTTGCTTCCATTAATGGCTGGTGTTTTAACAATAATTTTTTTTTCTAAAAGTGGAAAAATTTTGCTAATATCTCTTAGTTTTTTCCCCATCAAAACAGATGACTTAACAAATTTTTAAAAGACAAATAAAAGACACGCAACCAAACAAACAATTTTAAATGAAAAAAATATATGATTTTTGTTAATTTTTATTTTTTAAAAGATATATGATACGAGAGAAAAGGAGCTGGGAGACAATTTTATGTTCGGTTTTATTAAAAATATATATATATATATATAAATAGGTTTTAATACTGTACAACTATTAAAAAGAACAACGCAACTTCTTTAATAATTCTTTCAAAATATTGTGTATTTTCTCGCATTACTGACAAATTTTATTATTCATCTATTATTGTTGTTGTTGTTCCTATTGATAAATAAAAATAATATAAATTAAAAAGGAAAAAAAAACAATTTTAATTATTTTTTAAATATAAGCTTGCATAATTATGTTTACACTTTCATATTCAATCAATCAGAGATCAATCTCCAATAAAGTTTATTTATATAAACAGACTTTGAGTTGAAATGCTTAAATATAGAGACTGTACATAAAAAGTTTCGCTTTTACCTTTTTTTTTTTAAAAAAAAAAAAAAAAAAATAAACAATCAATCTTTTTTTAAAAAATATAATAGATACAGGTCAATGTTGTAAAAATTAAAAAAGAAATAATAAAATTAATCCAATTCAATTGTGTTGTGTATAATTGATTTTTTTTTTCTCATTTTAAAAATAAAAATAATATTTTAAAAAAATATTGCAGAAATATACAATTCTTTGAACTTGTCATACTACGTTCATTATATCGTACTCTTTCATTAATAAGAACAATTCTTCACCTTTGGGGAGGGGGTTAGGGAAAAACAAATGAAAAACCATTTTGGCACTGGCAGGAATTTTATTTTTATTTATTTTCACTTCAGAAACAATGTTTAATCCCTTTTTTTTTATATTTTTTAAAATGTAACTTTGGCATGTCTTTTCGATCGAGGAAGGCACTTTTTTTTAATATATTTATATATATAGATATAAAAGAAGAAAAACTTTTTTAACTGTCACTGCCTTTGATAGACACTTTCAAGGCACATTCTCCATTTAGATAGAAAGAGATCGTTCACAACCAATCACCTGCTAATTTTTTTTCTTTTTAATGAATGTGCAAGATATTTATATAAAACAAAGAAATTTATAATTCTTATGATGATAAAATCCTAAATATATTTAAAATATTCAAGGTATTTTTTTTCTGCTGGGAAATTAATCTCAGGTCTCCTTATTTACTATTTTTTTTAAGTCTGTTGAATTATTTTTTTGTCTTCCCAAAGAACGAATACTTTATAATAAAAATATCTTTTAAGATTTTATAGCATTACATGCTTTGTAGTCTTGTTCTAATTGAAAGAAAAACAGACGGTGTTTTTTTTTTGTTTGTTTTTTTTCCAAAAATAACGAATATTAAACACAAATACACAGCATTCATTATTTTCCAGTTTATTTCCTTTTTTAAAATCCCCCTTTGTCGATTTAAGTGCAGGCTAAAAGGCACTCTTCTGATGTGTTTTATAATGTATATGTGTGTGTGTTTATGTATTATGTGTATTCTGTGTCGTAGATCACGGATGATTTGATCAATTCAATTGACGACACCATATGACTACTTGAGTTCTTTAATGAGAGATGACAAAATGTTTTTTTAGCTTGATAAATGCAATTGATGAATTGTGAGAGAGAGAATGAGAAAGAAGCACAGTTGATCACTGTTATTATTATTTATTGTTATTATTATTATTATTCTAATTATTATTCTAAATGCCGGTATTTGTGCGCACTCATTTGAGAGAGTCCCAACACGGCGTACTGGCATTTCATGCAGTGGTAATGGGTTTGTTTTTGGTTATGAGTACATCCTTCAATGTTGCAGTTCTGTGCCGGTGTAAACTTTTCGAACCCAGCTGCCATGATACTGTCGAGTTTTTGGTGCTGCCTCCTATGGGCTACGACTTTGTTAGTATCCGTGCAAACAAAATCACATTTGAGGCAATGAAAATGTGACGCTTTATTCCCCGACGTGCCCGTGGTCGACATTGTGATCGTGTACAAACAGTCTGGGCGCCCACAGGCCACGTTGGCTCTGAACTGCTGGAAATCTCCACCCATGAGAGTATCTAAACGTTCGTGCCTTGCAGTGTGTTGTACGAAACGGGTTTTATCACAGAAACTATAACCGCAGTCTCTCCGGATGCAATGAAAATGCGTCTGATGCTCTCGATAGCCACAGTGCTGGTAGTGACAGTCTTCGTTAAAGCGGTACCTGATGTAACCATCGGGCACAGGTTCGTCCTTGAGAATGCGCAGAGACGAGATAGAAGATGGCACTCGCGGTCGTTTCATGTCGCCATATTCGTCACATCTGGGCGAAGGGTTACGTTTCCGTGATCCGCTTAGCCACCGCGGTGAATTCGGATTCGATTCGGCACTGTCTTCACGAAACGGGCTAACCAAGCCACCCATAAAGGCAGACATTTCCTGCGAAGGCTGCTCAGCCTTGTCGAGTTCGTTTACACCGTTCTGACATGGCGAACTTCCTTTCTCGATGTTCGCGGCCATGGGCTGCGCGCCTGCTGGCAGCATGTTGTGATAGCCCGCCACCGAAGCGAGATTGCGAACGTGCGAGAAGTAAAGGGGCGCAGCATCTGGAATGGCACTTGTGAACAGGGAAGGAGGTGCAGTCTTCAGAGAGTCACTGGCTGTTGAAATGGCCGGCGCAGCGTGGGAGTTGTGGGAGCTCGCATTGTCGTTCTCTTCAGCCTCTTCTGGCTCGTCCGCTTGATCATCGTCGTCCCCACCTTCCGTAAGCTCTTCGTCTGCAGGGTTACCGTGTTGTTCGTTAGCTTCTGCGCTCGGCGATTCAGAGCTGGATGGGCTAACGTGCTTCTGAATGTGCGTTTGTAGCCGTCCAAAGTCGGTTATAGCCTGTTAAAGGAGAAGAATTTTAACCCATATTAGATCGAAATGTGCATAAAATTAAATAAATAAACAAAAAATTTAAACTAGCTTTTAATTAGATAACACTAGTTTACAAATTTTAACTTTTGTCTTCC
This sequence comes from Rhysida immarginata, assembly GCA_023313115.1. Classification (NCBI taxonomy): domain Eukaryota; kingdom Metazoa; phylum Arthropoda; class Chilopoda; order Scolopendromorpha; family Scolopendridae; genus Rhysida; species Rhysida immarginata. The sequence goes on along the minus strand of JAHWFO010057280.1, from coordinate 4,080,573 downwards.
CCCAGAAAAGTTTTATTTTTTTGGGATTGTATGCCTACCGATGACAAATATATAGACAGAAATTTTTTATCACGTCTGGTTGTTTGCAAAATGACAAAAAAAAAATTTTTTTTCGCTTATAGGATAACAGAGCCAGAGAGCACCATTACGTTAAAAAAGTATGGCCGGTTAGAAATGAATTTATTCCTGGAAAAATGAATGTGAAATACAATCCCTTGGTTCCATCAAAAAACATAACTTTAACTCCCCTTTACATTTAGCTATGCTTGATGTAAAAACACTTTGTAAAATGCAAGGAGCTGCATTTAAGTACTTGCAAAATATTTTCCAAGGTTATCCGAAGCCAAACTTAAAGAAGGCATATTTGTTGGCCCACAAATTTGAAAACTGTTTATTTGAGCTTAAAAAGGCTGCATGCATATCTTTTAGAATAGTGGTAAAAAAAATTCTTGGGAAATAAAAAAAAACTATGAACTTTAGATAGATTTTTTTCCGAACTTTTTTGGTTAATTACCACAAAATGGATGTTAATATGTCTTTAAAAATCCATTTTCTGGATTCATATTTTGATTTTTTTCCTGGGAATCTAGGAAGCATGGACTGATGAACAAGGTGAACGCTTTCATCAGGACTTAAAGCAGCTTGAACAGCTATACAGGGATTTTGGAATGAGCATATGTTAAGGGACTATTGTTGGTTGGTAATAAGAGAAACTGACTCAAATTTATACAAAAGATGAGTAAAACGGAAAATTTTCTTTTGTGTGTATGAAAAACCTGTTTGTTTATTTGTTATAAAATGGGAATAAACATCTATTTGAAAATGTGACTACTTTGACAATAAATTTGGATTTAGAGACCCCCAAAAGACCCCAAAATAGTCCTTTTCGTCAATGGGGGGAATAAACTTGTAAACTAGTGTAATTAATTCTTTTTAGAATATTTCATATTATGTTTATTTATTTTTTTTTTGTAAATAACAATTTCCCTTAATCATTTTTCATTAATTAATCTACCTGAGTGCAAATGTTACAATGATAATGTTCTGCTTTCTTCAATTTGCAGAATGGTTGACCACATGGATGTAAAGGTCCAAACTCGACATGGTTTTCCAGAAAACCATGCCAGTCAAATTGTGGCATGTTTTCTGCTGGTTGCATTAACAATTTATTCAGTGACAGATCATCATTTTTGCTACTGTGTGGACTAAGCATGTCAAAAGATGATGATGGTTCATCACTGTTGTTGTTGTTGTTTGGACTGTGTGATTCAACTAAGTTCTTTTTCTGATTATGCTGTGGAAATGCTGAGAGAGGATAAAACGTTCCTGTCGCTTTGACAACAGTTGTCTTTGGAACACTTTCACAAATGACTGGAGGCGACAGGGAATCGCTAGGACTTGGAGATTCAGATGGAAGAATGGGTCGAAGAGCTGGAAGAATAGGAGGAGGAGGAGAAGATTGTTGATTTAATGGTGGTGCCACGGAAGAAATAGTAGTTTTAGAGTCATTCTCTTTGTGAGATTGATCATGAAGAGCCATCATGCTGTAGCGCACAAAGGAGAAGTTACAGTTTGGTTTTGTGCAGTGATAATGTCTGTTCACACGGTTACTAGTACATGAAGGAAGGCGACAGTCCACGTCACGATCATAATAAGCGAAATCGTTTAGGATTTCAACGTTGCCATGGAAGTCCCTGGAGTGCAAGGTCAGAATCTCGATGCGGTCGGTCACGTAGAAACATCGAGGTTGGGTGCAGTGATAGTGCAATTGCCGGGAGTAAAGGCAGAGCTGGTCAGGACAAGGAATATTTTTGGGAAAAATGTAGAATCCCTCTTGGACCTCAACCTAGTTGTGTTAAAGAAGGAAAAGAGAAAAACAGCTTGCAGTCAACAATGAAGGCCAGCCATCTACAATCTAATTCATAAGTCTATCTTATTCATAAATACTAAATCATCAACTAACATATGTTTATGTTACTTTAACCGTTCGCCACAGAATGAAATTACTTGCCACCAATAAAGTAAACCGAAAATTTTAAAAGAAGAATTTCCAAAAAAATGAAAAAAATATCGTTTGGCTTAAAAGGCCTTTCTTCAATCATTGAGAATTGAACAGTGCAAGCTGTTTTCGTTTGTGAATTTTCCGATTTTTTTTAAAATTCTCGTGTAATAGTAGTAAATTTCATGTTAATGTTCCGATATTATACTAGAGCTACTCTTTATTACGAACGAAAACCAGATTTTTAAATGTAAGATATTCATTTTTCACGTGCCAAACGGTTAAAGTTGTATATGAACTAAAGTACTAGATAATTGAGCTAAATTTAACGGTTATAATAGTGTAGTGTATATAGTGATGCGTAACTCTGTTTCAAATAAACATTTTGGGAATGTTGGAAATTTCTTATGGAATTCCAAAAGATGTATTATTAGCATAAAATTAGAAATATATGATTAAAGTCATTATGGAATTCATGGCAACCATTTTTTTTTCTGGAAAACATGCGACAATACTGCAATTCTCGAATACACGTTTGAAAGCTAGTTTGATGGGACTATGGGCATGATAACCTTTTACTCTGCAATCAAATAACCAGCCTGTGCGTTTGGAACATGAAAAGCATATCTAACGGGCGTTCAGACATGTATTCTGGAATTGCAGTGTTGTCATATGTTTGGCAAGAAATAAACATAGCTGTCATGAATTCCATAATGGCCCCGAACATTTGAATGAATCTGTCCAAATTTAGAATGTAAATTATTCTAATGGCATCTTTTTTTTTTTATAAAGTTAAATGTGTGTCAATCCCTTGACTGTGTTGTTTTGGAATATGTAGATGTGGGAAAAAATTCATAGAGAAATAATAATGGGTTAGTAAGGATGCGGAAAAATGTGCAATAAACAAATAAAAAATAAATAAAATGTGCTATTGTGAAAGAAGTAGTAAAGAGCTTGCAAATAATGAAAGAAAAACGGTGCAGTCATGTACAAATTGTCTAAGATGAACATTTCTCTTTTTATTTTAAATATTAAAATTTCGTTTAAAATTTACAAAAAAAATCAAATTTAAAATAAAAAATTTATTTTTTACATATGTTAATTACAAATATTAAAAAAAAAAGACTGTTTGTTTTTTCCATTCGATTTGCTACTCACTTTGGGCTTAATAGACGGGGAGATGTGCGAGGCCAATGTCATGGGTAGAGCCGTCGTAGCAATGGAGGTGACGGAAGGCGTCGACACTATCGACTGGGGCAGCAGGGCGGCTGGCAGCAGGCCGAACGGCGTCGCCACCGCCGAGATGGGCGCCCCGTGCTGCGCCGCCGTCGTACAGGGAATGGGTGGGTTCAGGGCGAGGGGGTTCGGTTTGGGTAGCTTAAAGCTCGTGAATATAGCCTGCGGTAAATCGGAAGGATTCGAGGAGACTGGAAACTGTAAAGTTTCAAGGAAATTAATTAACAGTGCCATCAGGGGGTTTTTCAAATAAAAATTTTAGTCACGAGTGCTGATCATCAAGTAAGAATTTTCAATTAACGTCGGATCATTTTGAAAGCACATTTTTATTAAACTTAATTTTAATTATAAAATTGTTTTCTTCTTTTTTTTCTAGTTAACTAAAGCAATTCATATCGATATTCATGCTCAGAAAGTTAGCGTTAGACGAGCGCGACTCCCAGACGAGCAGACGATTTTAAAAGATTCTCGCAGAAGTGTTTTGACAGTTAACAAAAAACTGAATGAAAGCGTATAAAATTGGTGTTTCCTTTTTCTAATGGTGAGCGATTAAATTTCGATTAAATTAAGTAGTGTCTGAATATATTTTTTTTTGCATATTTTACAGCTGGTAGTGTACTCGATTATGGCTGGGCGATCTCGTCGAAAGAACTCGTTTCTCGTCAACGAAATCGCAGGGCCAAAAACACACGCGGTCACGAATTTCAGACATTTTAAGAAAAAAATTCAATATCTTTGAATGGAAAAAATTGTCACCTGGGAGAATTCTAAGTCGGTTGGTATTTGAATTTTCAGTAATTAAGCAAATGTGTTGCGCTCCTCATTAGATTTTATGTATCTACATTAGATTTTTAGAAGTTTAGGGCGGGTATTAGGTTTGGTTTGTTTGGTATTAACGTCCTTTTCAACTGCTACGGCCATTTCAGGACGGCGTTATAGGGGCCGCAAATTTTGCCTCGCAAGGGTTCTTTAACGCGCAGCCGGCAAACGGCTACACGGGATCAACGGCTTTACTTCCCTTCCGAAGGAAGTGCGTGATCTCAGGATTTCCACCTGAAAAATCCTCGTCGTCCTCGGCCGGGATCGAACCCGCGTACTCGGGCATCAGAGGCGATCACGCAACCTGCTGAGGGCGGGTATTAATTTAGAATAAACAAGCATTTCAAAATTAAAAATTAACTTTTACACATTCCTGAGTTATATTTGAGAAATTTGTCCATTACGAACAGAAACCCGTTAAATCAGCGGTCGGCAACCGGTGGTCCACGAGAAAATTTTGGTAGTCCGTGGAGAAATTTGGATATTTTAGCATTTTATGTTTATTACACTGTTTCATTATATTCTGATTCGTCTTCGTGTCACTGTTTCATTATATTCTGATTCATTGATTAATGGTCCGCGGATTTCAAAATTCTGGGTTCAGTGGTCCGCAAGTTTCAAAAATTTTGAGTTTAGTGGTCCGTGAGATCCAAAAGATTGACCACCGCTGCGTTAAATGGTAAAAGTAAAACCATAACAAATGAATCTGGCGGGGATTTGAAGAATAGTGAGTCAAATTACCGATTATACCAAACTTTTTACTTAAACTAACTGCATAATCAAAGATCACTAGTTCTTTAAAATTTGTTCTGGGGGAAGGGAACCATAATGGTTAAAAATCTGAGAAATGCGGCGAGCACCTATAGCATTTCCACATTTAGACAAAGGAACGAATTGAGAAATTTCAATGCTTTCAACAGGCCCTGCCCTTCAATAATGGCTTTCTTTTACATTATCTTTTAAATATGTCTCGGCAATATTATATCACCTGTTCATCTGAACTATTCCGAAGAACATCAAAGAACAGCAATAAATAGCTGAGCCTTTCAGAGCCTCAATCAAGTATCACCATCTTATGAACCTGTCCAAGCGACAAAATAGCAAAACAAATTTAAACAAGAAACTTCTAGTTGCGTATCTCACTTGATGATCCTTTCTCGTGACTGTTAATAATTTGGAAAAAAAAAGCTTTTATCAAAGTCTGAATAAGCATCTCTGACATACTTCAATAATTCTGTTTTTGGGTGGTCGGCCCCTTTTTCGTTTGAACATTCCATCCAAGGAAGTTGTCATGTTCAAATGATCTTTCCCAGCATTGGACTTGCGAGAGTAATCGTGCATTTTGTAGTGGTCTAGCCGTCGAAATGGTTTATCAGTTGGAAGAATTATCTCTCGGCAGCTCTCCTGTTAACGAAAAGAGAAAGGAAAGTTTTAACGTTTATGCTTCTTTATTAATTTCAAAAGAAACTAGCAAAGACGACGAATGCAATCTTATAGAAAAAAGGAGAATCTTTAACCAAGTCAATAGTAATTCTTTAGAAATTAATGAACGAATTTAAGTAAAAAGTAAAGAGACGCTTTGAATTTATATCCTGTACGCAAATATTTTATTTGAAACGGAATAACAAACTTCATTTTAAACTTTAATTTTTCTATCTTAGTGCTTTACCGTTAAGTACAATACAGTAGAAATTGCCGCTAATTTTGCCTCATGACCAGTCTTCACGATTTTGCAATCCAAATGAAAGTGGAACTGAAGGTCATAAGCTAACAAAGGAATCAGTGATTCAAAACAACTATGACTCACTGTCAGTTTTGCTTGCAAATGCTTTTGAATAGGATTTTTCTGTTTTTAATATTTTGGGCAAGATGGGCCCATCATAATTTTGGTTTAATAAATGAGGCAAAATGCTTCAACTTTTAACGAGCAGAGTCGATATTTTTAATACTTACCCAGCAGCAATGATAATGCTTCTCTTTGCTCTGATACGGACAATCATTTGGACATAAATGCATTTGTCCTACTTCAACAGTAGTGAAAAAAGCCTCTGTTACTTGTTCCTGTTGTTCATGAGTTCTTAAAATTAAATAAAAAATAAACCGTACACAATGAGATTTCACATATTTTTCTATAGAAAAAACTACGTAATAAAAAAGAAAAGTGTCCCTACCTAGCGTGTTCTCTGACACCATCTTTTGACCGGAAGATCATAACACAGTTATCGGTTGTACAATGATAGTGATCTTTGTACAAGAAATCACAATTTGGTTTGCATGGATCATTTGCTGTATACCTGTTGAAACGGAAAATTCGGGAATTAATAAGAGCTGACCAAATTCCGCTAATAGTAGCAACAATGTTCCTATTTAATTTATCATTACCTTGAGAGGTAGCGTTTCCACGAATCGTCGGGCTTTGGTTTGAGTAAGTCATTGGAGAGGTCGATAGCAGCCAGGTGTTCCGGCGTCGGAATAGCGGCGACGGTACTCAAGGGTCCACCAGACAGCAAATGGTCGACGGTCTTACTGCCACTCGTGGGGATGAACGGTACAGGTAAACCAAAAGTGTTCAGGTTTACTCCGGCTGAAAAATTTCAGATGCATTAAGCATAAACACACATATAATAAGTATTAAAAATAATGAAACACAATATAAACTTGAATCGAGTTACAAAGGCCTCGCGAAGTTCTTTTTGTATTACCATTATGTAGCTAATGTTAACGCTCTTATTCTGTTGCGCAGTAAATTTAAATTTCAATATAGCACCAATATAATGCATTAAAAGGTTAAATAATTTTCGTATATTAATTGCATTAATATACCAACTTTCTTTTTAGTATCCTATATTATCAGAAGCATTCGGCCATTAGCAAATATTTGCATAAAACGAATGCGCGGGATGATGTGTATAAGGAGTTAAGTATATAAAGTCGAGATACTTTTATAGTGTTATCATTTCCATGACGTGTAAATTTCTAACTTCCAGCGTGAATGCTTATAAGATGCCATTTATATAATGAGTTCATATGGAGTATTGCGGGTAAACTAGATATACCAAAATCGATTGCGAAGGCTCCATGTGACATGGGTTGTTTTTATTCTAGCAAATTTACCAAAAACTCTAAAAGCACTTAAACATTCTGGATAATTTGGCCCTATAAAGAGTATGACAAAACTATTGGAATGGAACACTGCCTCTTCCCAAACGATCAAGCTTATGAAAGTGAAGTGGTAATGCTTGTATCCTGATCTTAATTTCATATAAGCTTTGGAAACGAACTGCAAAGACGGATACGAAATTGAACACAACAACCGTATTCGTTCTCATCTCTAGCAGCAGCTTTTGTCGATCTAATGGGGCAACCGAGAATAAGAATATGCGTTGGTGAGGGGGTATATATCGCGGTGCCTTATAATTTTAATTAAAAAAAATATTCATGAATGCTTATCTAATCTTATCAATTATTTCGAGACGAATAATTGTACAGCAAAATTAAGGTTTTGCTTAATAACACTGCTGTAACTGCAGTTCTTTGGCGACCGCCGTTAACGAATTTGCTTCCCCTTACCGCCATGTTTTTTTTTTCTTTTCACTTCCGCTATCGCCATCGCGCAACGCCAGGCCTTCCAAGGTATGCTTGCGCGCAAACAAACAGTTCCGAGTACAGATTCGGATGGTTCCCTTGTAAGTTTAAGGGAATTCTGCCATAAAGTAATACTTGGAATATTTAGTATACCGAGTTTCATAATAAAGAATCTCGGGGGAAGTTGTACTTGGCTGCATATTTGTATATGAAAGCGAATTTGTCTTTTCGTTAATTCATTAGAGCTATCAATAATATTTAAATATAAAATTTACGAATAAAATAACAAATAAAGACGCAACATTCATAAGTGGAATCAACATTAATTTGTTTACTTTTTAATTTCTTCATAAAAAATCATTGTTTTTAATATCGATTAGCTCAATTCGAGCGTTAGTGTTTTTCCTTTTCTATATCTCACCTGTGAAAATATTAGCAAGCTGGTTAAGCGAATGCGAGTCAATAGAGGGATAGCTCGGGTTCTGGTGGTGGTTGCTGAAAGAGACTACAGGTGGATTGGAAGGGAGAGTACCTGCCATGCTCTGCATGGGCCCACCTCCACTCGACGTGGCCGTCGCGTTCACCGTGCTCTGAATCACCGGGATGGCATTCGACGTGTGAACACCACTGCTCGTCGATTCGCTGCTGTTGCCCTGAGGAGAAAGGAAAACAAAGACAAAACGCAATATATTACTACCACAAATCAAACTTTTGAATCATTAGTGATTCACTGATAAGATCGTTTATACAAATCTCAGAATTTTGAGATATTAGATATAAACTTAAATATCGCCACTTGGGACAGATTAAGTAAAATAACATTAGAGAAAATTCGCAGTTGTTCAGAATTTGCATATCTTGAAGAAAGTGGACTATGGAAAGAAACTGATTATACCTCATCAGCGAGTTGACCAGCAGGGAATCCATAAGCGTTGTATTCACTAAAAGTCTTCAACATGCTTTGGGCTAGTTTGAACTTCCTGTAAGCCATCTCCTTCTCGCCTCTTTCATGCTTACGTTTGTGCGAATATAATTGTCCACTCGAATGCAGAACATAGGAACAACCTACACAAAAATAATGAAAATAATAGCAACAATTATTTTTTTTACTCTATTTCGATAAGAGATAAATCAAAGAGTGAGAATTTTATATATTAAGCGGCTAGCTTACCTGCTCGGATGCAGTGTATGTGATTGCAGACCCGAGAAAAACGACAACTTTCAAACGAACAATGCTCGTGCTTCATGAATTTCTTAAAACCGTCTTTATTCAGTTGTTCGTCTTTGATATGATATGTTTTATGTTTTTCTAGAAACCGTATCAATACAAAAGTTTCCTCATTAACTTTTCTCTTGTTGTTAATGTAAATACTATTAACCACATCAAGCGGCCTTACTTACCCATGTCTGCTTTGTTCTTGAACGTGTAATTACAGTTGGAGCGGCGGCAATGGAAGTGAGTCGTGCGTTGTCCATAAAAAGAGCAACTGATAATCCCGCAGTCTTCCGTCGCACGATATCTTTGAAAGCCTTCTTGAATGATAGCAGAATCCTTACGGTGATAATTCGCATGCATTTGTACATCTGATGTACTTATGTATACCTTATCACAACCGTCCTGCATTTGCAATATAAAAAAAAAAAAAGAAAAAAGAAAAAAAACCTCACATGTATAGCAATCAGTTCGAAACAATGATCAAAATGAAACAGTAAATCACATGCGGTGTATTCGGTAAATACCTTTAAACAGTGGTAATGGGTTTGTTTCCTGTTGTGTGAACAGCCAGGAAATTTGTCCGAACAGTCGTCCATGGGACTGAAGCGCAAAAACCCGTGTTGCAACGACTCGTCCCTCTTCTTATGCCACTTGAAATGGCGGATCATCTCTTCTTTCTTTATAAAAACCTAAGAATCAATTCACATTTTAAACGCAAATACTTAGCCCCAGACTATAAAAATGTAGCATCATTATAGTCTACGAATTATAAATATATATCCCGCCTCTAAAACTGACTCACCCTCGAATTGCAATCCATGCAGTGAAAATGTTCCCTATAATTTAAATCCTTGCAATAATTGCTCCCACACTCAGTCGCATTGGAAAACCTGTAAAACAGAATAAAAAATAAAATAATATATATTATATATTGCAAGCTCCACACCTTCATTCTCTTACTTCTTTTTTTAAATTTTTAAAAGTTAAGCAAATAAGAGGGCAGATCGTGATTTTTAATAAATTACGCTGCTATAAATTAGGAATTAAACGATGCAATAAAAAAGTCGTTGATCTAATTTCTCAATTTGTAATCTTTAACAAAACATCTGAGACGACTTGACTACAGTAAAATTATGAGCTTTAGAGGTTAAAGAAATTAAACCTTTGGTGATTAGCGGAATAAAAAAGGAAATCCAACAGGTATATTTCAGCTAATTTTAAAGTTTATGGAAATTAAACTTTGATGTAGCACTTGATGCTAATAAAACTGTCTACGCGTCAAGGCAATTTAAATGTCACAGAGACATCGCGTTGGCCGAATATCCTGGTAATCTAGTTGTTAAGAGACATGTCCTCAATAACTTAATTAACAATGTTTCGGTTTTAAATACTTAAAACCAAAATTGATGCAATAGAAGAATGTTCTTTACCTTCTCACGTATCTCGTGTAGTCTATAGGTACAGCTTTGCTCATGTGTTCTTTGGTGGCCAATGAACCTCCAAACGAACTACTTGAAACTATGACTGAAAATAGATAGAAAGAAGTACATCTTTTTTAAAAACAACTAATTTTATTTATGTGGAAGAACACTATTTATCTACATATTTAACGTATTCATTATAAATTTTTTAATTTTAATAAGATGCTGTCAAATATAACATTGTATGTACATAAATAATATTGTTTAAAAACGAGCAGAGGCTTTTAATGGAGCATAAAATTGTTAGGAATGAAAAACTTTTAATAAATAAAACGGTTGAAACCAAGAAACTATAGACACTGAAATGAATAGAAAACGAAATTCCACATAGAAAATATTTAATACAATTAACTTGGATGTACATGTCGTAGAGTATCAAACAAAGAATGAAAAAACACATCACCTGCATCAAGAACGGAAAAAGTGGGGTTTTCATCTTCGCTAAGTAAGTGATCAACGAAAGACATGACTACAAGTTTATTTGAGATTATTCATAAATTAAAAACCCAAAAATATTAAACTTTAAGGAATCCTTGGGATTGTCAAAAAAATGGTCATTACTTAATAAAGACTAGGACTCATACCATTAACTGATTGGATGCCCTTAGCTAAATATATCACCTGATTTGTTCATAAATTGTTTATTTTGTTGTTCTCTTGTCATTCGCTGATGAATAATGTAATGTATATTCGAGTCAATTGTATTATATATTCTCTATGAAGAATTAAATCTTCTTTTCTGCCTGTATTTATTATACAAGAATTTAACTTATTAAAACTTGATCCTAATTTGCAGCCTGAAACACAATAATTTATTTGTAACCGCTCTAATGCAAATAAATTAGTTAAATTCTATGAATAAATGTGAAATAAATTTCAAATAGTGCGACATCAGCAACAAGAATTGGCAAGAATCTATTTCTCATGCCAAAAAATTGAAAACAGAATTAGAATCGATTCATTTTATAATCTTCTTCAATTCTATTTTTCAATATTTGATATTTTAATATACTAAAACGTTTTGATTTAAACTTTAATAGAGGCATAAAAAAATGGGTTCGAGTGAGATTCGACAGACAAAAGCAACAGAAGGCTTTCCATTTAAAGAGAAATCATTTATATTTTATAGCAGCAATAACCATTAAAAAAAATACACAAATGGTTTCTAGATAGGCTGTCTATTCGTCCAGTTGGTTTACCTAGAATTATTCTAGTTATATAATGGTAACAACAACAACAACAATAATAATAATAAATGTGAAAACGTTTAGTGTTGTGCAAGGGGCCTATTTATCGATTTGATCTGAATACTCCAATAAGCACTTCTTAGAATTTATTTTTTTATTTTTTTATTAAAACGGAAACAAAACATTTTTTTTCTTTTTGATTTGGCTGATTCGAAGCAATTTCCAGCATGTCCATTAGTCCGTGAGTTAAAAACTGATTTAAAAATTAAAACTGTCTGCAACCATTTCGCCACCATGAATAACCATTTTGAATTTCGAGCTCCACCCAAGGAGTCATTTGCAAAGTGAAGGATGGAGAAGGATATATATTTTTTTTTTTCTGAGGGAGGGAGGAACCCAGAATTCTTTGCTTTCTCCCTCTCCAACCATTCACTTTTCAGGTTGATTACTGTGAGAAACAGAATCCACTCCTCGCACTCAATCTGTTCAGAGTCGGTGGGAGAAAGAGAGAGAGAGAGAGAGAGAGAGAGAGAGAGAGAGAGAGAGAGAGAGAGAGAGAGAGGAAACGTTTTCGTTTTTTCTCAATTGTGTAATGGATGAGCCTTCCACCGAAGATGAGATACTACCAATTTGAAATAAAGCCTTTTCCAGGCAATAAGCCGGCTTTGAATGGAAACCGATTTCGGCCACGTTAAGGGCTAGCTTCTTACAGGAGAAAATAAGCAAAAAAAAAAAAAAAGAATGGAGGAAGAGGAGGGGGAGGGCGGGGGGGGGGGGGGGGGGTAAAGGTTCCAACTTTAAATTAAAGTGGAGTCCGGAGAGAGAGGTGTTGGCTCACGTTTGCATATTAGAACGAAGGGAAAACGGGAGGAGGGACTCTTTCGCCTTCGCCGCTTTTCAATCATTAAACGAATTGCATTTGCCCAATGCCTATTTGCATAGGAAGCGGTTTCGACAAAAAATTGGAAACGAAAAATATGTAATCCTTAACAAGAAGGGGAAGAAAACTAAGTATTTTCAACAACGATCTACCAAAGTCATATAACATCGGTCTGGTGTTATCAAAAGCTGGTGGATAGTTTTTAAAATGGGAAACTTTAAAAAATATTTATGTTAATAATTTTGCTTCTAGGAAATGTAATTCTTTGAAAAGAAGGAACAAATTTACAGGTTGCTAAAAAAAATTATTATTGTAAAATTAACAAGCGTACATATCTTAAAATAGCTTTTTATTAAATCCCCATCTAAATTAAGAAAATTATCTTTTAAAGTAATTAGATTTATATTAACATGTAAATTTTTGATTCAGTTTTTATTTCATTGCAAAATTCATAATGAATACCAAAAATAAGATTTGCTTCTATTATTTGTTTAGTAATAAGTTAGCAAACATTACCATTTGAAATTTTTTTTCCACGAATGTTCAGTGAGAGAATCATTTAAAAACCAATGCTATCATCCCCCAGATACCCTGACAGTGTAAGAAGCTCAATTTTTTAACATTAAATGAAAATTTGTTATGAAAAAACATGTCAACTATGAACTCGAATTCGATACTCTCAAAAAAAGTGCAAAAAATAAAAGAAATATGGCAATTAGTCAACTGTCAGCTGGACAAATTGAATATTATATTTCACATGTATGCCTGCATATGTGAAATTATATAGTAAGCGCTGAAAGATTTAAGGTTTGTTTATTTTTTTAAAAAACTTATTTACCACAGAGTTAGTAAAGCTGATTAAAACAAAAAATATGATTTTTATTCTTAATAAATTTTTGACTCAAAAAACAAGCAATAATCATTATATAACGATGTAATAATCAAGACTTCATTAAATTTCAAAAATATTTTTAAAATAAAAAGTCTTCCAAACATATTTTCAGATCGGTTTAAGTGATCCCATTGGAACTTATAAAAAAATATGCAATTATTCCATCAATATAAAGGGATCAACTAGCAGGTTGTTATGTAATACGATTGTTAAAATGAATTGTTACGAGAATGTTGACAGGCATATAAGCGTCATCCACTCGACTCTCGCAAACGTTTAAAAACATAGCCCAAGTTTTACCACCGCCCTTTCTTATTAGTTTAGCAATAATTTAAAACAGTATAAACAGCCGGACTGAAGAAAATGGAATGAGATAATGAACATGAAAAATTATTCATATTTATAAAAAAAAATAATAATAAAAGTTTCTTACAAGTTGTTCGTGACATTGCACAAAATCTGGGCCATCTGCATTTCAGACAACCAGTCGAGCTCCTTTATTTATTTTTTAATTCGTTTCGACATAATATTGCCACCCCTATTTTTCAATCCGCATTACATGTTGCTTGTCATCATGGTTGAGCGGTAGCAGCAGCAGCATAGGGGCAAAACAAAAGGGGCCAAAAATGGAAGCTAAATTTAGACAATGGCCGTTGCCATCACACCCACTAGGTTCTACTCTCGCTATTATGGATGTGACAGCTTTTTTTTTCCCTTTATAATCACTCTAAAGGGATTAAAGCAGAATGGTCCCATACGATATGCAAATTATCAGACTTTTAGGAATTTCCCCATAGGTGCATAAATCGAAAGTCATAATTGAGTGCCTGATTTCTATATACTGGGAGCGAGGTGGTCATAGCTTATTGTTTAAAGGGTATGATTAAAACCAAAGTCATATTAAAAATTTTATTTCTAGATGATGCTCATGCATCAGTAATCCTCACTAAGTCCGTTTAGCTTCTCTTGACAAGCAATTAACTTTTGACCTTTAAGCCATTGCACTGTTGATGCTTTCTTCTCTTTCAAATTTATAGCTAGGCTGATGAAGATAACTAAATTTACAGTCTCAACATTTTCAAAGCGTTAATGGTTGCGAAATTTGCATTTATCTTCAGTTAATAATAAAAATTTCAGAAATCCAGTTAAAACAAAAAGACCTGTCTCTGGAAAATTTTAGACATGCCATATAAGCTTACACGTATAATATATTGATTCAAAATCCAAGCTAAAATGAAACTCTTATCCACTGAAAAATCGGGATGGTAGCTGTCCCGTACGTAAAGTCTTGTCAACAGTTTCTCTTGAAATCAAACTCTGATCTTTTAAATCATTCGAAGGTGTCTTTCACCTCTCCAGTCAATTGTGTCTTTCTCCTTCCTTAACCGGACATTGATACTGAATTCAATGAAAACATTCATTATAGCTTGTGGGTGTCTTTTCATTACGCAATGGTAAGAATTCAATTCCTTCTTAATGTCTTTCCAATTGGAAGCGCTAATTACATCACAATTCAATCTAATTAGTAGTTCTTAAAATTTCATTTGAGTCTTAAAGTAATGGATTCCTACTTCCTCAATCGGCCTTAATTATGAAAAAAAAAACAACCCCGGTAGAAATGGTTTTTTGGTTAAAACTGCATCATAACGATAAAAACCCAAGAAATTTCTTTAAATTTATTTATTATTCAAAATATTAATGTATTTTTAAAGCGTTTTTCATTATCTGATGATTAAAGAGGCTTTGTCTTTTTATAACGTCATATAAAATTCTAAAATATATGTGCTTATGTTATTCAATGCTTATATAAAATTTTTATAAAGCCTATTCCGTTCTTTTTGCATGCACTAAATCTTTATATAATCTTTCCGTTTTTTTTTAGTGCACTAAAATTGCATTTTAATATAAGTTAAACATTGTATAAATTTAAATAAGCATAACTATCATTTAAAAAATCTATTATTCATAAAACTACAATCCGGTTAAAATTACTTAATTATTTGCTGCCTGTTTCTCATAAGAAGGGTGTCTTAGGGGCTAAGGGGTGAGTTAAAGCCATTCGTTTTATCTCTCACTCAGGTACACTCTCAGACCCCCTTCCCCGACCCAAGAACACATTTAAATTATAAACATAAGAGCGCAAAATGTGTGTCTGTGTGTGAAACGAAGCAGTCTGAACAATTACAGCTTTCATTTCACCTTAATTACATTTCAGAAATTCGAAATTGCTAATATCCATGAGAAACTGGTTTCAAATTTGCTGCAAAAGAGGCGACTGTATATACGCCCGACGACGACGACAATGGTTTTTTTGTGCTAACTTCTGGAAACGGCGTCTCCAGCAGCTGCATTTCCCACAGAAACCTTCTGGAAAAACTTCGTGTAAACATCCTCTTGGACTCTTTTTTTTTTCTTCTCTTTCTCTCTCTCTCTCTCTCCACTCGCATATTTTTTTTTTTATTAAAATCTCGTTTCATTTTTTCCCCTCATTTGGTAAACATGTTTTCATTTAAGACATTTGTCAGTGATAGTTTCTATTAAAAATACCAGGAGATGGGGGAAGCACTATAATTTTACCATACATATTTCAATCATGTTATTTTATAAAATACAAAGATTCTCAGAGTTATATAAGAGCTAATTATAAACTTCTAATTAAGGAAAAAAATTAAAAAACTAATAAATTTAACTCCTAGAGATCTTAAGATATAACAGTCCTTTTTTTTTCGCTTTATACTTTGTCCTAAAACATGAAAAGAGCTTATTTGTATGATATTTATTTACTTGTTATTGGAGCTTAATGAATTCATTCAGAGTTTGAATTTTGATATTCGGAAAGTTTTGACAGGCAGAAATAACCTTATCAAATTGGCCATCTTATTTTTAACTCCGTGAGAAGGAAGTCTGATAGAACAACACAAAAAATGACAAACTTATCACCAGATAGGAGAGAGAGAGGGAAAAAAATATAATTAAACGTAGTAAATGCAGAGGGAGGAGAAAAAATCTTGCAACATGCTCCCGTCTAAAACCTGTAATCCGTGGATAAATACGTTTTTTTAAGCATGTGTTGAAGTAATGACATGCAATATTGCGTCCAGATGTTGCTCTTACTACTAGAAAACACATGGGTTTCAAAAACGCAAACAGAGCGAATCTCTCTCTCAATCTCTTCTTTTTTCTACTTATACAAACAATGAGAAAGCAGAGAAACGATTTACCAAGATTTCAAAAATCAGTATATTTCAAATGTTCTCTTTTTTTTGTGTTGAGTAAGAATTGCTTTTCTAGAGAAACTGCGCTAATAGGCGCCAATTCGTCTCTCCCTTCCCCTCAATAGAGCATTCGTTTAACCTTAACCTTTTGATAATCTAACAAGAACGCCTGGAATCTGTTAGGAAAGATTTTTTTATTGATTAAAGCTGATGCTTGAAGAGTGTGAAACGAGATTTTAAATTATAAAATTAGGATCGTAAAATTGAAATTTAGTCAAGAACAGAATGTAAATCGGTCACTTAGTTATTTTTTAAAATTAATCCTTATATTATTATTATTATTATTATTATTATTATTATTATTATTATTATTATTGTTGTTGTTGTTGTCCAAAAATATATTTTTGCCACTGATTCTTTTATTTTTCCATTAACCACAATTTGGGCTCTGGACTATTCTGGAACAACATGGAGCCTTTCCCTCTTGTTTGTCTGGGGGGGGGGGGGTTATTCACTGTTCTTGTTACAATATATTTCGTCATTATTATTCATTTAGAGTAAAATTTAAGAGTCAAACAAAATTGAGCAAGAATCAAGTAAATTGGATAAACCTGAACAGGAGATTTACCATTTTGAGCACATTTTACTTGTCATCATTTTTTTTGTTTCTGTTACAATGTAAAGAAATGTCAATTATAAGTAAGCGATTTATATAATTTATAATTAAGAAACAAACAACGGGTGAAACAGTCAGAAAATAGCATGTGCGTTGAATAAACTTGCCAATTACAAGTTCCTGTATAACAAATTCCATTACAGTTATAACAATATAAAAAAATTCCATTAGTCATCAATGCTTGCGGGCATTAAAAACGAATTAAAAATGTATTTCTCAAGTCCTCAACAAAACATTTCACTTAACGTGGGAGGAGCTGTTTAACAGGCCAAGAAGAGTCCAGAAGTTGGGTCGTCGCTAAAAGTGGCAGAAGGTCCTTTTGTCATCAAAACCATTTCCTGTAACGTTTACATTGAATGCGTTCTTTTTAAGGGGACGTTGATGAAGTATCGCTGATAAGAATAAAAAATTGACCATGAAAAGCCCGCAGTCGTTGACATCCCCTTCCCATAGGTGAATCGCAGCGAACAATAAGGCTTATCGTGATCTTTAATTATCATTGTCCAAAGTTTCTTGCTAATTCAAATGAGAACAAACTATGTAAACTTCAGAGGTGAACGATTAACGAGTTTGCAGTGCAAGCAACACTTTTTTTTGCTCTGAATATAGGCGCCGGACCATTCAATTACAATTCCATGTTGCAGTTGGCAGAATTTTTTTTTTTTTTTTAGCATGCATTAAAAGGTTGCCTAATATATCTTTAATGACAATATCTTACCTGATGGTTGGGGTTTGACAATAGGGTGCGAGGTCATTGGCTCAAGAGTTGGGGGTTTGGGGGAAGGGTTGGACGACACGGCTGCCATCGCTGCAGCTGCGTACTTCGACTCTTGCATAGCGGCCAGGGTGAGAATCGTACTCGTCATGTTTGGTGGCAAAATTACCTGAAATTATCAAATAGAAAAAAAAAATGAACTTCATAATTCATATGCTAAGGTAAATATTGAATTTTATGAGGAAAATAAAGGTATTATGTGCAATGGTCTATTTGAAAAATAAATTATTTTTATTCGATAAGAATAAGTTAAATGAATGATTTCATGGTAAGCCGAAGTAACAAAAGGATATTGTAAGCTTTCTTTTTAGGAAACTGTGTGTTATCAGGCAATAACCCAGAGAAAACTTTCCAGGCGCTTGCTTTTCTTGTATACAAGAGTAAAGTAATTGCTAAATAATACGCCATTGTATACAGATATTCTCGTGATACATTTTAATGAATAATAGCGATAACAGCGATAGCATTGAAGAAAATAGTTAATTCGTTAAATGTTATGCAATTGGTTCTAATTCTAGTCTTTAGTAATCTAACATTAGAAAACGATTTTTAGGAACGCACGTGTTTGATCCTTAGAATTGCTAAAAGGGACCCATTTAGTGTGCTGCATGGAAACGTAAATGAGACAAATAGGAAATATAAAATTATGTAAAAAATATACTTAAATATATAAATGACTAAATTGTTATTAAATTTAGATAAGGTTAAACTAAAGAAGTGTGAAAATTATGAAGGTAAAAGTTTATCAGGCAAATCTTGGGCCCACAAAATATTGAAAAATGACTAAGGACTCTTTGTTTGAGCTAAAACAGTTAATATATTTTGCTAAAAATAAAGGTTATTTTTTTTGCTTAGTTTTGCAGAATTCTACTCTATAATGTATACGGTATCTTAAAGTTATATATACATATTTTTTTTTAAATTTTAATTCTCGTGTTATCTGGAAGTTTTAAATTATAAAAATGGGTAATTGATATCATGATTGAATACACAACATTAAGGTAAAATTTCCATAAATTGTGGTTATTGCATCAATTTTATCTTATAAAATCACATTTACCATTATAATTGTCACACCTGTGTATATTCTTCTAATAATTGTGGAATATCATCCAGGTGACCAGTAAATATATTAACTTAAAGCGCGATGCTGATGAGAGCCTATTCTCAGCAATTCTGGTACCCCTTAGAATGGGAACAGTCAATATGCAGGAACTATTGCAAAATTTAATTTACTGAAAAGTAATCTGCAATTATTACATTTTTATAAAAAAAAAAATTCAACAATGAACTCGCAAATTTAAAGAAAATTTAACAATGGGCTCGCTCGTACTCACTACTGAATTTTGTATAATTTAAATATTGTAATATGGAGAACTATTATTTTTCTAATATAGCGAAGAATCTTCTTTCAAATTTTGACTTGACCTTGAATAAATTTACCGTAACAAATAATAAAATTGATTTTGGATGTTTTTTTAATCCCATTTAAATCTTCCAAACTTTCTTTGTAAATAAATGATTACAGGAAAAAAATTAACCTTTCAAATGTTAAGCGAAATAACCGAGCATATATATTCATGTAAATAATAAAATTTATTCTTAAGTATCCTCTTTATGAAATTCAAACCAAGTGAAAAATTACAGTATTTTGTAATTCTTGGAAAAAACAGAGCAATTGTCATGATGATGTTTCCCATTGAAGCGTTTTTTCTCAATGGCAGCGTTTGACATTTATTTCACTTAGACCGGCATCTGAGTGTGAAGGAATTTCCTCTTAAACGTATAATCTAATCTGTCTCGTATGTAAGCGAATATGATTGTTTGTGTATTTATTTATTTGTTTATTTATTTATTTATTTATTTATTTTCGCTAACCCTGGGGTTTCCGATGATGCTGTTTGGAGGGAGACTAGCGAGTTTGGCCATGCTGTCGACGACCTTGTTGCAGAGGGAGTTGTAGACGGCGCCGTCGTTGGTCGTCGTCGTTGTCGCCGCCGCCCCACGCGAGGACGACGACGACGGAGTAGGGTAGTGCATGGTTACACTGGGGCTGCTTTGGTTGTTTAGCACCGGTGTCGAAGGGGTTGAAGAGACCGGAAGCGGGGACGGAGACCGCTGGCAATTGGAAGCGGCCGTCCCTTGAACGGGGGGTGTCGGTGGGGCCATGCCTCCCCCGCTCGGTGTCGACGTCGTCGCCGTCGAAAAACTCATCATCATCCTCGGAGACATGGTCTCCAGAATTTTACCTGAAAAAATAATCAGAAAAAAAAACATTTGTTTAGGAAACGTGGATAAATTCAATTAAAAAAAACAAAACAAACTAAAGTCTAATAGAGTTAATGTTTGATAATAAAAATATAAAAATTCCAAATATAATTTATACGAAATATATTATCATATGAGTATCCTCGAGAGTTGCAATAGGAGTTACAATGTTGAATTTTTCGTAACAATATTATAATGAGAATTTAATTGTAATTAAAAAATTAATAACAGCAATGTTTTATTGGATTTACAACACAGAATACGCTCATCACCATTTCAATGTTATTCATTAAAATAACAAGTAGATTCAATTAAAAAGCTGTTCTCGGTCCTTATTAAAAAATTCTCTATTGTTTACTCAAAGCAATTAAAAATTCTTTAAAAAAAATACTTTTTGCTCATTTTCTGTAAATTTTTATTTAAATATTTACTCAAAGAAATTAAAATATTTTAAAATAAATATTATCATATAATTTCACTTATAGAAGTATTTTTGTAAGCAACACTTGAAATGAAAATGAGATTAAATAAATCACTTCCTAAAACTTCATGAGGTAAAAAAACTTAAAAAATAATAATAATAAATAAATAATTGAATAAAATTATGAAATTCACAAAATTCAAGTCCACAGTAGTTAAATTCGGAGTCCTGATGTTCTGGTCTAAATGTTGTCCCAAGTTTTGATGTGGAATTTGTAATTTTTATTAAAAACACTTCTTCTGAATTTTGAACTGCTTGCGGTTGAATTTTGAATTGATTTTGAAATTCAATTTTTTCAAACAGTTGTTGGAAAATGATGGAAAATAATAAAATGTTTTCAGGAGATTACAGGAAAACAATTCCCCTTATCAATTGTTCCCCTTACAGGAAAACAATTCCTCTTCTTTTAAACAATTTTGAAATAACAATTTTTTAAGATTTTTTTTTTTTACCTCATGAAATTACAGGAAGGATAATTTATTTAATCTCATTTTCATTTCATGTATAAAATAATATAATTTTTACCAATTTTTTTATTTATTTCTAAATTGTAATTTTTTCACAATTTAAATTTCAGTTAGTAGTTTCATCAAAAGATGGCACCTGCCTAGTATTAAGCTAACTTTCTCAAAAGTTTTGTTCTTAGTTTCATTTTTTTCACATAGAATGCAAAGAAGCTGAATAAACAGATGAGGGTGTATTAAAAATGTAATTATAATACAAGACTACATATGATTGAGTAACGGTAAAACATTAGAGCAGCAATATCGATATGTCAATGTTTTAAGATTAAATTTAAGATCTTTCTTGTCAATTTACAATCGAGGTATTGAAGCGATTCAATTGTTGGTTTTCTTGCAAATACAAATGCACTGCAGAGAAGATGCAGATACCCTATTCATCTGAATCACTGCGTGTGCCAGTTTATTATTACACTGATTAGAGAACTCAAACGTCGATAATTACTTTTTTTTCACATTTTGAAGAAACAACAATAAAGGGGTTACGAATTACCTGAGGCTCTTTCATAGCTTAATATTCCTGATAGCAACCTTTAAAATGACTTAAACATATCTACTTTTAAACCAACCCTTTTTTCGGCCAGTTATGTTTTTCAAATGATTACTCCGTGACTTGAATGAAGGCACAACACCATTATTGAAAAAGAAAAACATAACTAAATAAAAAGAAAAGAGGGAGAGGAAAGAAAGAAAAAGAAACTCTAACTAAGAACAAAAGCTCTTATTGAAAAACCTTAAAAATGATAAATTATAAGTTTTGTTGTCTGCCTATCTGCTTATCTCGGGACTGTCACCTCCTTAAGTCCCATTTTGTTTTAGTGCCATTTAAATTTGTCGACGAACCGTAAAGAACAATGTCATCCTCTGCCCTCAAAGAATTTCCGAGACAGAGCGAAAAAGACCTTCTCTCTCTCTCTCTCTCTTCTTATCAAACCGTCATGCTTCGCACAGGAAGTTCAAGTCCTCGTCTTCCTTCTCTCTTTCTCTCTCTGTCATCATTTTTTTCTCTTTTCTCAATTCTTCTTTTCTTTTATGTCACATTAATTAATGCATGCTTCAAACACACACACACAAACACACACGAACAGAAGTCATTTGAATTTATGTAAATTTTACTTCATTCCGCTATGATGGTTTTTATTAATTGTGAACCTTCCGTTGTCATCATTACCTTCACAGACAACCTTAGATGTTCACAGCGCTGTTTGGCAATTATGACTGCAGTTTCGTTGATAAGCTAGAATAATCCCTAAATTGCAAGCAATTAATAGCTTTTAAGAAAAAAAAGTGCTTAAAATGCATAAAGCATATTTTAAATATTATGCTTTAATTGCCTTAATTACAATTTTTTTAGAAGACCTCATAAGTTCATGTGGACTAGAAGCTTTAAGCCCTTTCTTGTGCACGAGACGAAATTTTAAAGAAAGCTCCTGAAATATTTTATTATTTTGAAATAAGACATCTGTCATAAATTTCAGCGTCATAATTTTTTTTCACATGTTTAATTTAGTACTTTTTTCCACGCAACAGGAGAAAAATATATTGGACATGTACATTTCAGTCTTAAGAGCTAGCACTTAGAAAGAATTAATTTAATTAAGCTTTGAAAAATTAGAAAAAAAATGTCAAAATATTACAATAATTTTTTAATTTTTAAGACCACGGAAGCGCAATTTAAACTTTTTCAATTAATAACATTAAATCGGCGCTTACAAGTTTAACTTTTTTTATAAAATAAATTAATTGCTTAATTCTGTTTTCATTACATTTTCATTTTAGTTCACTTCCAACATCTAAAGAAAATAAATGTAGCTATAGTAAAATATCAAATACAGTAATGGAACTGATCCGTACTCTTTACAGCATGTAAATTATTCCATAAGTTAGCAGATATTTTTAATCTCATTCTCTCCTTATTTCACTTTTCTTATAACCAAGCTAAGAAATATTTAAATTTTACATTTTTAAGAAATATATTTCTCATTAATATAAAAAGCTGTTTTCTATTTACATATTGATAGCTGATTAATTTGGAAAAACTTCTAGGGAAGGAAAGGAAGAAAATTTTTGATTTCCCTTTGTTAATCTTATAATTTAAACAGCATTAAACAAAATACGGTATCCTGTTTATTATAAATTGCGATTGTGATAAAAAAAAAAATTGTTTTTAAAGACGCGCATTGTGAATCAATGTAATATATCTTTAAAATCGATCAACTTTTGCAGCTGTATAGCTAAAAGAGATTATTTCAATAAAAGGCTATTAAGTTGAAGACATCGATTGATACTGACATAAGGAAAGAGGATAAAGTTTTCCGTTAATTTACTTACAACTTTTCTCAAACTGTCGGTTGGCTGTGAAATAGAAACTGCAATTGGAAATCTTCTTTCCGTCGATCATGGTGAATTTTTCTCCCCAAAATACTTTCGTTTCCACGAAGGAATTTTTTTTTAAAGAAGAGCCGAGAAATAAATAAATTGGTTAAAAGGAACCCGTTGCTTGGTCCCTGCTGTCGCTGTCGTCCAAAATTTTGTTTTCCTCGCAGGGCGACAAATACAATCGGCCGCCTAAAGCATTTGGAAACGACAATTTTCACAAGGGTCCGCAGAATGCAATGTTATCAGAGGAAGTCGAGCGGTTTTTTTTTCCCTTTTTTATTTTCTCTAATTTTATTTATTTATATTTATTTTAAAAAAGTATTTTGTTTAATTTTCCCCCTCTCTCTCACTCTTTTTTTTTTCCTTTTTGTTTTTTTTGAATTCCTGCCAAAAGTTTTAAGGAATGCATTGGAGAGATTTTTAAATATGCATTGAAACTGCTAAAATTAAAAAAAAATTAATTCAATTTAATTTTCTATAATTAGGCTTAAGATGCTTCTGGTTTTCTCCTCATTATTGTTTGGTTTTTTTTCGCCTTTACAGGAAGATAAAACTCGCCTCCTAAAAATGACAATTATTACAAGCTTCTCGCTTTTTTGCGGGAGACGAATTAAATGAAAGAAAAAGAATTTTTCTATCCTTTTGAAAATAATTTTCGAAATACGAACGAGAAAATTGTACACAAAAATTTTTGTTCGCCATTAATAATCTTTCACATCTGATTAACTTAGTTCCTGTTTCGATTGAGGTTAAAAAAATTTCACTTCATTCTTTCCCTTTTACGGAATAGAACGATAAGAGAGTTTAAATATAAACATATGAGAGAAATACCACGGAATAATTACGTCTTTTGAAGACTGCGGCTTAATTTCCCGAAATGAATGAATTAATTAAACAAATTAATGAAAAGGTGGGGTGGGATGAAAGTTTTTTTTTCTAATTTAATTATTTAATATAATAGCGTTTTCTTTCTTCCTTTTGACAATGGAATTGGACAAGCTCATATATAAGTCGGCTTAAGAGTCAACTCAATACTGAAAGGAATTTCGATAAGTTACATCGTTTATAAGTAGATTGGCGTACAGGCAAGCCAGCCAAGGCAGTTTGTAGCGGTGGGTTAAGAAGGCGTTGAATGAAAACTGTTTTGAATCCCCATCGTCGTAATTCAATCTCACTGACAAGAGAACCAATCAGACCGAACTAAAAAGTTATTTCTCCCTCACCTAAATTTCTTGTATATACTCTCGTTATTTTCCTTCTGATTGACTGCTAATAATATTGGAAAACAAGACTCGAATGCGAAATGTATATACAGATCAAAAAAATAAACAAAGAATTAAAAAAAAATCAAACAATATAGTTCTCATAAAGCGCCACTGCATTTTATCCACTCGAATACATAAGTAGGTTTTCGTGTAAAAAAAACAACAACCCAAAAATCAATCACCTGAGAAAATTTAATTTCACTCCCTATTTAACCCCCTCCCAACTACTTTGTAATGAATAACAAATAAGAGAGGGTAAAAGCGATTGTTTTTAAGTATATGTTCAACGGACTTTATTTCGTCAAATAATAAATCTCGACATTAACCCAAAGTATCGGTGACGTTAAACAATTCCGAAATCATTTTGTATGTAAATTTTATTTCCTTCGGATTTCTTTGATCTATAAACGAGGGAAGCCACTTCGCCATTTACGGGCATGCAAATACAAAGTGAAAACAGGTTGAAACCCAATTTGGAAAAGAGAACATGAACGGAGGAGAGAGAGGAAAAAAATTAGTGATGCATCTAAATCCGTAGGCTAGAAGCCACAGGAAATTAATTTTAAGGGTGAAAGATCAAAAATTTTTAATATTAAATAAAATCACGATTTGGATGTATTCAAAAACTCGAACGAGTTGGTTATGGAAACGGCGTTGATGCTTAAAAAGCAATTTAAATAAAACCAAAACGCTTACGTCAACTTTCCTTATTCTCCACTTTGACCTTTCAATGATAACAAGTCTAATGGAAGGAACAAATTCCAGGGAGTGAGAGAAAACATGGAGAATTTCCCTTTCTTTCTTATTCTTATGTCATTTACGTTATTTAAGTTTAAGGTTCGGTCTCTTAGTTCACTTACTTTTAAGAAATTCAAGGCCGACATTGTCTGAACCTTGGACAAAAATCGCCTTTTCTTTAAAGAAAAGAGATAAAATATACATCTTTGACCATTCAATTCATAATTTTTGTGTTAAGGTCTTGTTTTTGGAAGGAATAGTGACTCAGTCCAAATTGTTTGCTTTATTCAAATTTGAAGGTGACATTTGATTTGAAACTTTAATATTTTTCCTCTTAAACTGCTTTTTGACATGCATTGGTTTTTTAAATGGAGAAAACTAGCGACTGTAGGAGAATATTTATGTGGTAAGGAGTTCATTTCAGCTGACAACAGCTCTCCATTTATCTTGCCTTGAAATATTTTCTTCCCTTATTTGTAAAATTAAAAAAAAATTGATTGCGAGTTAAATAAATTTTAATAATTTCTATAAAATTCTCATGATTTACAATTCCAACCATAACAAGATCTCTAAGTAATTGCGCTATCTTGTCTTGCGACTGCTTCCGCTGCTTTTAAATTGGGATAATTTGGAAAGCTAATTTAAATTTTAAATTTTCTTGGAATAACTCTGCTAATACCAGTGATTATCTTTTCAATACGGGTGTTTACTTACATCAACCTGTCTATCGGCTGCTTTCCATACTTGGGTTGGAGAAGAGCATTTCTTAAAACGCAGCCCAAAGACTAATCACGACCACGCTTACTCCATAAAAGCAATCAATTTTCCAGATTCCGAACCCACTTTTAATATCCTTTTTATTTCTCCTCCCCTTCCTCAAATAAATATCTTCAAACCCATTTCTTAATTCTGTTTTCGTTTCTACCCCCTCTTCGTCGCGCATCTCTATTCATTATTATTATTTCTCTCTCTCCCTAATCGGGTGTTTGTTCGTTTTGGGTTTTTTCCCCTTCGTTCGTCTTAAGTTTTTAATTCTCTTTTGCAGCATTCGCTAGTGCTGATGATGAGCCTTTTTTCCAAGGGGTTACAATGAAATTTCAAGGTCTTATACAACGAGGGCCAGCCAATAATGATGGCTCGTGCCCGGCCCCTTCGCAACCAACTCCTCCCGACGTTTTGATTAATTAGCCAGCCCAGATTCTGACTTTGAGCGAAATGAGCCAAAATGTCTTCGAAGAGGGCGATTGGAAAAGAGGGGAAGAGAGAAGTAAAAAATTTGGTGAGGAAAACAAGAGAACCGCGCCTACAAGAGAATGGCCTCATGATCCCCTCCTCCTCCTCCCTCTTCGCCTATGCTTAGCGAACTCCTCCAGCGCTCAGTCTGTTTACACCCGATTCACACTCGAGATTAGTTTTAATCGTGTGCCTATGCATTCATTAAGCACGTCATTAGATTGCAGACATTATTTCTTCATTAAAGTTAGCATTTTTTTTTCCATATCGCGGATTGAGACATCAAGAAATGTTGTATCT
Organism: Rhysida immarginata; assembly: GCA_023313115.1. Taxonomy (NCBI): domain Eukaryota; kingdom Metazoa; phylum Arthropoda; class Chilopoda; order Scolopendromorpha; family Scolopendridae; genus Rhysida; species Rhysida immarginata. The sequence goes on along the minus strand of JAHWFO010057280.1, from coordinate 4,053,427 downwards.
CGCTAAGCGCTTACCTTCGGGTAGTAATGAGCATTTTAGAACTTTCTAAAAACAAGATTGCAAGCGAAAACAGAACGGTAATATGAAAAACCTGTCCAAGTGAATAGCCATTAAGAGATCTCGATAGCAAATTTGTGTATCCGGCAGTGTTGCTGGTTATTGTCATTAAGAAATCCGAATATCCACAATAAAATCAAGAAATTTAGAAATCCACAATATATCAATTAAAATATTAATTATAGCTGATATGCCCAACGTTACAATATTAATACTGTAAATATTCAATTTGGAAAAATAATAAGAATTCTTGAAAATTCTTTTGTCCCGGTTAGGTTTGCCCAGGAAAATTCGACATTGCATCCTTAACATTTTAGAATACCAAAGACAGGCTATGAGCATTGAATTATTTCAGCCTGAATTAAAAAAATACTTCATAAATAGATTGAGAGGAACTCATCAACCCACTCAACAACATGTAACTGTTTCATTAGAGTTGTATTCGGTTACAGAGCGTGGAAACATGTCCTGAATGTGGTTGCTCATATTGACAAGCAACAGTTTTAGCAGCAAGGATGGTCCTCTCACACAATCAGTGATGATCTTTATAATTTTTCTAATGTGTTTGAATAAAAACCATATGAAAGATAAAGTTTCTGCAATTGTTGGCTCATTAGGAAAGTACCTTCACCTTTTCAGCAAAAGCTTGAGCAGCTGCACGGCCTAGAAGTTGTATTTTCTTATTTGTTTTAGAATAATTTTTTTACATCTCTTCTCTCCATAGATTTTAGTAAAAAATAAATAATAATAATTTTAATTTATTTATTTATCATTTTTTATAATTATCCCCCTTAAAACGTGAATCGTTAAAACAATTATTAATTTCATCAGCCATTGTTAACGCAACCATACAAACACGATGTTTATGTTAATTATGATTACAAACTTAAGGAAGTGTATACTTGCGATTCATGAGCTCATAGAGTTGTATTTGGCGAAAGAAACGACGGCAGTACACGGATTGTACGAGAGCAAAAACTTACGATGTTTATTCACTGAGTAGTACCATGACCTCCTTTATTATTACCTATTGCAGATTGTTGACGCAAACACGACCCACCTATTACCTATTAAACAAACATAATCCAAGTCTATTTCATATGTTTAGGTATATAGACTATTAATTTCTATGCTTTTCAGAACCTTATCTCCAATTTTGGATTTTTTTTTTCCATCATTGTGTGTGAAATGTCAGCTTTATAACTTACTTCCAAGTTGGATTTTAAAGCCGGACAAATATGCATAGATACATACGAACATACATTGTGCTTTCTATATTGGTATAGATTAATCATTTAAAACTATACATAGATAAATCGTATGTCTTTGTTCTGAGTTTATAGCCTAAATATAAAAATCTTTATCTCGGTTGTTTTATAAGTCTTGCAATTGAATATCATGTATTTAATTGTCTCCTTATTGTTTTTTTGAAATATTCTTTCCTTTATATAGAACATTTCTTTAATGTATCTCCTATCTAAGAAATATTAAAATAAGCCCTTTTTCTCTAGATAACCTGAAGAAGACAACCTGAATAAGCCCCGCCTAAAAAACCTTGTCTTAATTACGGCTTAATTTTAAATAACCGTTATTATTTGCAAACATGCTTTAACCAAAATCACAATTACTGTTTTAATCCCAAATAATAATAGTCGTAACATCCATATTTTAAGCAGGCTCGCGATTCTTTCCCTCTAAAACGATCATCACCTACTGCATCCAAATAAGAAAACACAATCTAGCCATCTGGATATTAAGCAATCAGTGCATAGTCAGTTGTCCCATTAGGCTTAATGATCTAACCATTTTGTTCGTCTCTAGCTTTCCAGAGCCGATCGACACGGTGCCAAAGCCAAGACCCCGGGGGGCACTGGAATCATCCGGTCATTGGAACGGTGTTCCTTCCCCTCTCCCCCTTTCGCCCTCCTCTTTTGCTTTAACCCCTGCGACACAACTGGCAATTGGACAGAATATGAAGGAGACAAAAGTCAACGATGACAACAAACGAAAGGCATTCGTAATCCGAGGATATGTCCCAAATTGTTCCTTCCTCTTAATGAATAAAACAATTTATGCTTTTGAAATTGGACATCGGTATTGCGTAGCAGAAAGAGACGGAGATCTTTATCGAAATTTGCGCCAGGCTTTTATCAGAAAAAGGATTAGAAGAAGTTTAGGAAGCCAAATTTAAAGTTTGAGTCATGGAAGATAAATCTCTTTTTTAGGCAGCGGGAATGAAAATGCTTTTTGACGGAAGAATGGAAATCGTTTGTTGATCCGCTGAAAGATAGAATGAAGGCGAAGCCTAAGATCTTAATATGGAATTAATTTATTTATTATATATGGTATATCTCCCATCAGCCATCTTGCGGCTTCCTTAAAAGATTCTGGTAATGTCCTTTACATGTTTTTACCCAGAATCGATTTTGTTCAGCGATGTCAAACGTTTTGTCTTGAAATTGATATCTACGCAAGAAAGGTGCACAACCTCTTACCCGATTTACATATACTCTGGCTATCACTTATCTAGATAGCATTGTATGCCTCTTTTTTTATAAATTTTTAGCATTACCTATTGAATCAAGATTTTTAGATATGCTATAAAAGCAAGATAATCTGTGATCCGTGAATAAGTATTTTGTGGATACTTATGAAAAAAAAGATAATTCAGAACAACGGATACAGCCCCACAAACATTCTGGACGCTTCGAAAGGTTATGAAAACATGAATGGCCTAGGATATTTCTATCAACGGCCTATTGACATAAGTAATAGAATTCATACAGAAAATTTTTGGATGTGTGCCTTCGTAATCCCTGAGCACGGCTCTCCCAGAGGAAGACGATTTTAAAACGTTCTCGCAGGCGTATTTCGCAGGTATCAGAGCAACATTGGGCTTTTCTGTTTCCAACAGTGTAACTTACATACCCGTACGATTAAAATTCCAATTTAAAAGTGGTATCTGAATAGTTTTGAAGATTTTATGGCTCAGCAGCATTGTAAGTTTCGCTCGATACTATCATCGAAAGGAATTTAGTCCTCTTCAACGAAAACTCAGCACCAAAGAAAGTAAGTAGTCACACATTAAAGACATTCTGGCATTCTAAGAAGAAGTTCGTTCCTGTTTAATGGAAAAATATCATTTAACAGGCTAAAAATGTGTTTTTACGTGACCTTTCAGTAGAATTGTCGCTACTGCTACTGCGGCAACGAATTACTATAGCAAACGATTAGCGCTCCTCATTCATGTAACTAAGTCTGACGTATTTAAGTTATATTCTGAGAAGCCAAGGAAGCTTGTTAATTAGAAGCATCAAACACTTTAAATTAAAATTAATTTGTACACATTCTTAAAGAACACTTGAGCAATTTGTCCATTACGAATAAAGGTCGCTAAATGGTAAAAGCAGAAATGGCAGTGGAGGACTCTAATGATTATGTCATGAATTAATTGGAGGATTGTCAGAGAATTTGGATGTGCTAAGTTCCCATTCGAATTTTCTTGTTAGACAATGGAAGCAAAAAGGCAGTCCACAGATATAATATATAATTGACTACGATGTGTTCATTTCAATTTCAAATATGCAATTAAACACATTCTAGATGGAATCTTCAGTGGAGTCTGTTAAATAATATTAGACTGACTAGTCTGGTACAGATTGATCAATTATGTATGCGAAATCATCTAAAGATTTTAGCATTATAGTAAAGTTTTATCTTGTCGTGAGTTATCAAAATACCGTGTATCAAAACGTTTATTCTGATAAATACTTTTTCCAATGCAATATCATTTTATCACCTGTAGCCTTAATAAGCAAGAAAACCTCCCATTTTCTTAGAAATGTGCAGTAAAAGCCCTCTGAGTATGGGTTTAGAATCTATATTTTTCTCTCCACACGCTCTTTCTCTCTCTCTCATCATAGCCGATGTAAACTCTAGATTTACTGATATTTCAAACAAAGCGTTTGGTGAGAGATCAAGGCAAATACTTTTTTTCCAGTGTTTTTGGCTGAATGATGCTGGAAAGAGATCAGGGAAAACCTCATTATGGTTTGAAGGGATCGGTTCAATTCACCGAAAGACCTATAATTATCTGTCTCATATTTCTCGCTGGAATAACCACTGGGATTAGTTATAACGTGGAAACACAAAGCCATAGAGATACCCTCCCTGAGTGGTGCGCTCTGTTTCAGGTTTCACTTCTGGCGATACAGCTCCGAGGACGTGCTGATGGAATATATATACAAATATATATACACGTAGGATCTTTTACGGGCTCCTCCCGCCATTGCCTTTGGAGAGAAACCTGTTCCTCCCCTTTCGGAGCAACCGACATCGGTTCGCCAGCTCCTCCTCCAACTCTTCTCCGGAGGTGAGGGCCAGTTTTCCTTCTCTTTTCCTTTCTTCTATCTACTTATCTACCTCTCTCTTTCTCTCTCACTCTTTCCGTGTATGAACATATATACGTTTATGTGTGTGTGCGTGCGTGTGTGTGTGTACGCGTGTGTGCGCACATGTATGCGCGTTTCTTTCTTTTCCTTCTCCACTCTTTGCTAGCAGCGTAATATTTATGAATGTACAAACCGTTATTTTAACACCATTCATTCTCGGCTCACATTGTCGGCAACAATTTTCAGACAAAGCCCATAAATTAAGGACCTCCTCTTCACACCTGCTGCCTGACCTCTCGCAAAGCTTGACCTAAAAGCTACCCAAGCGAACGTGTTAATTTTGCTTTCCGTAATCTATAAGAGAATGAGAGTAATGAATGAATCTTGCCCTCTCCCCTTCTTCACCACCCCCCCCTCGCCCCCCCCCCCCCCTCTCTCTCTCTCTCTCTCTCTCTCTCTCTCTCTCAAGGGTTGCTCTTTATAAACGTCCATTTAATATGTTGGGCCTCCCGTGGGGGCTCCCGTCTACAGGAAAGATTGAGAAAAGAAAAGTGGGAAAAGAAATGTTCAGTTGCAAAATCGAAAACCTTACCTTCTAACAACAAGGTCATAAAACAGATAAGTTTCTTTTTTTAAAACACATTTCCATAAATTTTACGCGTATTTCGTGTACCGAAGCCCCTTTTTTGTTTTATTCTAAAGGAAGTCGATGTTTTATTCTTTTCTATCAGGAATGACTGAATAATGTTTGAATAAAAGCGAATCCCTTTTTGTACATTCAAAATGCTTTCTGCTTGTTATTATTATGAACTCTCTGGATGGCTGGAGTTTTTAAAAGGAGCTTTGTTGCATTCGAAAATCTATTGTTTGTGGCAAAATTAGAATTGAAATAAATAAGAATCCGCTGATGATAAGCAAAACCGCACCAAAACGAAAAAAAAAAAGACAAGCGTTTGATATCAGTCTGTTTTTGTAGCCTCTCGTTGAAAGTCTATTGTAATTTTATATACATTAAGACTATAGGACCTTCAAAATTTTTTGAGTTTTCATCAAACCTTTTCTTCAAGACGATTTAAAGATGAAGCCTTAATACATTAACTCTACCATATTCTCCTTCGTTATCACCAACAGATCAGCGAAACATTACTCTTCGCAACCAGTCAAATAAAAAAATTCTAAACACGTTAAAGAAGTTTTTCTCTTGACCAACAACTATTTTCAGACTCGGAGCATAAAAAGCACTACTGTAATCGTTTCTTAAAAGAAATCAACATATTGTTACAGTTTTTTTAAACTAGACATAAAACAAGGAGGAGAGTCATTGGCGGGTAGGTGAAGAAGGAGAAGGGGAAGTTAGAAAAATGGATGAAGGGAAAAAATAAAAAAAAAAAAAGGGAAAAAAAAACTTTTTTCCTAACACCCACAGGCCTCGGCACCGAGGAATTATTTTAATCAATGAGGAGTGGTCGTGAGATGGAAGGAATGGCCACGGGCTAATCGTGATGAGAAGGCGATCGACAAATACTGCAACAAGTTCTTGTCACAGGGGACACTCTGATCTATTGGCTGATATAATCAAATGAAGGGGGAGAGAGAGAGCAAGATGGGAAAAATTTCATACGAGATTGGGGGAATAAACCAAACGAACGCAGAAAAGCAATACTTTAGAGAAGCGATCTTTTCTGTTTAACATTCAGCGAAGTTTGTCTTCGCCATCAAACTTACTGAATGGAGGGCGGGAAAAAAAAGCACATCACAGATGGGCAAGATAATAAAACTTAAAAAAATAAGTCTCATCGTCTTTTCTAATTATATGTAAGCTATATATAATAAGAAAATGTACATAAAAAAAGCCAGCACAAAACTATTAAAAATATAGCCGCAAGTTAGATTAACTCGAAAGCTCTTGTCTGCAAATTGCTATATTTCATCCAAAAATAACTGCAGACAAAAAAGAAAAACACTATTTTGATAATAGTACAGAATCTCTTTGAAAAAGTCATTGCCGTGCCATGTTAGCTGTTGTTTTGAATTTACGCTATTGTCGTTACTATTTTTGGGACCTTAAATATACTCGAATAAAAACGTCATTTTCGAAATTTTTATTTTCCCGTCGTTTCTACAAAAAGAGGACAGTTGAGAAAAAAACATAGTTTATCGGCATAGTGCTATTTTCATTATTTTTGTTACCAACAATAATAATATTATAGTCTACAATTCTTTATTAATACCCATCATTATTGTTACTTTATTGCTTTTTATATCAGTATAAAAATATTTTTATTGCTCTTCCATCTTATATTTCTTTCTGAAACTAGTGTCTGAAAAACATGCTCAAGGCTAAGTGTTACTTATTGAAGAGAAAACAATCTCCTTTTAAGTCTTAAGAGAAAACAGGATGTGTTCACACCTAATAATCCTATAATATTGACTGGTTTTCTCTCAGGGGGAAAAAACAAACATTAATAATATAAGTTCCAATCGCCATGGTTATGACAACACAAAGGGATCCGAACATTCACAGAATTGTTAAATCCGAACTTAAATCTTGGTAAATTCCTGCTAAAATTTTGAATAATTGACGATAAAGTCATAGAAAACGTAAAAAGAAAAGTATTATTCGCCTTGCAAAGGAAATTGTTGGAAAAGTTTTATTTACATTCCATCCTAGAGATCAGAGCGCTTGTGGAACACAACACAGTGATTAATGGGAAGCCAACCCATTCAACACTTGTGTACTATGGCACCCTATTTCAAGATTAAAGAGCTGCCATTGTAACATAGATAAACAGAAACGTTGTCAGAAATTTCTCAATGGACAGTAATATTTCAAGTCAAGTTAAACTTACTGCTGCCACATGTTCATTTAATAGGAAGTAAACGTATACGAAAACCTTTACGATTATCAAGCAAAATTTGACTAAATGTGCAAAATATGTTTTGATCCCAGAATAGAGTATTTTTTTGTTTTAATTTTTGAAAATTAATTTTACTCATCAAAGAAGCTTAATTATCCAAAAAGCATAAAGAATGAATGTATGAAAAATATTTTTTATTCATGCCACAGAAGGCGGTAAATATTCCCTCAACGTTCAATGCTTCATCGGTGAAAGGCAGAAGCCAATTTAAAATTATGATTTCGCTGAATTGAATGGAGCGGACGTTCGATCAATAAGGACACTGAATTTGGGAATGGAAACGACGAACCCTTCTAACTCCCCTTCTCAGATACTTATATATATAAAAATCGCCGGTCCCTCTCTCCAGAATCGTCTGGTTCACAAGGACCCAGTCTCCCGTGGGTCGCTCCATTTTCCCATTTTGCCCGTTCTTGTGCGCTAAAGCGAATATCGTTTGAAGAGAGGATGTCCACCGTCCCTTGATCAAAGTCAATTGCACTGGCTGAGATTCGACGACCGGCTTCACACTGGTCACGGCTCAAATAATCAATTTCCCGTTTGAAACGAAAGGTTATTATTCTAAACCCACCATCGATTGAATTCTATTTCAATTTTTCAATACGTCAAATAACGAAGACAATACTACCCTACTACTGCGTATTTTCTCTAGATTTCCTACAAACAAATAAAATTTCAATAAAACCAATACTTCTAATCATTACTCAAATATACATTTACCAGCATTGACTTATGATTTTTCTGCTTACATATTTCTTGTAATATTTTCTTTAGATTTTTTCCCCTCCCTCTATCTTTGTTTAAACACAAACAAATGTAACATATAATTAAAATTCTTGGTAGGAAGAAGGTCATATATGGAAATTTTATGAGTCGAATGTCAAGAGGTTAAACCAAGAAATTGAATTTAAAAAAAAAAGCTCACAGGAAAAGGGAAATAGAAATGTTTACATTGGACGCACTTCAATGTCACTTATATTTAGAGAAGATAACAACGCCGGTCGAGGGCTTTTTAATAGAATAAATATGCAAATATGTATAAAGATTTTGTTACTTCTCAGTATGAGAACCTACGACGAAGGCGACTGATAAATCTTTAAAAATGCTCTTCAGGATGGTTGACACTAAAATGGCTTTTGTGTTCGTAAAGAAGAAGAAGAGATAATAAACAGGATAAATAGTTGGTTATAATTGAGAAGACTGATTAACATATGCATATTTAAATGATATAAATGAATGACCTTTATAGCTATTTAAAAATCACTTAAGACGACTTGTTCTTTTAGAGTTTTAATGTTAAGGACAGGAAATAAAATATAGCTAAACCTAAAATTGGATAAAGTTTACGTTTGTATTTCTTAGTATAGTTCTTATTTCAGGTGCTCATTTTTAATTGGCACATTTCTTGGAAAGCAATTGCTGCGGCTGAAATTGAGCATTAATGAACCGGAAAAACGATAAGAACAAATTTCGAGAACCACGAGAACAAAATATGAAGAGAATTAAAAGCTTTGACTGTCCAGATTATAATACATACAAACGGTAATTCTAACTAAAAAATACAAGCTTATTCAAATACAATAAGCAGGGACAGAAATAATTCAAATCAAATTATATGAGATTTTTTCCCCTTTCTGGGCTTGGTGCTGGAAAGGAAGTTTACTCTTAAAGTTTTGACAGCCGCAATAAAAATACTGAATTGAATTTGATAAATCTAAACATTTGATTAAAAAAGAAGAATAAAAAAAGAAAAACAACTAAGTTGATATCGAAGTCGATGATCATTCAAGTTGAGACGATGAAAGAAACGAACTCAATTTCATTCTTTATTGCTTTTCTGGTAACAGCGACCCTCCCACCTACCCTCGTTTCGGAATACATTTCTATTCCTTTCCTTTGCAATTTTTCTCCCTCAATTTCTCTTGTATGGAGGCTCTTAATCTCTGGTGAAAGGGTTGTGGGGTCGGGGGAGGGGGGGTGAGGTAAGAGGGAGAGTAGAAGATGCAATTTATGCAGGCGAGCCTCCCCCGTCTTCTTTTCGGTTTTCTGGTGGATCGTCGGGTCCGGTCGGTCGGTCGGTCGGGGTCCCAGCGAAAAGGGCAGATGGGCCCGACCGAGATCGCTATCTCCCTTCATCTGCCCTTGAATGGCGATATCGGCTGCCTTTTCAACAAAAACCTGAACGGAATGACCAAGTTTCCTTCGACGGTATTAATATTTTTATTAGAAACCTAGACGAGTTCATGAATACTCCTCAGGATAAGAATGAAGAGATAAAAAGGAAATTTGAGAAGAACGAGGGAGAGGGAGAGAGAGAAGAGAACGAAGGAGATGAAGGGAAGTGAACAAGAAGATAAGCAAAATTATATTAATAAAAACCTGAATAGCAAATTAAAACAGAAAACAAAAAAGTCTGCTATAAAAGAAAATATTCAGATTCTGAAAGACTTTATCGAAATCAAAGAAAACATTCCCAATAGCGTTAAGCAACTCTCATCTCGCCCTCATAAAATAGAGAATTTCTCTGACATTACGAGAATTTGAGTATCGCTGGTATCATGAGTTTACATATACCTAGGGGAAAAATGAAATCTGAATCAATATCAAGATAATTTTCTTCATCATTATAATTATACGAGGCCACGAGGTCATGCTGAAAGTCGTGAGCAACAGTCTGTTTTTACAAATCAGAATTTATTGATACAGAAAAAGACAAGTATATCATCTTAATCTATAAATTTGTCTACACTTTCCAACATAATCTCCGTTTCTCTGCACGCATTTTAAAGCGTTCTGGAAGCTTTAAAATTCCCTTGCGATAGAACTTTGTTCCAGCTGATCGATTTTTGCCGCGATTTCAGAGACTGACACGTCTGCCGTCGTTAATGATGGCGTGTCAATCCTTTTTGGCTTTGGAATGTTTTTTTGTTTTTTTTGGCTCGGCTTGTTTTGATTTATAAAATTTATTTACTTTTTTGGAAGTTAGACTGTGATTGTATAACCCTTCACTGACCATTCAAACCGAATAATCCCTGGAAATCTGTTTCTGCTTAGGTCAAGAATGAGCCATGAAAAAAAAACGAGATTGAAATACAACAAAATTCTTATATATTTGTGGTTCTATAATTTGCAGTTAAACAGTGTCAAACGGATTTCCTAATTTTTTCCCCCAGAAAAACAATTTCAAAATTCAGATTAACCTGCAACATCCTAACTGAAACCACCCAGAAACAATAATAGTTGGAAAGGCCACGATCGATCGTTTAAGGTGTCCGGGATGCAAGACTCACTTCAAATCTGCTTCTGAATTACTCATTTGTTTCCGAATTTATTGGTAAACGTTTTAAAACAATTATATAATTTGAAACTCAACCATTTATTTTGACATAATCACTGTTCTATCATTTTTTACATTAAAATACCACTTTAAAAACTAGTGCTATTTACAAAATTTCAATGTTCCTTGGCTACCTCGCTGTGGAGAAAAGAATCCAATCCTGTTGTAAAGTTCACTCCAACATGGTTCCCGAAGATGTCCTGAACCACTTTACTTTTCACCTTTCACCATGGATCTTGAATACGGTGCCAATTTTTATATCACCACAATGAGGAACTCCAAGGAATACATGAAAAAATTATAATACACTAATTTACATCTTATTTTGCCTTAACATGTTTTCGAGGCCATCACGGCTCTCATCATCAGAGGCTTATCATACACTAAAATCTATCTATAATTTTTTCAAGTTATATAGTTGTTTTAAAATATTTCATACTCAACGTTTTAGATTGTAATATTGGTAAACGGTTTTGAATCAAGATCTGTTTGTGAAGCCAAAACCCTATATATGAAATCTGGCATAGCTGTTATTTAATTTTGTATGTACATGATTTGCCTTTTTAAAGCGCATTTTATGTAAATATATATCCTTTAAGTTTTGCACATTGTCAATTCATGATTAATTAAGGATCGTATCATAAATTGTTTAAGTGTACAATACGCTTAACTATAAAATATTCATTGACTTAATTTTAACTGTCCACTGATTTCGCCCACAAACTCGGGATAGCGAGCATTTTTAATACCAGTAAAGGACCTTTTATCCGGAATGATCTTGACTTGGAATATTTTGGATAAGGGGCTTTTCTGTAATCACCGACTGATTCTAAAACTTAGTGTTCTAAATTAGAGAGAAGCCCCTTATCCAGAATATCCTAACCCCTGAGCATTCTGGATAAAATGTCCTGTACTAAAAGGTATAAAAAATTTTCCTTACTGCAGCGTCAATGCTATGAAAAAAAACGTATATTTAATCATGACTTTTCTCACCAGATGGCGTTCATGCGATAGCGTTCTTATACTAATAAAGAACACTTTCGTATCTGATATTGTTTAAAATCACCCGCTTTATCCACTCTTACTCATTTCTTAGAAGCTCGATTAAATAAAAACTTCGTTCGTGGTTTATTTTAAAATCTTTGAATACCTTCAGAAATAAATCAACGCAGCCCACCTTTCTTCGTCCGTTCTTTGTCTCAGGTGTCACCCGTCTTGGGTGAAGAGAGACGCAATCTCTAAAATAAGAGTCGGGCCATTGGAGGGAGAGAGAGCTAGAGAGAGAGAGAGAGAGGAGGAGGAGGAGGAGGAGAGTTTATTCGCTGAAGCTAAGAAGCGGGAGCCGAATTTTGAGTTTCTTCTTACGTGGCAAAGCAACCAAAAAGAAGAAGATAAAATAAAGAAAGAGGGACAAAACGGGAGGCGTGGGCGGAGGCGACACCCTTCCATTAGGAGCTCTCCACGTTTCGCCCACGGTTAACGGCGCGGCACCACCGTGTCATTAGCGAAGGCGAAGCAAATCGACGAGAAAGAAGAAGGAGAAGGAGAAGGCCATCCTCGCAAAAATCTCTCTTCCTCCGGAGGAATGTCGTGGGTCTCATTCAGAGGTCGACTCAGAGGGTAGGGGAGAAGGGGGTGGGGGAGGGAAACAAAACAGCCGAAGAGAATGAACAACGAGGAAAATGACAAAGAAAGAAAGAGGAGAGAAGAGCGATTAGTCGTCAGTCATCCATTTTGCTCTTTACCATACAATGGAGGAGAAACATCTTCGCCGTCTACTAACCAGTCATTAGCCCCTTTGGGATTTAATGTCAAAAGGTTTCTCGTTAACTCCTCATCAGCAACGTTTTGTATATGGTCTTTAAAAAAAGAAAAAAAAAACTTGTTGAGTTTTCCTATAAGGATCAGCTTTGTTTGACAGTTTGCTCAAGATTTGCGTTTCAGTCTATTTTGTCGTTAAAATTCAATAATAAAGAAAGCGTTAATGCTTCATCAATCAAATCAAACAACAAATTGAAGTCTTCTCACCTTTACTGAATTCGTTATTTGAAATTCGTTCTTTGGTCTACTTTATTTTATTTTCATTTGAAGTAAAACAATGAATTTCATTCACACCTCCTACAATTTATTTCGTCTTCGCAAACAAATGGCTATAAATTACGGATTATAATCACTAGAAGAAAGAAATACTCAAAAGAATTTTATTTCATGACTTTAAAGTTGACCTGACGCTCACTACATAACGCCGCGGTGGCATAAAGCAAAATGGCCATTCCATAGCAGCGTGTATAAAAAAATATGGTATGGGGCAACGAAATCAATAATATCATGATAAGAAATTACAAACGAGTGAATGAAAGAGATGAAATTGATTGGAAAACACAGTATTATCGTTCCACAAGTTTTTGGCGACTGGCGTTATTCTCAAAACAATTCAGAACAGCTCGTCGTCGATTTCTGGAGAGAAAGTGGATGAAAGTCTCTGAGCGGAGTTCACAGAAGGTCGAGGAAATCAATTCGACAAGCATCAAGGCAATTCAGCGTGTTTGCCAACAGCAGTGCATTGAGTCCTGCGGAAGCTGCTTCGTTTGTACCCTTACAATTTCGACAATTTTGCTTCATGATCGTGTTATTTTTTGAATTTAGCTTCCTTTTATACTCTGACCAACGAAAGATGAATTGGGCGATTCTAGTAAAATTTCCCAAATCAATTGTTAGACATTGGCGCAAAATGTTTTAATTGGACACGCCTAGCAGCGTGGCCAGTTTGGCATATTTTTTTAAAGCGTTTATCCTTGTTTTCATTGTTTTGTGCATTGTTTAATATTTATTAACAATGCCCAACAAAGGGCAAGCGCATGAAAAAAAAAATGCCAAACTGGCCACACTGACGCCTAGTTCATCTTTCATTGGACAGAGTATGATGTTAATTACAATCCATAATTTATTATCATTTGTTTGCGATGATTAGGATTTTGACGGAACATCCTCGATAGTAGCAAAAATATTTTAAAGAGACTACTTTGAACTTTGGCCATTTTCCATTATTTTTTGGGAAAGAACAAAAAGCGAAAAAACGTCGAATCCTTCGTTCAAAATCACCCAAGTCTTCGATGTAACTTTAATTTAAAATTTTCGAATCCTTTCCTTTTAAAAATTTAACTTAATTACAAGTTAGTGCAGCAAATATATTAAGATTCAAAATGAAATTGTTATTCCAAAAGTCTCTTTATCTATTAATAATTTTCTTCCGGATCAATCTGGGCTTTATACTACAGAGAAATAATCGGCAAAACGATTTCTATTGTTTTGGTTGACATTGCATTAGACTCTTTTTAATGAAGCTGATCTGACTGCTCAGTTTTCATTTCATGATAAATTAAAAACGGAAACTAAATTGCTAAATTAAAAAATAAATTTTAACTGACCTGCCACACAGAGTTGAACTGCTAAATCTGGTGACATGCAACGAAAACGTCACACCATATGAAGACAAAGAGGAATAAAAATTGCGATTAAAATTGCAATTTCTTTTTTAAATAATTGGATTTGAAAGCATGATCACAAGAAAATGGAATAATGACTAGGGAAATACTTATAAAAATGAAATTCCAGTTTGACGAATAGAAGAAGAGCCAAATAAAGCGACGATGCCATTAGAATTGTTTATTCATTCAAGAACATTTAAATTTAAAAAAAAAAGAGAAGAAATAGTGGCTTAGAGAGAAAAAGAATGAAAAGAAGGAGAAAAAGAAAGAAAAAAGAATTCCTTTATTGACAGAATGAATCATTATGTGTTTAAAAAGCAGACGATTTGGCGTTTTTTTGATGAATTAAATAAGCCTTTAAAATTTGTAGAAAGAAAATTGCAGCAATAACCATAAATCTTCAGAAAATTTTGTCAATGACCTTCATCGAATTTCATTTATTGCTCAGTTAAAGTAAAGAGAAGGGAGAGGAGGGGCAGGGGGAAAATCCCTCGGCAATTATGTTAAGAAAAAAAAAATTCCACAAAAACATGGAAATTAAACGCAGGATTTAATTGAAGCTAAAATACGAAAAGTCTATTCAAAATTAGCTTTCCTTTAGTCGTAAAAATATTACGATTTCTCTCGGCGCAAAATTGAAGAACGATAATAATCGGACGTATTATAGGTTTTCGAAAATGAAGCTGCGTTGCAATTTAATGTTTACAAAATAAAATTAAAGAAAGGACCGAGCTGAGAAATGACTTGAAATAACATGGTTTAAGCGGGGCTTTTTTTTAATACAGTTAAGAATATCAATAAAAAATAAAACTGTAAGTGGCTTCCCAAAGGGGAACGCCCATACGAAAGGTCGACGCTAATTGTTTTTGCTCGGCTTTGGTTTTCATTATCAGAAAAGAAAAACTTTTCGACCTATAAAAAAGTTGTTAATTTTTCCAAATATAATAACGCATTTTAATCTTCCAGGCTTTTCATATATCTTCTCCTTAATCCCTTTTTAATGCTATTAATTAATTACGTCCTTTGCTAACCAGCTGCCTAGCGAGTTAGCGAGGTGACGTGTTTATCAGGATACAGATCTACTGCAAATGAATTATTACTTCATTTTTGGTTCCATATGTCCTCTGCGAATTTTTTTTTGATAAAGAATAAACATTCATCAGCAATAAAAGTATTTGAATATAAAAAAAAATCTGATGATAAACCCATGCCATATTGCTTATGGGTCGAGTTTTGGACACGAAAAATAGGATTTCGAGGCGAAACCGTGGCTACCTGTGACCACAACAAGAGAGACAGGTGGCATCCGAACCTTCTATTTTGTCTCCGAATCGGTGAAACGAAAGAGGACAACAAGGCATTTCCCGAATTATCCCGGTGAAGTTTGGAGAAAAGAGAGAGAGAAGAATTAATTAAGCGGCGTGCTTCTCTTCCACAAGCCTCTTCGAAAAAATTTAACATCATAAAAAAAGGTTCTCTTAATATTCTTTTTTTCCCCTTCTCTCTCTGTCGTGTCCACCCTCATCCTGTCTCGCCACCCACCTGGTGTCTATAATATTCAATTGGAGGGAGCGTCTGTCAGAGAGCGTGTGTGTATGTGCGCGATGCCTCGCTGCGTTTATATCCTGCAGTGAAAAATAGGCAGAAGTGGATAGGTAGAGCCCTTGAAAAAAAAGTCATGATGGGATGGATAAAAAAACCTCCTATCCCATCCCTCTCTCTCTTTCTGTCTCTCTCTCTCTACGTAGTAGATAGAGGTCGGGAAAAACATAATGAAGACCGAACGACATTATGTTTGAGCCGTCGAGAGCGCTCCGAGGCGCCCGGCAACATGTGTTGGACATCAACGCCGTTATTATCATTAATTTCCAAAATGAATTCTACCTTGCATCATTCATGATTTTCTCTCTCTCTTTCTCCATGCCGCTCCTTCTTTCTTTTTTTTTCCTTCCCCATTTTATTTTAATCAGCAAAATCCAAAATACATTTTTTATATCAAGGGATGGAGTCGTAGAGTAAATTAAAGATAAGGCAGGAGGAAGGAACCCTCAAAACTGAAATATAAAATGAAATGGTGGCTCTTCTGACCCCACACTTTTCTTTGACAATCTATTTTTTAATATTCTACTAACGTCCGAAAAAAAAATCTTGTCCAAGATGTTATAGATATTTTTTTTGTAACGGCAGTGTTTATGAATGATTCCGGGTGGAAGGTAGCCACGCAAAAAATAGTTTAGTATTCGATACGGAGCGACTTCAAAATAAAAAGAATTTCAGTCTCCTTTTTTTAGTCTAGTATATGGCTATCAAATATTCATACTCACAGGATAGGTAAAATATCAAGTAGGAAGAAAAAGTGAGTTGAGCTAAGAATTTTAAGACAGCAAACTTAACAACTCAAACCAACTTGGTTCTATCCTCGATTGGGAAAGTTTTTCTTCCTGAATAAAACTTTAATTACGAAGTAATAAGATTGAACTCATGGGGAGTTTTTGGGGGATTTAATCCTTTACATTTCTGGATTAATGAAGATAAAATCTATAGGAAATTATAAAGTATGTATTGGCCAGTGAAGGTCAATCATAAATTAATCAATTTCATATTACATCCACGCTTTATAGTACGAACCATAACAGGTCTTTCTATTTATAATTTCCAAAGTTATCTGTTTAGGAGTATCATTCTTGATGTTCATATTTCATGTTCAAAAGTTGAGGAAGTGCGCTCGTGCTCCCAACGGCACTTCCCTATTCTGTAACAATACAACACAATTTTTAAAAGGTTCTCCCAAGAGGTATTTGACAGATTTAAAACAGAATGAAAGCGTAATAACATTTAAGTTTCCTCTTTCCAATGAAGTAACTTATATGTCCGTCTACGTCTTCTCTATACCTCTTTTACCTTTTCGGTGTCGAGAATGTTAAATAACCATACGGTCTATTGGAAAGTTAGCCTAGCGGAGGATAAGCCACCATTAGAAACTTTTATGTTCTATACAATTAAAATTCGAGTTTATAAGTGGTATCTGAAGTAGTTATAGCTGCCTTGCCGTTATGGTGAACTGCTTAACAATTTCGTCAGAAGCAGTTGATTTCTTTCCAACGAAAACGCAGCGCCTAAAATGCTGACAGTCATGCATTTTAGACATTCTAGGGGAAAAGATCATTATTTTTAATGGGTAATTGTGGCCATTTGGCAGATTCAAAGTCGGTTTACTCATGAATTTTCAGTAAAATTATTTTACTAGGCATGCGTACTACCGCCATTAATGGTTTATTCAGGTAATTTTGATGTTTTAAAATTAGATTTAGTGAAGCAAATGTAAAATGTAATTTACTCATTCTTCAATGTTACTAGAGAAACTGTCCATTGCGAATAGAAACCGCTCAATGGTAAAACCAAGATGAAACCAGAGGCTCTGGCTAAATTGCATCGTCAGTCAAAACGAAAAAACACTGATGATGAAAACAATGAAAATTACATTGTTGCTGGACCTATTTTGGTCAGGTGACTTTTCAGTGCCGGGGCCTGCCTTTTTCGTAGGGTACGTGAATAAAATAAATGCTATAACAATATAGACTAAGAATAAAGCTAACAACAATGGCTGTGGCCAAAAATGTTAACCAAGAGTTGATGAAACAGTGATTATTGCTTAGGACTATTAAACGTAACTACCAAGTAGAGCTGGATTTGCTTCACTGACTCAACTCTGGATTGGCCATAAGTTATGATAACCAATGGATATCAAAAATTGCATTTATAGATGAGACAAGACTTGAGCTATTAAGTGTAAATATTAATTTTGTCGTAAAATAAAATTGATTAATTTATGATGTTACTTCATATTATTAGGTTATATACAAATAAATTGTACTCTATGGCTAATTTGCCTCAAACCTTGACGTTGAGATAATTTCCAGCCTTTTCTATATTCATTTAAATTCATTTATTCTCTCGTAAAACTATCCTTGGATTTATGTTATAATTTCTTACTAATGATGTTATTATTTTTTTACTGTTTAGCATAATATGATATGGTAAACTTAAAAAAAAAATGTACTAAAAATAAATGTCTAAAAATAAATTTTCATTCCTTTTAATAAATTGTTTTTAATTTCAGAATCGTGTTTTCTGATCGTGAGACCGCTTTCATAAATTATTCAATAAAATATCCCTTTTTAAGATTTCGTGTGCGATGCAGTTTCTTTTCGTACGTGGGCGTCTTTAATTTTACATTTGAACCGGAATATTTTTTCTCTCTCTCTTCCAGTGCAATTTTCAATTATAAATTTTCATTAAAAAAAACTAAGTCTGTTCATTTGTTCCAAGCCACCTGCAGGATATAGCAAATGAAAAATAATAATAATAATAATAAATTGGGCGTCTTAATTCTGAAATTATATATAAAAAAAACATATAATCATTATCAACAACATCATCATCGTCAAGACTTATCAGCAGTTTTTTTATAAATTAAAAACAGAAGAAAAGAACATGTGTCTATTTTACAGAGGTTTTCCTTTCTGCATATTTGTTTCTTCTTCTGTTGAAATGAATTATTTATTTATCGCTTTCGTTAAGTTTATATAGGTTTGCGGAATGTATAATGTTTTTTTCCTCAATCCGAAAGCCACATATCTCATATTTTCATCTCTATTGCACAACAATCGATAATAATGAGAAAATTTTTTAAACTTTTTGTTATCAAATATAAAAAATGAATGATAGCTTGGAAATCCCACTTAACATCCTCACCACCATGCGAGATAGGCAATTCTAACCCAGTCGGCGAGGAAAATATTCAACATAATTTATATTTACAAATAAATACTATTCTTTTATATAGATTCCTATCTCTTCTGATAAACACACATTCGAACTCTTCCTTCTTTATGTAGATACAGTTATACATAACGAAAAATGTTTGTGCATTTAGTTATTTGCGAACAAATAAGCCGATGAGTTGCTATTAATATGAAGAAACCTTGATTTCACATGTGGCTTAACTTTAACTAGCTCTAATAAATCAACACACACAAAAAAAGTTTCCTACATTGCAAAATTATATTGCCTTTTATGAAAAATCCTATACTGCACTAATAGGATTTCATCGATGATCGTTTTTCCCCACTCCAATTTTATTTTTTTTTCCTGGTTAATTTAAAAACTAATCTGTTTCTGAATCCAAATTTTCCTCCCTTTATGAAATCATTAGAATTCGCAGTAACCCCATTTTAGCAAAACGTATCATTAACAAAAGATAATGCTAAAGATAAATTACACTTTGCACTTAATTCGTATGTTTGAAGAAAAAAAAAACAACTATGAAATTAAAATCAAACAAATTAAGATTCTTCACTAAGCTCCAAGGTCCTTCTTGGATTCAAATTTAAATATTGATGCGAATAATTACGCCCAAATATGTCAATAATTTCGAGGTTCAGGCCTTGAAGCTTATTTGCAGGCTGTTAGCGGAGACATCGCAAGGATAACGGCAACATTGGAGACGGACTTCGCTTTAAAGTCGTTTCTTGAAATGTTCATTTTTTTTAAAAACGATAATTATAATAAATGCTCAGACACTTACAATTATTAAATAAAAGCCTATCTATTCTTTCTTGTCGCAGAAGAAGGTTATTAACGTAACCATTAAACAAATACAGAGTAAGTGGCTCAAGTCATCTTGTTAAGACCTGTGGATTCGAGCGGTCGTATGTACCACCGAATTCTATTGCATAATTCTGGAAAAGTTAATAATTCCTCGCATTAAAGGAAAGTAAAAAAATCCTTCAGAAAACGTATTTGCCTTTCACACTCATTCGCACAATTTTATTTTGTTTGTTCGTAAGCAATTACAAATATGTGTGAATAGTTGAGACGTTTTCGTTTATTTGTCAACTAATAAAAAACTACAGCGAAAAAGTAAAACTGCAAATAAAATTTAAAGAAATAAATTCACAATAGCTGCACTGTCTTCGTGATTATTTTTAAGAGGAGAAAGAGTTAGAATCCATTTGAGGACAGGATGTTTACTATTATCCTTCATTTAAAGAAATGGTTTATTCACTTTAGAATTTAGGCTTCCATTTCTGAAAAGAAATTTTGAAATTCTTCAAATGGAACGAATAAAAGAAGTCCATTAATTACAAAGAGAGAGAGAGAGAGCGCAACAAAGAAGAACTCTTCCAAAAACAACTCAAGAAAAGATAGACACCAAAGAGAGAGAGAGAGAGAGAGAGAGAGAGAGAGAGAGAGAGAGAGGCAGCTGCGTAATTTACCCGTGAGATTTTCTAGAAAAGATTCATGATGATGAATTTTAATTTCTGATAATTACACTTACCGGTTAACTATGAATTTCTTCATAAAAGCAATTGTATGAAACAGACAAAAAAAATAAGACGAAAGATGGGAACTCATGTGGAACACAGAGATAAGAGATAAAGGCTTTTTCACCCTACCTTTGTCCACACCCGTTTTCAATTTTCTCATTTTCAAGAATTAAATTTTTATTATCTCTCCTCCCTTTGAAAAAAAAAATTGTTTTGAATAGTAAATGAACGCTCTTAATGAGTTAATATCCAATAATGGAGGAATAAATGCGGAGAAAAAGAAAATAGGCCGTTCAAAAATTTAAAATAATGCATAAATGCTAAAAAAATTAGCATTAAATTAAATTTTGCTACTTTTCTTTTTTAGATTACGTGCAATTTGCGGATGGCAAATAACAATAAAATTGTTTTGGACGTGAAATTGCTAAGTTCTACTGTTTTTGCAATTTAAAAAAAAAAATTAAGGGTCACTTTAATTTCCGTATTTTTAAAGATCTGAATTTAGCTTTATATGAATACAAACCAAACATTTAAGAAAGACATCAGGAGCTCTAAAAACGGATTTCCTTTTGCACCAGATAATATCAGGATTGCAACCTTGGATTGCAATATCTTAATATATGCTTTTTAAATGGAAAATTAAAGATCTATTTTTTTTTTATTTATTTGTTTATTTATTTGTTTATTTATTTATTTATTTATTTATTTATTTATTTATTCCAATGTAAGAAACATACAAATATATAATAAGATGAATTTCCCATGAGCACATAGTGCTCGTATATTCGGAAAAGCATCAAAAGAAAAGAAAATAAATTAGTATATACGGTAACAACAATTAAAACTGATTAACATATAAAAACCATTAAAAACTAATTGTTTTTGATAGTCATAATCCAATTTTTAAGTTTATATCCAGATTTTCGTTTATCAGTACATAATTTTATTTCATTTGGTAGATCATTTAACAATTTAATATAATTATAATCTATTTGATGGAAAACGAAAGAATGCTTTGAATATGCTTTTCTTTTTTTTTTTTAACCTAAGTTTTAATTTTAAATCTATAACTCGTTTCCCCTGTACCGAAGAAAAATCTAACTCCCAATCTAAGACGTGTCTTATTACACAGATCGAGTTCTAAACGGAATATCGAGTTTCCTTCGGTGTGGAGATGACAATGCTAATAGTAAACCCTTAAAGGCATTGGGGCAATCGAGGGGGTGAAACCAACTATTTTGATACCAAGGAAGTAATTTCATTTTCACGTACTGTATTTCTTCAAGAAAGTTACAAGTACAGGTTTACATAAAAGCATCCGACCACAGAGAGAGAAAAAAAAATATATTTAAAAAAAAAATAAAGCAACATCAGCGTGAAGAAAATTGCTCTGTTAAGCTTAAGCAAAAAAATAAAAATAAAAAAATTTCTAAATTACAAGAAAGAAAGACGAAATTTTCTCTTGACATGTGGAAGTAAAGATGTCGACAAAAAACTTCAACAACCAAACTTCAAAGCAACGTTTTACAGAGTTGTTACGCGAGGCTTTCACCAGATGGCGGAGATGTTCCCTCCCTCGAGACACGAGATCTTGCTATCGAGTGCGTGACTCGAGTAAATAAAAGACGATGCGCATATACGAGAAATATAATAATGATGAAATTATGTGTTGTAACGATTAATAACAGCCGAAGACTTTTCAACAAAGTGAAGAAACGCAAACAGGCAATGCAACCGACGGAACCGTTGGCGATCGCACACGGGGCCATCCACCCGCTTCACCTCTAGATAAAAGGGCGGACAACAAACCAACTGAGCAAGTTACTGAAAAACATAGCCATAAGAATAAAATTTAAATATGAAATAACAGAGGTATCTTGTTAAAAATTTAGTAACACTCCACGGGTTAACGTATGTAAAGAAATCATAAAAAGCAACGGTAATGTTTGATTGAAAGTCTACAGGTAGCCTAAAGTCGACCTTGTGTTTAAGATGTTTTTTGTAACCAATTTAGGAAGCAAATCCCAATTATTAATCAATTATTGATCCCATACTTCAACTAGTATTGTTTAGAGCTGTTATTGGGCCTGCCTACAGCAATTTCTTAGCTTTTCGTTAATTTTATCCATAAATGCCTTAACTTCCGATGACAGTGATTAATCACCATTTGTTCCTGAAACTTCAGATTTGCGTTGGTGGTTAATTAAATCCTTTGGTGGCCTTTAAAGTTGAGACATAATTATGAATATTCAATAATTTATGGAACAAATTCTAAGCAATCGGTGTAATAAAAAATTTTAAGCCCAAAAAGAAGTAAGTCAAAGCAATCTACTTAAGCATTTGAACAAAAAAAAAAAAAAAGTTTATTTTACTGGACATTTAATGCCGAAAAGTACCGTTTTGTAAAAGATTAGCCTTCTTTTAAACGCCAGAAGTAAAAATAAATGCAGAAACCTTATAGAGGAGAGAACATAGAACGAAGGTAGGACTAATTGCTATAAATCCTTCGGGAAAGGGGGAAAAACAGTTTTTTATTAAATATGATGAATTTCCGTAAGAAAGGCAAACAGCTGCCTCGGCGATGTTTATTTGAGGCTTCAACTGGTAAGATGCAAGCGCGTTGAAGGTAATAAGAACCTAAAGTCAGCAACATTTATCTTGCGCATAACAATTTCTAAAAAGTGGGAAGGGGAGTGGAAGAATTTCTTTTATTTTTCATTTTCTTCGCCTTCTGCCGCAATAAACGTCATGAGTCGAACGAAGAGGCAATTTCGTTTAATTAGCGTATAATTTGGCAGCAAAATCTAGCCAGTGATAAAGATAGCAAAAAGGAAATCAAGGGGAGAAGGTGAGGATGGAAAGGAGAGGAGGAAGAAGAAGACGACGAGTTTGCTTCCTCGCTTGCTTCTGCTTCTTTCCCATATTACCAAGAATACCGTAAATTGTGGCGACAGAGCCAGACGAGAGTCCCTTTGCGCCACGTTGAGTGTTGACGACAACGACCCAGATACTGAAACCGTCGTCGCCCCTCTTGCTCTCTTCTTACTACTTTACACCTTCAATGGAAAGCCACCGAACGCGAGCTCTGAGGCACCGCACTCGTAGATCAACCTGGATCGAAAATATTTTTCCGATTTAGAGCAAGATCATTACTTTAATTACCCAAAGTGATTTATGCGAAAAATTCCCAGCATTTCATCACGAGATTTTTAAATTTTTAGCTTCCTAATCGCACCTCTCCTCCACGCTTCTCTACTTCGAGAGTGGAAAAAAAAAGAAGCAAATTTTCTATAAATAAGAATTGCCTACAAATGAAAATATCTGGCGATGCAAAAAAAAAAATTATTTTTTGGGAGGAGGCTACTGAATGATAAGATGTAATTCTTAAACTTTATTTTTATACGCTTAAGCTAGCTCATTTAACTGTTTTAAAAAAATATCAATTCCGACTTTGACTTCACTGTACAATTAAATATTTATGCACAAACATACAAATATCTTATTAATTCATTCAAGCTTAGACCTCCAGGTTTGCATACACTTTATTGCTCTTTTTCACACAAATTATGAAAACCGTCAGTCTAATATCCCCAATGAAATTCATTGCAATAATACACATTAAGAATATAAAACACATGCAATATTCTAATAACATGTTCCTATATTATATAAAACCAACTATAATGTCTATTAACTAAAAACGAAGCGCGCATGCTCAAGCTCCTATCAATCTGCTTGAAGAAAAAACTGAAAGTATTCTAAGGACTCTGCTTGATTGCTTGTGCAGTGGTCGCCGCTTAATATGTGGCTGTTTTAAGCGAGGTTACCAAAATTACTTATATTTTTATCCAACAAGACAACTGCTGCAATCGACGGTTTAATTAATGCCTCGTCATCATCGCTGTTATTGATTTCAAATTCTTGGTTTTCATTTTCTTTTTGAATCTTAGAGATGATGTCGGCCAGAGCATCCTCATCAGCTTCTGTGTTGGTTGATTCTTTCACAATTGAAATATCTTGGTCAATCACTACCCAGTCATTGAAGATATCGTCACTTAATTCCATAGGTGGTTTACATTCATACATGCAGAGTTAATATACACATAATTGAACAACCAGTACAATCTGAAAGTTTGGGCAGGAGTGTCCATTGGCTTAGATGGAAATGAAAAGTGGATATTATAAGCGGAGTGTTCATTTATCTGGAGTAAGATGAGATGAAAAAATAGAATTCGTGAACTACCTCTAAAAAAAGGTGGCCATATTAAGCGAAGTGTGGCCACTTAAAGCGAAAATTTTTTACTTAGGAAATAGAAAATTCCGGAGTGGCCATATAAAGCGGGTGGCCATATTAAAGGTGGCTTTAAGCGGTGACCACTGTATTTGCAATCTCTAACTAATGGAAAAATGCACAACAATTTTTAGTGAGAAAAAAACTGTCTCACACGCTGATTTTTTTTTTTTTTTTGTATATTATATACTAGAAGCGAACCCATCCGATTGTATAATCGGGTAATAACCCATTGTTAGATTTTTGAAACACATTGTTAGATCTTTTCTTTGTTGTGACATAGTCCACCGTCGCTGATTTTATATATATGATTATATATATCGCCATGAGATGGCGCTGCGGTCATCTAATTAGTAACCTGTACAATTTAGCATTCAGTTGCAAAATAATCAAAATAAGAGTATCAAAGAATTAAATTTTCAAAATGAATCAGAACATTTTCCAACTATAATGTTCACGGTTTTTTACAAAAGGAATACCCGAATGGCGAATTGAAGCGACACGAGTGGTGAAACTAACCAATACCCGAATGGTGACACCAACGCATGCGCATTTTGACTTTGATTCATTCTTACCGGGACGTGGGTATAAAGGCTTTTAATAAATCCTTTTAGAAATGACGATGAATAGCGCCTTCTTTTAGCATTAATTAATAATAAAAATATTTGGGCTAGGTTTGGAATATAACGATTAAATATTAACGACATATATCTGAACGTGCATTTTTAATTTTTATATGTCATATAGTTTTATTACTGAACTACTTGCCTTCTATACAAACAGGAACTCCTACACTGTAAAACACACGTAATCTGTATTTCCCGTCTAATTCTAAATTAATTATTTATTAACATTACCGCACGCATTTAAAAGGTAACAAAGAGCCCTCAAGTGGAAAGGTAATCAATAAAACTTTCAGGCAATTAAACAGATGCATTAATTAGAAAGAAACTTTCAGAATATGGATCAAGCTAATGAAGCAATTTGAAAACATAACCCATGACAGGAGGGAAGATTGCATCGTAATTAGAACGAGTTCTTATATTCTCATTAAGATTAAGAAGGCAATGCATATGGCACGCTGGTCTAACATGCCTTCCCCGAAATTTATGGGCTTTTCCTTTCTTAGCTTTTATGCAACAAACATGGAAAAACTGAACAAAATATCGAGCCCCCATCTTCGCAATTACAACAATTTCTGTTATCCTTGACCCTCATTATTATCTTACTCACCTCCGTTTCACCTGCTTCCCAAAATACTATGGGTAATCTGAACCTTAAACCTTTATAGCTACCACTTAGAATTAGGTTTTAACGAGTATTCTCGAGACAACTTTTTTTTTTTTAAATATATTTCCTACTGGTGTTCGCGCCATGCTTCGATTCCTCTGTCATGTCAAGTAAACGTTTGATTTTAAGGAATTTTTGGAAGAGAATGTTCTCTAATTTTAGAAGACGAATTAAAAAACAACGCAGAAATTAAAAAAGCAAAGTAAAAAAGAAAAAAAAAAGAGAGAGACAGACAGATACGAGGGTTTTAATTAAGCGAGAGGGCACATTGTTCGTGACAAAATCCGTCATTGTCATTCGTTTTGGACCCTCTACAGAGAAGGACAAGAAAAACGATTTTGATGAAGAAAACAATTAGGATACATAAAAAGGTTATAAAAAAGTAATTTCTAAAAACAGGAAAGACAAACGTCTGCATCTGCGGCGAAGAAGACGAAACAAACCTAGAAATCGAGTCCCGAATAGATGAACACGAAGAATGAAATTGATAGAAGACTCGAGGTGGTGGAGGCCAAGACAGATAACATTGCGACAGGAGTTGGAAGAAGTGATAAAAAGTAAAATTCGAAAAATAAAATATTAAAGAAGGGGGATTATCAGGAGAGGAAGGGACTAATATAGGAAAGGACGAAGAGATGATGATGATGATGATGATGATGAGGAAGAGGAAGAGGACGACGACGAGCGATATGAAGTGGCTGTCGAGGCAGAAACACGAGATGCTTCACCTGCAAACGCGAACGATTTAAACGACCGCCATCAGAAACAGTTGAGTTTGACATTTATTTTCTTGGCTAAATTTAGACACTGTTGAGCCAACACAACATTTATAAAAGCCAGTGCTACAAAGAAGGGTCTGTGAGCCGGACGTCTGAGAGTTTGAAGCGAGGTTTTTCGGTGGTTTGTGACGTCGCCCTTTTCTTGGACCGAATCATGAAGTGTGGCGCGCGCCTTCGCTTTTGCGGGTCAAAAAAGAAGAGTCGGTCGGAAAAGGATTTGGAAAATTCCGGGAATGGTTTCAGAGACCCAATGTCAACTTGCCAGCCGGGATCAATTGCCATGGTAACATACTCATAATTTTTTTCCTTTCTTCCTCCTCTTTCGTTTCTTCGGCAGTGCTGCGATGACAAAAATAGGGACATCCTCTCAAAAAGTCGTAAAATATTTCGTTATAAAGAGTTCCAGTCGCTTTAAGAGGAGAAAAAACTCGTCCCAGGACGTTAAACGCATAAAATCGAGGAAAAACCTTATCGGTTACCACGCTCTCCGAGTGTTAGCGACGATAAAATCGCTCACTGGAGAAAATTCTTTTAAGTTCATTTTAAAGTAATTAAGTTTATGGGCATGGTACTTATTAAGATCTTTCCCTTTCTAGACTTTATTCATTTTATATAGGCTTCTTTAATGGTCTTTATTCAGAATTTAAAAAAAATTATTTCCTAAAAATCTCTTACTTCGATTCCAATCATACGCGAACCACCCGAGTCCAAACATAGCCAAAGACCCAGAATTCAGAAAATGTTTTCATATATTGAAGGCTAGCATTCACTTTGTGTGAGCCTACATAATTCTTTTATATCCATAAATACAGGATGACTAAGGGTAGAACTGCGAGAGAACTTTGGACCTCTTAACAAAATTCTTCTCAAGACCCTTTATTTATACTCTTAATTATTAACGCATTTCCTCTTTGTTTACATAATGTGTATTTTTTTGCTCCAAGTTGATATAAACTCTTAAACATGCCCTGAAACTAATTCTTTCAATCTTCGAGTCTTTCAGGGATTCAATTTCACCTTCCCGATAAACATCCATAAATTTTCAGGTGCGAATGCCATTGTAAAACCTGACAGTATGTTGCCACAGGTGATGACCTGAAAATATGGTTGTATTAAACAGTGGAAAACCTTTACCAATATAGACTTTAGGCTCTTGTTAAACAAGACCTGTTTCTATAAGAGTACAGAAGTCATAGGAAAATGAGAAATTAATTCTTTCAATAGTTTTGATATCTGTATAAAAATGCGAACTAAACTTCTCATGCGGCATTAATTTTTGGTTATCTGTAATGAAATGATGTCACATTGCATACCTAAGTTCACGATTTATCTACAAAGAAAATCAACAAGAAGCTTTCTCCTAGCATTCTTTCAGTTTAATCTTTTATGCGATAATAATTAATCCTGCAATATGAAAGGAAAGTGATTTTAACACCTATAGCTGTTTCACAGAAGCCATAAAATCCTTAGAATCCCCCCAGGGTAATATTAACTATCGCCTTGACATTGGTGTTCTTTTAGAGTATAAAACCCATATTAATAATGCAGTATACTAAGTCTCATGATTAGAGTTTATCTACTACTTGATAAATGTACAATGTTGAATTTAAAAAATAAAAAAAAACAACAACAGGAGAATTGGGTACATATTAAAAATGTATCCACTCAACAAATGTGAGAGCCAAATTGTGCATGATGTATAGGCGAGGATGACCCTCACTTTAGCTGACATTAAGCTAGTGGGGATGAAACAAAAAGGAACCATCCCAGCGGAGAAACCTCGGAGGGATTTTTCATAAGCGCCATCTGGACGGATATCTTTTATGTATACACAAACACGTCTTTAGGCACGCACTCTGTTTCGAGATTGAAAAAAAAAAAAAGCACGAGTAAAAGAGAAAGAGATGAGACGAGCGGCTCTTGGTCGATTTCCTATTTCACTTAATGCAGGCGCTCGATACACCTATTCATTAAGGGAGGGAGGGATGAAGGGAGGAAGAGGTTCTCTTTTGCGACGGGAAGTGGGCCGAGATAAAAATCGTTATTAAAACTACATTGACGATCCTTAAAAGTGAAGAATCGAAGATGGTGAAGAAGAAGTGTTGATGAAGCGAGGGAGTTTGAGAAAACAGTTTCTCAAATATTAAAGCGAGTCATTAAGTGTTCTTAGATCGAAATTCAGATTAGAGTCACAGAATTATAGGGTGAATGCGTATTTAAAGAGAGAAAATTAAGGAGGAGAGGCAAAGAAGGTTCTACTATTTTCATATCGTCATGCGGATGTGGCTTTCCGTTTTATATCCTTATGTGAAAAATATTGTAAACAATATTAATAAAATTCTTCGTCTGAAATGGATACTACTACGTCTTATTGCATTAATTTAACGATTTCCGACTACCTTGAGTTTTCTACGTAAATACAGAATTGCTCGGTAACACGACCTGTTACTATTTAAAAGTAAAGAGACCCTCTTCGACAAGCTGGTAGTGTTACTTGTTTGTTGTAGGCTTTCTACTTCTCGAGTTGTGAGCTTAACTCCTACTGTGAGTGTTTGGCCCGGTCAGGTACGAGTATACAAATGCTAGTCAAGCAAAAGGGCGCAGTTTACCGAGTAGAGCTAGATAATAAGAAATTGAATGAATTAAATATGTGAAAGAGAAACATGTCCAGAAAAAACAGCAATAATTCAATTAGTTCATGAAATGATTACGAGAGTTCTCTACAGCCATATTAGCTTTTGCCATTTAGCGATCTTTGCAATTGCTTAAGTATCACTCAAGAATGAGTACAAATTAAAGTTTATTTTAAAATGTTTGAATATTTACTAAATTAACACGCTTCTTTTGCTTCACAAAATATAATTTAAATACAGCAAACCTGGTTATCTGAATGAGGAGCGCTAATCGTTTGTTGAAATAATTTGTTGTACGCAGCTACAAAAGAGAGAGTTCTACTGAAAATTCGGATACAAAGCGATTTTGAACTGTCAAATGGCAATATTTTCCTTTAAAAAAATTATGAACGTTATTCTTTAGAAAATCTATATTGATAGCCTAAGCTTTTGACGCTGATTTTTCATTGAGGAGAAATAAATTTCGTTCGATGATAATGTTAAGCTGTTCGCTACAGACGACAATACTGCTAAGCCATAAAAGTGGGCGAAGATATTCAGACACCACTAATAAATGCAAAATTTAACCATACAGGTATATAACTTACACCTTTGGAAACAGAAAAGCAAAATGCTGCTATGTTTTCATTCTTTTTCAGATATCGGTCGAAATGCGTCTGCGAAGAATTTTTTAAAAGTGTCTTCCCATGTTAAAGAATAGGAAAGTCGCGACGGCATGTTCCCAAATTTCTGCCTATGTGTAGAAAACATTTATATTAAGAAAGCATTGCAAGTACATTTTATTTATGTTTTACAACTTTTATACGACATCGTTATATTTCTTCATTGTAACCATGTTTTTGAGAGTTTTATCATGGGAGTTATTCAAATAGATTGATGGATCTTGTCTTCGACCTTCATTCATCTCTAAGTTGTTGATCATTTCTATGTTCTTGTAAAGATTGCAAAGAAATATGCAGCTGGTGTGCGCATTTGGGTGGGGCAAGGATTCGAGCCGAAATAGCCAAATTGAACATTAAATTTAAAAGCGCTACATTGAAAAAAAAAGTCTCTATTTACTTCCAGGAACTAGTAAAACTTTTTTTTACCGACTTGTTTTTAAAAATCATTGCTAAAATACACATTGGAGAAGAAGAACGGCGAAAAGAGAAAACATCTGGGAATTTTCAACAACTGATCACTTTAATTTTCTCTCTACAAATTTTCTTCGGGGAAATTCGATAAACGCCGAGTTTTTAGGTTCATTGGAGAGGGTTTCGGTTCTCGTCGCCTCGGCTTCACAATAGACAAGCCACACTCTCTTGCCCTGATTAACGAGAAATATGATTAATGGATGGCAAGGGAAAGGCGGGCGGAGAGGGGAGAGCGATGGCGTCGGTGACAAGGAACACACGAGTGTAAAGTAATTTTCTAGCAAAGTAATTCGCCGTTTCTCCGACTCTTTCCCTCCCTCATTCAATTTAGGGAAGAACGAAGCTCCCTCGAAGGAGGTGTATGCACATATATATAAAAATAAAAAATATATATATAAAAAAATAAAACACAACTCGAGCCTCTCTTAGGTCTGTGGCAATTTCCGAATCCGATGCCGAGCTTGGAAGCAGAGTGTTCCACAGTCGCCCGGATGTCAGCCATCGTTCAATGTGACACCGCTGACATCCCTGATTAATACACGACAAAGTGAAGACAAAGCGACAGGGAAAGAGGCCGACCGACTCCTGGGGAGGGGATTTAAGAGAAAGAGAGAGAGAGAAAGAGAGAGAGAGATGACTGTGAGTGTGTGTATGTGTTTAGTGTGTGTTTTAAAACTAGGGAACATGCAGTACTTGTCTTCTATAGGAAATGGAATAAAATGGGAAACCAATGATACGAGCTTACCGAGCGATCACTCAATGCCAAGAAAGAACTTGATTCGAGCCTCTTTCCAGGATGAGGGGAGGTAAAAAAAAAAAATAAAAATAAAAAATAAAAAGAAATCTCGTCCTCTAGCTTTGTATCCAAAATGTAACGGGCTGTCTTCGCGAAGCATATTAATCTCATGTCTGCGAAATTTCAAAACTTTTCAGATTGATTTATAAAACTGCGCATTAAAAATTCTAAAAACAAATCATCCGGCGCTGTTAACTATCAAATTTCATTTTTATTGTCGCCTGTAAAGGTCATCCCGGCAACACAATAGGAAATTCACGTCTAGATAAATTTCTAAATTATATACTATAAGCTTAAAAAATGACGACGGAGAAAACTCCTATAGAAAAGCTATTTTGATTTATAAGATAATTAAAACATGTTACGCAATGCATAAAACAGTTTTTATGATAAAAGTTGTAAAAATTAATTATCTTGTACTCGGATAAGATTTATGATGTTTTCGATTTTATTTGATTTTTTTTCCCAATATTTTAATATCTCCTCTACATTTTTCGTCTCTCCAAAAAGTCGATTCAGCTGCTTCACTTGACAGAAAGCGGTCACTGCGTGCACTTAATGGAAGTTGCAAAAGGCGAACGGCATATTTAGAAAGATAAAAAAAAAAACGAGAACAAATTGCTTCGTGAAATAGCTGGACATTCGTATGCATGTACTTTTTTTGTGTATATCAATAAACATATTTCGCTTATTTTTAGACAGGTCCGTTTTTAAAGTAAGGTATTATTTTGTTTTTATTACGTAATTATAATGTTGGCAGCTTGAATAAGAAAATAAACAAACAAAATTTACATATATGGAGACGGGTGAGGGTAAAATTTAATGCGAAATAATTGCACGAGATATAAGAACTGAAAAACCCGGACTTCCACGAAGGGAGTTTATATTATTAATATTGGATAAATTTATAAAAAATTTTATCCGGACATAATCGGAAATTTTCACTTTCTCCTCAAAGAATAATTAAAGTTCAAATGTAACGCATCTTTAAAGTTTTTTTTTGGCTTTTTTTATTTTTATTTTTTTTTTACTCTCTGGAAGACGCATCTGCTCTAAAAAAATTTCCATTTTGTTATTTTCTTCTCGAAGGCAAGCCAAATACTTAAATTCACTTTGCAATCCATAAATCAAAAGAAAGACGTCTGTTTGCATGGAGATAAAAAATTGTTTCTTTTTTTTTTTCTTTTGGAAATTCCTACTTTCATTCATTCCATTGAATTGATGCTTTATAACGTTTCTTCTTTTTATTCTTGAATTCCTTTGAAAATGGTATTGGCATTGAATTGAAAAAGGGAGGAAAAAATAGAAACAAGTTTAACACACATAAAAAAGTGTAAAACATATTTCGGAAAAAAAAGAAACGTCTAAACGATCTTTAAAGTATCGTTGCAGATCTTAATCATATCTTGTCATCCATAGTGTAATTGTTTGAAACGGAAATTGAATTATTGTAAATACAGAGACGAAGAAAGAAAGGAGAACAAGAAAGGAAATGGAGAAAAATTCCAAAATTCCTTCCATCATCATCATCATCATTGGGAGGTTTGGCTATCAATACAAAAAAAAAATTAACAGGAAAAAAAAATAAAATTCCCTTCAGTGGAAAAATCTGTTACCTATATTCCACTCATAATGAGAAGAAACAAGGCAAAAGTGGAATTCCGAAGGAGTCAGTGAGTCGACTGAGTGGCTATCGATCCATTGTGCGCGAGTTAAATAGCATCGCCATCATCTTACTGTGATTGACATTGAATGGATAGATTATTGAAGACAATGACTTCTCCCACCCTTCAAAGGAAGAAAAAAAAAACAACGAGGAAAAGAGAACAGTAAATTAAAAGGGGGAGAATCGTGAAGGAAATAAAATAATAAGGAAAAAAGAAAAGAAAAGCCGATGATTCTGTGTTCTTGAAGAACTGTCAGCCACGTACAATGTCAATGGCGGGGCCGTACCCGCCTCGGAATTCTTCTTTTATTTTTAGAAATTGCCTTCATAGTTCAGTTTTTATATACTTATACGTAACATATATAGAGAGCTTGATGATGCTAGCATTCGTTTTCAATTTAGAATATATTTTCACAATTTTTTCTCTTTTGGCTTTTATTATGAGAAATGAGAACGTTCAAGGCAGAGATAAATTTCTTTTGTAGACAAATCAAGATCAGGGGGAAATGTTTAACATTAAATGACGTTTTAAATTAACGTTCTTAAAATTTTTGGTTCTTTATTAGTCTTATACGTATAACTCAGTTACTTCCAGGAGATTATCAAAGTCAAAGATGGACCATCTAAAGCCTTGGTTCTCAGACTTTTTTAAACAAGTACCACTCCATGAGTTGACTGGTAAACTGATGTACCACTGTCAATGAATCGTTAATTTACGTTCGTGTTGTTTTGAAGAAAAAGTATCACACGCGTACGGCTTGGCATGGCTTGAAGTACCTTCAGTGGTACGCGCACCTCAGTTTGAGAATCATGGAAATGAAGGATGATGAAAAGAATGACATCTCTTGTCAACAAAAAGTTTAATGTGATACAACGCATATACGTATTTCAGTCACCCTGTTATGGATCTGAAGAATGACTGAAATGCTTAAATACATTGTATCGTGTTAAAGTTTCTGTTCTTAAAAAGTGTAATTCTTTTCATCATGTTTATTGTCCAAAGTTGTTGCTTCATTTCATTCTAAAAGATGTTCAGAGATGTCTATTAGATATCTCCTAGGCATCCAGGTGTCCCGTTTGTCTTTACCCAATGGGAATCTATCAGTAGATATCCAATCACCATCTAGAGAATGTCTTGAATATCTTAGGGAAATCCATAGTATGACATTCATTGTCTATCTAAAAAGGCATGTAGGTCTCGGATATATTATGACATGATTATATTATTCCTATATATATTAGATGTTAATTGTTGCATGAATAGTGTCAACAGATGGCGGCTCTGCTGCTTAAATATGAAAATCTATAACAGCATCTTATCAGTATATACACATAATTTAACTTTAAAAATTGTCACTATGAACTATGACGTTTCAGTACTTGCAAATAATCCTGTATTATTAAAATGCATTCTTTAGTTTTCATAAATTTATTAAAGAATACTATACGCATTTTAGATAGATCTTGTATTGTAAATAAACATAATAAATGAATATGAGAATATCGCAGTACTAATGATTTGTAAACAATGAATGATTCCTGATAATAACGAATATTATATTTTATAAATATTTATAAATCGACTAGCTTAATGATATAAAAAAGAAATACACAACCTGTAGATTAAAAGCATGTGCTGATTATTCTACATCATTAATAAGAAAAACGAATTTTTTTATTCAAATTTCAAAACCTGTCAAATGTTTTTCTTCTTAAGAACCCTTAAATAGGGTTCATAGGCAGGTGGCTCATTTCGTAGGATCCTAACAATAAAAATGTTGCTCAGATGCTGCATTTGAGTAATACGCTGATAGCCGTAAAAATAAACAAATTTTTCTGCTCATTTTTTAAGAAAGCTAGACAGATAGAGGGAAAGGCAGCGTCATTTGAATGAGTTATTCAATCTTAGTTTGGCGAAACTCGTTTGTTGTAGATCGAGTTCTTAATCTGCAATCGAGTTTTATTTTCTTTTTAAATATAGGCTATTAAAAAAAAAACTCTTTACAGCTCGCCATAATAAAAATCTAGCCCATAAAAAAGTTGCATAATGATGCCCGTATTGACAAATCTTCACGATGTCCCTTTGGGTAGAACCTGGAATATTTGTTTCTCTTTGGAGCAACAAATTTTAACGGAGACCGATACATTCTGGAAGTTTCCTTATTAAATAATAAATAAATGTTTCTACTACGCAACAACCGCCTTTTAATGGGCCTCGGATACTTCCTTCGTAACAGAACGTGATAATATCACCTGTTACTTAATGCAGACGTAATTTTTTATCCATTAACAAAAGATCATTAAAAATGCCAGAGAAGGAAAACGGGATAATAAAAAATACAAAAGTGGCCAATAAATGCCAAATTCATATCTTTTTTTGAACACGAATTGCATAAACGAATTTTTAAAGGACGTTTAAAATTTTTAAAAAAGCATTAGAGGGGAAAAAAGTATTAAATGAATTAGGAAAAAGTTAAAAATAAATTTTCGTTTTTTTTTTTTTTTTTTTCTTTTTTCTTCTCAATAATTTAAAAAAAGGAGGAGGGAAAACTGGATTTCCTTTCGGTCAATTCCCTACCCTTCCACCTCTCCATCATGCATTACACGAAAAGTAAATTTGCACGAACCATATAAACGGAAATTAAGCAATCCAACGATTTCGTTAGAAAACATTTTTACGATCTCCATAAAATTTGAAATTTAATGTCTCGGAATTTAACATTGAGAAACAGAGAGATTTTCATAAAACTCCATTTCACTTGAAAAACAAATGTCAAGGTTGGATTGTAAGGGTGGAGGAATGGAACTTTTGAGTTGGATAGGGGAGGGCACAGAGTTTTTTTCGTTATTTTTTGAAGGAAATGTTTAAGAACGAAACGCGAACTCGAAACGTGATTTCACGATATGGAAACAAGCCGTGAGTCGTGACCTTCACGATCGCTTTTTCACAGGCTTTTCTAAACCAACTTTTTCCTGACAAAAGAGAATTTAATGTTGGAGCATGGAGAGGAAGCGGGAAACCTAATCTGACGGAATGGAAAAATATTAAAAAAATAACGAGAGAAAAAGAGGGAGATGAATATCCATCGATTGAAATGGAATAAAAACATCGCATCCGGAATCTGCGCAAGAAGATGAGAGGGATGCAGAGAATGAGGGTGGGGACAACCAATATGCTCTGCTGACGAGAATATTGTTTTCGATTGGACTGAGAAGAGAAAACTGGGAGCAAAAGACACGCACAAGAGAGAAAAATAAGAGAAAGAGAGAAGCCATTCAAAATGGAAAATGCGGGCATTCAAAGTATTTTTAGGAAGGAAGGGGGTAAACGCACAGACGTCGAGGGTCGTAAATACATCATCATGCGGGCAACTCTTCCCACTTTCACACACCCGACAATTTCCAAACACGCAAATTCTATATTATATCCTTTTAATAAAATGGGAGATTATTAAAAAAAAAAATAAAAACGTTTTGATCGCCAAAGGGGTTAGACTCACTCGAATCACGCTATGGGCATGGATACTTTGTGAATTTTATATCGGTGTTTGGAACCCCATACGGGTCTTGAATAAAACTGTATAAATAAAAGAATAAACTATATTTTGATAATATAACAACTTATCAAAATCATCGATGCGAATCAAGGTGCTTCATTGGATCAGACGATCCAAAGAAAAACATTTAGAAGAAACTGACAGGGGCTATCCAAAATTGATGTCTTCATGATCAGGAGAAAGAATTTAATCATATTTGATATCCAATTTATATGTAAATTACTTTTTTATATTTTTACCTGTTTAAATTTAATCAGGCACTAATAAAAATGTCGTGACAACGTTTTTTTTTTCTTCTTCTTCTTCTCCATCCTATTAATTCAGATTCATGAGACCCACAAAAGTTAACGAAGAGAAAACGAGTCGAGTTCGTGTTTTGGCGTGGTCCAGCTCGTTATTTGCAGAAGCCCTTCGTCGAACAGCAAAGGGAAAAACCCTTGAGTTAAGGCGTAATTTATCTGGTCTGCTTCCACTAGTCTGCCAAAGTATGCGCTCTAATACGAGCGTAGAGCATTTGGGTGGTAGAAGCATTTGGTTGTGCGTTGACTCGTCTCGTCACGAGGTTCTCTTCTCGCCAAGTGAAGAGCGTGTCCCCTCCCTCCCTCCCCTTTTGCCGTGTGGCCAGAGGCGTCCCGCTCCATTTGAGGTGGACACACCTTCCTTCCTTCCTCCCCGTGCGCACTCGCGAGAACGAGATTATTACATAACGTGAACTACTCGTGAACGCAGCGCTCAAGCAAAGCGCGTCGATGCCCGAGGCTTTTGGTCGTGCGCTCTTCAATTGTTCTCCTCCTCTCTTTAGAAAGCGGGGCTCGTCTACTATGCGCGCGGGGCAATTGTTTCTCCCCTACGCGGGCAGGTGTTCGCGCACGCTGACAGGCACACCGACCGATCTTACGGGCACGCGGGAGTGGCCCACGAAGGAAGCGCCGCCAGCGACACGCGTGGGCTGAATTGCGTGCACCAGTGACGGCAGGATCGCATTGCCTCCGAGGAGCAGCAACTCAAAACTCCGTTCTCACGAACAAAACGATTCCCACTTTTGAATTTTAAATGCGCCCCGGACTCTCCTCTTCTTCCATTCCCCGCTCTTTTCTTGATTTTTATCATAATTTTTAAAACGTCCCGCTATTCTGCAATATTTACTTTCAATGCTCTCAACGGCTGCTCTCTCTTCCTAAGTTATTTTCTCCTCTAGGCTTCTCAATGGGGGAGAGAAAGAAAAAGAGGGAGAGTTTTTCAACGCTATTCCTCAAAGCAACATTTTCCTCATTTAATATTTTATATCCCTTTGTTTGAGAATTCGCGGAAAAAAATTTAAAACTCATGCCTCGAGTAAAAACTTAACATCTCTCAAAAATATTTTCTGATTTTCCTTATCACATCTCTATGACAAGCTCGTTCTAATTTCCCCGTGCGCTATCTTTTAAAGGGTTAAAAGACCAGGATAAAAAAAAAGGAGCTGATGAGTCTACTTGCTCAGTTTACTAATTCCTATGTACATCTGCGGTTCTAACAGTTCCTTCCGAGAAATTCATTACATAACTAAACAAAACGAGTTTTCATTAAGTTCCCAGTGCTGACTAACTATGCGATTGTTTTCCTCGTGTCGTTGCACTACATTACAAGAGCAGAAAGGAATATTAACCCCCACCCTATTTTAATATTCGTTTCTTGGTGGGAAAAAAAAGGACACGAAAACCATCTTTGATTTACTTAGCGAACTTCCCTACAAATCACTTCTGAAGTCATGATTTCGGGTAACCGACCGACGCCAACGCAACCAAGGCGCATTACCTTCTGGGACAAGCCGGGGTGGACGGGATTTTCTTAAAAGCATTAAAATAAAAAAAAAATTATTAATCTATAAAAGGCTAAAAAGCACCTAAAATTCTTTGTGAAGACAAAAATTCTTCTTCACTGAAGACAACGGTAATAACCAAAGGATTTGCTGTAACCGATTTCACGCGATTCTTCACATTTACCCCGTTCACATTTCTTTTTGTATAAATATCGAAGGGTAGGTGAAGAGGGGGGTTAAGAACGTTCACGTTGGCTTGCCCAGATCCCTCCAAGTTGTTGCCATAAATATCCCCCATTGCGGAGCTGATGGCCGGAGATTCTGGGCTGCACTATGAAAATTTGGAGGCTGGCTCTTTGGTTCGCCCAATTCCTTCTGAATGGAGGTTCGTGAATGGCGACTCAATAACGCTGCAATCGGCCATTCGAGATTTATGATCCTCGGCGGGAGAAAAGGAAGAAGGGGAGGAATGGAAAAAGGGAGCGAGAGAGCGACGCAATCCATCTCGCCATTGCCAAACGGGAAGAAGTTCCCCCAGACTGCGTGCGCCAGTTGTCGTCTCGTTCGCAACAATTCGCCGCTAATGTCGTCGACGCACGTGACGATAGATACAGAGTGCGACGTGGGATCCACGCTAACCATAAAACGGACGTTTTTCGGCCGAAATAACGTCCTGTGTCTCCTTTATCACTCTCGTTAATCAGACGCCCGAGGAAGAAAAAAAAAATTCATAAGACCCGCACACATATACAAACGTTCACATAAAATGTAGCAACTTCTGTTGGTCTAATGAAAAAGCGCACATTAACAACCACAGGATTCAGTGCAAATTAAAAACACTTCAATGGCGCAATTTAGAGTTCTCTTAATTTCTTGGTTTTACGAGCGTGCAATTACTGCTTATTTGAATTGCGACTGAGTCACAACTGAAAATCTCTATTTTAGGAATTATTTTTTTAAAAAAGCTGAATATTCTCGTTTAAAACGCTGATAGCAGCTCTTTAGAAATTTATATTAATATAGGATTACACTGTAAAAGAAGATGTGAAATTTAATTTACTTTTACCGTATGTTTTTGTACTTCAATAAAATTCAAAATAATCATTAATGCCAATGATTTAAATGAAACGAATCTCTTAACCTTTTAGAAACCAGAAAACATTCTTAGAAAATTCAATATGCGCATTAAAAAAACTCCGTTCGTTCCTTCCCCCTTACACTTTAAGAAATTTATATCTCATTCCATTAATTTAGCGTGCATAAATTAAAAGGCAGCCTTTAAGACCACTGATTAAAAAATAAAAAAGAAAGTCAACAGCGAGAGCTTTGACATTTTTAACGTTATAAATGCCTATTTGTAGAAATGAGTGTCGTTGATCTTTTAATTAAAATGAAGACCGCGTTTGATGTAAAATACATATGTTTAAACAACGCCGTACAGAGAAACTGAGACAGTCTGGCTATTTTGTAAACGGAAAAAAAATTCAAAAATTATTAATAAGAAGAAAAAAAAAGAGAAAGAAACATGGAGGGTTGTGAGAGGTCTGTGTGACTATGCTGGCAATTCATAATGCAAGAGTCATTAAGTTCATTGTACTTGAGGAGTCCCTCTCTGTAGGAAGCATTTGATAGGAATTCCGACTGGACGGAAGGACGGAGCAAAAGCGTAATTGCTAAAACGGGTTCGCCACTACTGACAAGCCACGAAAACATCAAAGGAAAAAGATCGACGGTGGCCAGGGTAACCGCCTTATTTGGTCGAAATAATCCAGCAAGAAACGTCTTCCACCCCCACTCATCCGATCCAATAGTACTCATAGGAAAACGAAATTCATCAAGAATAGTATAATATCTTCTAAGATATTTTTTTTTTCAATTCTTGTAATTAAAGGCAATGAATGTGGATTATTTCATCGACACTTGGCCCCACCTCTTTTCTTTTTCTTTTTGGTTAATAAGGGAAACACGAAATAATCTACACCCAAACTTAATGCATAATCATCGAATAGTTGGAAGCTTAATGAAGGATCTGAAAATGCTTAGTAATAGTCTGGCAATTAGTTCTTCTATCATTGCAGCAAAAAGTTAGACTCGAAGTGATTTTTAGAATTTTTTTTTTATAAGTGGAAGGTATTTTCTAAGGAAAAAAAAAAAGCCCCGCAATTTAGAAATAAAAGGAGGCTAACGACAAATTGGGAGGAAAAAAGCCACCAAATATTTCTTTAAAATATTACTAAGTATGATATAATTAAAAAAAAAAAAAGTTCACCATTTCACCCACTGAGTTCACCATTCAAGGTATAACAGACGAAGCAAAAAGAGGATTCGGCTAATTGCGCTTGAAACTTCGGATGATTTATTAATGACTCGTTAAATTAAGTCGACTTTTTTTTTTTAAATTTCCTCTTCTGACTCTGTGTTTCGACGAATTTTGCAGATTAAAATCAAAACGAAAAAAAAAAAAGAAAAGAAAAGAAATATTAACAAAATAACGAACCTAATGATGAGGGAAGGGGAGGAGCAGAACTCCTAATATGAATCGAAGTCATCAGCGGGATTGAAAACATGACTAATATCGAAAACTTTCGTCTCCATAATAACAAGCTATAAGAGGTTTAATAATATATAGGTTCTTCAAAGAACAAAATAGGACTCCAACGATTCCCATAAGGCTCCCGAGTGGCAGTGAGGAATTGGCCGATTCGCTCAACAGATGGCAGGAAACGCGACTATTCCGAAAACGTTTACGTCAAAACATGAAATTTCTGTTGGAATTTAAAATAAAGAAAAAAATAAAAGAAGAAATAAAAATCATCTTCGATGGAAAAATCAGCGTCGAGGATCTGCAATAAACCTTAATCTTTGACTAATTTTCAAAACAACGTTTTTGCCTCTTTCGTATATAGCAACGACCTTTTAATGACTGATTCGGCCTCTCTCCCTCCCAATCCCCCGATTTTTTTCCGCTTTTTCCACTCTCTCCCTCCTCCCGTCTCTGTTTAATTTTTTTAAACTTTTCTACTTAATAACAACAACCCGCCTTTGTGTAATTCGTTATTAGTCCAACAAGGGATTAAAAAAAAGAAACAGAGGGAAAGAAAGAAAAAAAAAAAAAACACCAATACAATTAAGAGAAAATTTTAATTAAAAAAGTCGGTTATTTATTTTCTTCTCCACTAAACTGACAAGTTGCTCCCTCTGTTTATAATTACTAAAACAGATTATTTCGGGGAAGGACTCCCTCCCACCTCTTTATATAAATAACTGGAAATTTTATTATTATGTTGTTTACTAACTTCTTTTCTTTTTTTTTTTTCCTTCCAATTTATCAAAACTTGTTTGTTTTATATTTCCAGTTATCTGTTAACTTTTATAAGTTATGTATCTCACTATATACAAAGTATAACATTTTAATTTGTTTTCTGACGAAGATATTTGTGTAGCTGTCTGTCTTTGCTGAAAGAAAAATGAGATGATTGTATTAAAATTTCTTTTTTTGAGGGATTATGGGTTAACTTTTAATTTATTCTTCATATCCCCCAAGTGGTTTCATGGAAATGAATTAACACGTAACTATTGCTCAAGAGAAACTTATAAAATTAAATCTCAACAGCCCCATTTTTATTTCTGTCGTTTTCAAAATCAGAAAATTTGATAGAAATGTTTTGTCATAGGACACACTGCTCCAAAAAGAGAAAAAAAGCAACAAAACAAATCAAAAACTGTGTCCGGTCTGGTAATTATAGAAATAACTTTAGCGATTCATTTCCTACTTCTACTCGAAATAAGTAAGCTTAACCATAGACGTAGTTTTGTTATTTATCTTGTTAACTTAATTCTGGCTCCAGCAATTCAAATGTACTTGATAGTCCTCTTAAAAATTTTAATGTTTAATAAAAAGAAATCGGAAGTTGTAAACATGCCTATAGATTTTTAGGAATTAAGAAATATAGTGTATCCTGTCATAGGATGGCCATACCTTGCTTGATTTTTTTGAGTAAAAATGTCTAAATCAACGTAGGTCCAAAATTTAACGATTAGTCAATATAAAACAAACTCTAAATTAATAGTTTTATTATTTGTGATTTACTTACAACTGAATTTTCATGTTTGGCTTATCAATTAAAACGCTGCAGCAAATTTCTGCAGATCAACAGATTCTGTGAATTCACAATGCGCGCATCATTCTTGAAAACAAAGTTTTAAGTAAATCCCTAGTCATAAATTTATTATATTAGGATTTCTGTTTTTATAGAGAAATCGCTGCAATTCGAATCCATGTTGATTTGGACTTCTTTTTACACAAAAGAATCCCAAGTACACGTAGTCAAGCTATAGACATTCTTTTAAGGGACGATTAATATTAAATGTAAAAGATAGCTTAATTTTAATGTTAAATAGCATTCACCTTTCCTCAATATTAAGGCTGTCACAAAGAAGAAAGCACAAACTCTTGTCCACATTAAAGACAGGATGTTGTGTTCTCTTCTTTGTGATGATATTTATCTACAGTCACTCGGCTTCTCCATTAAGTCAAATTTGATCAGTTGTGGTCGGCATTGGTCGTACTTTTTAGACAAGACCAAAAGAAATTAATAGGAAGTTAATGTTAAATTTCTTTTTATCACCTTGATTTAAAACAATTAATAGCAACAATAAATATTTTAATATTTTAGTGGTTATAACGGCTATAAAGCAAATACAATTACAAAATGACCCATTTAATTTAAAATCAACAATAAATGAAGGACTTACTACACTTATTTATTGGTAGGATTCTTTCTCTACAATCTGTGAAAACAGTATCTCGACTCTTGAACATATGCTATCAAATAATTTGTAATAAAAATAACCTTCAAATGATTTTAAATCAAATTAGCAACTTAAATGATTGTATCATAAATAAGCAAACTAATTCTGATAAAGGAAAATAACATTTTTCAGCTCGATAAAAATTTGAAATGTTGCTTAATTCAGTGATTTCTATTATTCCTAATGTTTGTAAGTAAACCGAAAGACAATAACCCTTACATCTCAAAGCTTACTTTATGTGCTTTGTCATGTTAATACTCCAAGCCCTTTAAATATTTGATTTAAAAAAGACCAAAAAAAAAAAATCTTTAAAATTACCAATAGCTTTTGAATTCCACAAAGGGGCCTATTTATAAATACAATTGCTTATAACCATCAAACTTTATAAAAATTCTTTACAGTTTGCTCTAAATTACCTTAAATCAAGGTTGCTAATGTTTAAAATAATAAACTTAAAACGAGAAGTAATAATTATGTACTTCAACGTATTTATCAATTATCTATAGGTGTCTTATATATTTTGAGAAACTTATGTCTTTGGAAATTTATATCTCAAAATATAAATGATAACAAAATATTAATTAATGATAAACTCTAAAAAGTTTATGTTCCATACTTTAATGCTATAAATTTTATCTTTAATCTACAGAGAAAGGTAAATAAAATGAAAAAAAATTAATACGGGACTTAGGGGATTTCATTAGACGTGAAATATATTGGAGCATGGACGAGGAAAAAGTGGGAAAAAGCAGCGGAAAAAAGCAAAAAATAAAAAAAAAATTGTAATAAAAGGGGTACGATTGGGAAAAGAGGAGGGGGGTTAAACACATAAAAAGGGAAAATGAAAAAAGGGGAACGATCCGGAATCTATCACGTAAACGAATAAAAAATGTATATGGCCCTAATAAACATATCTTTTTTTCAAAAAAGGCCGGAATACTAAGAAAAGCCCCTTTAAAAAGGTCGTCCAACAACGACGGCCGAGTTGGTGGAATGTCTATAAATTTTCTGCGTATGTCTTTTCGAGGAAAATTCGGTGGAAAAATATCCACGGTTTCTGTCCTCTTCCTTCTTCGGGAACCCGATAAAGGGAAGAAAAAAAATGAGTAAAAGGGGGCATTGGGAGGGTTATAGAAAGGATGACGTTAAGAATGACAATGGCGAGTGACAAAGAAAATTGTAGGGGTGAAAGA
Organism: Rhysida immarginata; assembly: GCA_023313115.1. Lineage (NCBI taxonomy): Eukaryota > Metazoa > Arthropoda > Chilopoda > Scolopendromorpha > Scolopendridae > Rhysida > Rhysida immarginata. The sequence continues at coordinate 4,008,956 of JAHWFO010057280.1, read as the reverse complement.
GTTACGGGTAAAAAAAAAAATTCCTCTTAAAAAAAGAAAAAAAAAACTGAGAAGGTTATACATATAAACATAACACGATTACTATGCGTACGTCTAACTTTATATACATATATATAAAAAAAGAGGAGGCGATGTGCACACGTGAGAGCCGAGAGCGTTTTGTTAAATGGAGAACCGTTGGTACCATGAAAAGAGTTTGGAGCCTTGAAAAACGGGATCTCGAAGCCATCTCAGAGGATTTGCATATCATGCAAATGAATCTAGTCAAATGGCCGCTGCCCATTGGTTGGTGTCTAGACAGAATCGCGGAAACTCGTAGCTTTTGTAGAGGCATGCAAATGTTTATCCCTCGGTAGTAGGTTGCGTTGTGGGTCAAAGGGGAGAGAGAGAGGATGCCCAGGAAATCCTGACCTGACGCTCGACGACGACTACGACAACGACGACGACGACATGTCTGCCATGAGAGTGGTGTAAAGGGGTGTGGGGAGGACTGTGACAGGAGAGAAAGGACGGGAAAAGGGAAGGAGGAGGGCGATGAAAAGGGGTAACACAACAACCGAGCCGACAGAAAATGAAAGTATTGAGTCGCCGCCGGAAAAGAAGAAGAAGGAGGAGGAAGGGAAAGAGAGGGAAAAAAAACGGGAAAAATCCAGTAAAAAAAAGGAGTGAAGGAAGTGGTTCAAACAGCGGTGGGTGGAAATCCCACTGTTGAGGGTGGAGGGGATGGGAAGAAATCGAAAGCAGAGCAAGTTTGCCCCTATGTACGATCTACGCCAGACTGTGGAGAAAGAGAGCATTGAATAAGAGAGCAAAGGAAGACGAATTCAGTTCAGTGGCTCAAAAGGGGTCCCTCGATTCGCCTTCGAATAACCAACACCCCTTCACACACACCCCCTCTCCCTTCTCTCTAACCTCCATTCCTTTTCCTTTTCTTTAGAAACAAGCAAGTTTTGAAAAGGTAGTGAAAGACAAGAATTTCAGAGCAGCCAAGGAACTTAGATTCTCTCTCTCTCTTGCTCTCGTTTTTTACCTTCCCTCCCCTTCGACAATATTTCAGATAGTTTAAATTCTTTCCTCGTCGTTGAAGGAAAGCAATGGAGCCAATCGCTGCGAATTGTTGAAAAATCCTATCACTGCAAAGAACCCTCGGAGGGGGAGAAAAAAAAAGCAAACTTTGAGAGTTATAAAATTATTTTTGGAATTGTTCTAAATTTGAAGAAATTGTATCCTAAATCTTTTTTGTTTCTTTTTCTACATCTCGCTCTCCTTCCAGCTTTACTTCCTGCATCGCAAGCTTTTCGTCTGGGAGAGAAATTGACAAATTTAACCTAACAAGTGAGTGTTGGGCATTTTACAGTTTTTGGATCAATTTGCTGCCATTATATTCTTTATGTACAAAATATCAACCATTCCTTTTTTATTGTGCTAAGAAATTCGATACAACACCTAAATTTTAACGCCTCGCGCTTCATTTTTAATCTCAATTAAACATATTTAAACCTAATGAAACGTTCATTTTATGAATAATTTATATGATATATACATAAATCAAAAACAATTTCAAAATGAAGATCAAATAATCCCATTTGTAATATGTATTTTAGATTTTAATTACATATATTTCAATAACCAAATATTTTTCTTCTAAGAAATTAATATTAAACCATATTTCAAAATATTTTCAAATTTCAAAAGCCCAAAAAAAAAAATTAAAAAAATAGTATTTTTCTTAAGGATTTTCTCATTATAAAAAAGAAGAAAACACGATCACTCCTTTTAGACTATCTGGAATAAACAAGTTTTCAATTCTGTTAATTACAAAACAATTTATTTAATCCTATTCTTTTCCAAAGATTTATATAAAAAAACCTTTGTTTCTTATTAATCATTTTTTTTCTAATAATAGATTCAACTTAGAAATTTTTTTAAATATCGTCCTGCAATATGTTTCCATCAGCATCGACTATTAATTATCTCTGGTATTTTTTTCATTGTCTGTTTATTTATTATTGTTATTATTATTCTTATGTAAATCGGCATTTGGGGGAAATGTAGGTCGCGCTTCGTTGAAGGGAAATTGAAAACGGACAAAGCAATCAAAGAGTGGGCGTCGCAAAACCCACTAAAATAATGCACACACAAAAAATGCTACAAAATACTGAAAAATAAAAAAAAAAATCATAATATTTAATTCAAGTTCTTTCGTCATTAAATTAAGACAAGCAAAATAACGATAACGGAAGCTATAATTCATCTCGTATACATGGTATTATTAAAGTTAAAATCCCTTGATAGAATGAATATTTTTGTTGGTGTTAAATTAGCGCATTATTTGTTAGAAATCTAATACAAAGAATGGATTTTGTATATTGAAGACGAGAAATCGGATGAAAATTTGATTTTAGCTTCTCCGCGCTTGAATTTCTACATACAATAACCATATATATAATATTCAGTTCACGAAAAGATACTATTAAGGAATTCCACCGATATCGATTACAAGTTATAAATCTCCTTAAGAAAACCAAAACATGGGTTCGGCTTTAATTTATTATTATTATTTATAACTTTTTTTCTATTTCATTTTAAACATTTCCTATTTAAAATCCAAGGCAAGGCTATAAATATAAACGTCCTAAGCCATGGAATGGGAAGAACCAAATTAACGAATTATGGAAGAGCTAGCCCGTGTGTTTGTCTTTCTAATCTTGGTTGACAATCTTCCTCATTTATTTTATGAATCGAGAAGAATGAAGAAGACTTCTCAATAGTCAAGTTCATTAAAGGTGATGCCCTGAAATAAACTTCGAGATATATAAAAATTTCCTATTGTGCGATGTTTATGAATATATACGATGCATAATAAAGTCGAGATGTTTTTCATTTTCTGGATGATTAATTTTTTTTAATGTTTTCCTGTCAACCCTAATCAATTCTTTCATCTCTCATGTTCTATCATCGTTTTTCCATCTAATTTCTTTGGAAGACGAGTATGACTCATCGGTCGGTGTATGTTATGTGACATCACACCAATGAATATGAATTCGTCTCAACACTGGAGTGAGGTTCAAACATTGGTTGAGGATTGACCGAGAGGGTCAACTCCTTTGTCCTCGGTTGACATGTGAATTTAGGCGACCGAGGACAGCAAATATGACGAAGAAAGAAATAATAAGAAGGAAGAAGAAGAAGATAGAGAGAAAGAAAAAAAAACAACCAAAGACCAAAAAAAGAAAGAAACGAACGATAAGAAACCAGAGGAACCAAAAAGGCAAGGAATTATTAGTAAAGGAAGCTGGGAGAAAGAAGGAAGTGGATTCTCTCGCACCATCTGCCAGCAAAGAAATAAAACACCCTCTCTCCCTTTTCTTTTTACAGTCCATTGTTACTTTTTAACCGTGAAGAAAATAGATTTTAATACGCCACAAAACGAATAATAATGACACATTGAGAATCTTCCAAGAAGGAGTAGAAGAAGGGAAATAAATAGCTTTAAACTCCATCTGAATTTTCAAAACGAAAAAAACTCGAACGTTAAATATCAATTATTCGAAGAAGACTATTAGGTATGAAAATAACAATAATAAGAATAAATTGTAAACTTTTTCCTGCTCATTTTTAATAAAATTTCAGCAGGTGCAAATCCAAGTAATAATTTCACACGAATAATAAGAACTTTAGCGTCGATAAATTTCCGAATACGATATTAATCTTTACGTACCATTATAAAATTTTCAAAAAAAAGTGGTGATTTATTGCCATTTTTATTCAGTCGTCAACCCCCTGTATCTCTATTTATTGGCACAATTTGTCTGAAGTAATAAGAACCAATTTTCTCTTCAACACGAATCTCTATTCCGAAATGTTCGTAAAATTTTGCTAATAGCATTACCTGTCTCTCATTCTCTTTCCATTGACTGCCGCTTTGTTGAACGCGAAAAAGAGGTATAAATTTTAAACGCATAAAAATTTTTTAGAACCCAATGATATATTTATATAGAAAGATCAAATTTGATAAAGTTTTGCATCTGTCAATAAGTTGTTGTTGTTGTTTTGGCTGACAGTATCTAGCTTCACAGCTGTTCATGCAACTCACTACCACTCTAAAGAAACTTCCAAGAAACGAAAATCGGCAAATTTCTGCCTTTAGAAATTTCAAGGAAATTGGGCAGAAATACTAATTGATGCTTTTGGGAAGTTATTGATGATAAGGAAATTGCCTTTTTTTTCCATTATTAATCTAGTGGATATTTCGAAAGTCTTTCTCAAGATAGCTGTAATTCAATTGTTTAAAGGAAACGAGTAATGTCCTAAATTGACTGCGTTCTTGATCGAATTTTACCTTATTTTTTAATAAGAATATTTTTTTCTGGAATCATATACAATAATAATCTAAACCTAGATATATTGTCTTATTAAATAATTACATCGATGATTATATTTTGTAACGCTCTAATTGGCAGAGCATTTATGTGGTCATTCCTCTTTCGGAAATATAATCTTAAAATTGCAATCTATAATTATTAATAGATGGATATAATGAATTTACGGCGTAATTTTAAAAAAAAATCCATGTAATTTTCCTTTATAATTAACCAATCATAAAATTAGAGAAATTCTTTAAATAAGAAATTCTTAAAACCTCTGTCAATATTGCTGGTTGAAAGCTATTACCAGGAAATGCCGTTGAACCAGCCAAGCTTACGGGTGACATTTGAAGACAGACGAAGATTATTGGCGGAAGTTAACTTAGAGATTTTGTTATTTTAAAAAAATAGACTGGAAAAAAATAAACGTGTATGTATGAACCTATGCTTTGGCATCAGTCGAACAATTAATGAGTGATTTTTTTTTTTGAGTCGCAGTCGTCGTGGGGTTGACCACCGACCAATTTTCAGCTCATTTGCTCGTGGCAGTGAAAACGAACGGCCGGCGAAGAAACATTTCTGTCTCGCAGTCAATCCACCCTCCTCCATGATTTTCCCGTTGCTGAGATAATTTGAAACAAGATTTAACTCACATCTCCTTATTCTTCTTTTTTTGCTCTTCCTCCAACAAAATAACACTCCCTCTCTCCCTGTTTTTCCTGTCTTCCTTGGCAATTGCGTCATTATTCGTCCGCTGTGTTTCATTCTCTCTCTCTCTCTCTCTCTCTCTCTCTCTGTCTCTTTTTTTTCATCGTTTTAAGTTTTTTTTAATTCCTTTCCTCTCTCTCTCTCTTTTCTCTTCCTTTCCCTAAAAACTTCACCGTTCACGGAGCAAGAGTTTTCTTTTTGCGGACGTGATCGGGCCAAGCCTGCCATTAAGGATGGAGGCAAATCGGATAAAAACTGGACGAACTTATTAGATATAATTGTTTGTCCGGCATTAGGAGCGGGTCCAACCATCCCATCGACGATTCCCATCGAGCTGCGCTCTCACGGTCATCAAGGTTAAAATTGAGACGTTTCCTGTTGTTAAGATATTTTTCCATTAGAGGATGAGTGAAGAGAGAGAGAGAGAGAGAGACGCTTGGAGGAGACAAAAAAAAACCCCAAAAGCTAATTATGAAATCGTCAATAGCTTTAGTTTTCTAGGGAAAACGCTACGACCTCCTCATGGAAAGTATTATGACCTCCCCTTCCCCCAAAACTCCCCTCCATTTCAAAAAGTGCGATAATAATGATAATCATAATAAAAATGAAGGAAAAACAGGAAAAAAATTAGAAAATAATATTGAAAAAAAAAATTGGCCGAAATTATCGAAATTATTTAACAAACGGAGAAGGGGAGGGAAAAAAGCAATGAAAAACAGAAATTTAAAACAATCCATAAAAGGATTGCCCGTAAGGGGAACTCTGAAGCTGTGATGAAACATGAAGATAAATCTTAATAGAAAACCTGATTTCTCAGGATGAGAATATTTTTTTTTTTTGTTAAATTTAATTTTTATAATTAACATTATCTTCACAGCTGCTGAATTTAATATATAGATTACTAACACTGAACAAATAAAAAAAGAATTAGAAAAAATGTGTGTTAATGCAATTTATGTAAGTTTTTATTATTTCGTGTTTTTATTTGAAAACTTTTCCTAGGATAATCAGGCACATGGACCTTTGTTAAGGTGTGACAAATGCTCGACAAAATTACTATTCCAAACCATTAAGAAAGAATGCCATTACTTGGGATATGTAAAATCTAGAATTAAATTTACTGAAGAGGGTTTTTAAGATTATATTTTTATACAGTATGTTTGGTTAAATAAAAACGATTTGTTCAGTTATTTCTTTTTTGAGCCAATGTCTTCTGTTTCCTAGATTCTGAAAACTGTATCTATATAATAATCTATTTTAATTCTCTTTTGACTTGCTTGTAAATGTTCAAGAAACTTAGCAAGTTTTTATTTCTCAAATTAAAAAAAATACTTAATTTTAAAACTACTTCTCCTTCATATACGTTTTCATGATTACAAGGTGAAGGTTAGAGGACGAAATAAATAAAGCGAGACGAAAAGAAACGAATCGACATTAAAAAGCGATTATTTAATTGTGGGCTTCTTTCTTTCTTTAATCGTCAAAGTAAATTAATAGCAGCAGATCTATGACCAATTTCTTCGAAATTTGTAATAAACACACACTAATGAGCACGGTGTTCTTCTGTTTGTTTTCATCCATCCGTGCGTTGGAGAGTAAAAGAGAGAGAGAAAGAAAAAAAAAAGGAGACTAAAGAAGAAAATTGCACGCTTTCATTAACAATGGACAAATCGAAAAATTTTTAAGAGAACAATAAGAGGAATACTGAAGGAGGAAAAAAAAGGAAAAAGGAAAAAAAATAACCACCTCATACGAGAGAGATTCGTATCATTTGATATTTGACGATGAACTCTGCCCCCCCTCACTCCCCTCCCTTATTCTTCCTTTTCATTCTCGGCTGAGTTCTTCAAAGTGGAACTTGGAAACCGTGAAATTATTTTTAAATTGTTTTTTTATGGAAAATGTAAAGAGCCCTTTTATCCGCTTCATTAAGGGAGAGTTTTTTCGTGGGAGGGAAGAGTCTTTGACAACATCTAACGACCCGAGACGAACACCACAAGACATTAAACCACTGCTACCGCCAGGCACCCACCCTAAACGAAGTCCCTTTTGCCTGTTAAATATTATTCCCAGGAAAGAAAACAAAAAGAGAGAGAAAATAAAACAGAATTTGCCAAGTGTGACTTTACTGTTTATTAGGGGAATATATTGTGGATAAATATTTTTGACGCACGTTCCCTTCACGGGGCTCTATAAGAAAAAGATGTTTAGTAGATAAATTCATTCAACTGTGCATAATCGCAAAATGTGTAGAGGAGAAATTATTTACTGTAATTAAAAATTATTTTCTCCACGTGCCTGATTGAACTCAGTTGCCGGTTCGATTCTGATTCGAAGGACATAAGGATTACTTTCCTTTAGTTTTTAAAATTTTTGGTTATTTTCGATAGCTGACCTCACACTATATGAAAATAAAATTTTTGGTTATTTTCTTTAATATAAGCTTATCTTTACATATTTCAAATATTTTTCCTCTCTAAAATTGTTAATGCAAAACAAATAGGTTTCTCTATGAACAACAGGTTTCTGATTTTGTTTTCATTGCCAAACAGTCTTTATTTGTCCTTGCCATCTGGTTGCTTTTATAAAACCGGAGCACTTAAAAAGTTCGTTACTGAATTCTATATTTCCGTCTGTCCCAGTTTTTTAAAGGTGTGGGACATATAAAATACACGCGTCTTCCTTCGCTGATTTTGGATATCTCATACAAATTCCTGTGCGACCAATAGTCCCGGAGATATCGGCCAAAAACTGAATTTCTGAAATATGCTATATCTCGAAAATGGTGAGTCGTAGCAAAATGAAACCAAAACAGTTTAATGGTATATAAAAATCAATAAACTTTTGTAATAACAATTGGTCAATATTTCAAAGAGTATTATCGAAATATCATAATTATCGATAATCGATATTCAATATATCGACACCGGGCAGCCGATATCGACGTGAGTTACATTATGTGCATAGATTAGGTTAAACATAAGCATAAATTTGGAAAAAAAAATCAAAATTGGATGAATTGATACGGATATAACATATCAACCGATAGATATGAACTATAGTATTCACTCTTATTCAATAAGGCAGTGAATAACAATAGTATTCACTCTTATTCACTCTTTATTTAATAATGTAAACCTCAATACAGTGAAGTACAAATAAATCAACAAATGAGAGCCACATTGCAACATGAAAGATGATTTATCTCATTGCCGAATACTACTTGCATATGGTTTCGTTGCTTAATCCAACGGATTCTGGAATTTGTTAATTTATAAAATTCATCCATAAATATTCTGTTTTTAAGGTTTCACGTTTTATTCTCACGCACCTGCTTATATATTCTCATTATCTTATACACTCTTCATACATTCACAAACGTATGCTTATTCATACATATCCACTTATACATCTCAATCAAAGAACAAAATTTAATTTACTCACCCATGCATGCAACAGAACAAATTATCCCATTCATATTTTCACATTTAAATTCCTCAGAACACTTTTTAAGTTCGTTTTAGCAATGATAGCTTGCCCATTCTCAACTGGTTAAAATTTAAAATAATTAAAGAAATTTTTCGACATCTACTGCTTTAAATTATTTTCTTAGTAAGCGTACGTAAAATGATATTTTTTCCCTATTCTTTTCAATTTAATACTGATAAGTAAATTTAGATTTTTTAAACTTTATATAACAATTAAAAAAAAATAATTGGAGTCACATTCATCAGTTTTGCGACGCAAAATGGAAGCAGTCGAGCGAAACGGCTTTTTAAGCTCAGTCTGAATCCCTTTCGAAACGAGAACCTCTTTCACTTGAGTCAGAGCGCAAACTCCGACGCCGTTTGGCCTTTAATTTCTTCCTTATAGCCGGTGCTTCCTGCGCAATTAGCAAAATCTACATTATCACAATTATGTTCACGGAGAACGACTTCTTCATTGTGTCGGGTCGGTGCAGCATTGGCTCCGAACCAGCAACACGTCAAAGGCACCCATTGAAGCAGTGGGCGGGAGGGGGTTCGTAGAAGATCAACCGATTACATTCAACAGTTAGGATCCGATTTACAAGGGGCTCGCACTGTTCATACGCAGCACACGCAAGCGGCATCAACAGAATTAGCAATTAGGCATTATTTAAAAACATCAGAGCGAGCGAACTCAATGGAACGGATAGAGCGGGGAAGATATCGGAGGGATACTATGAGACACTCTAGGTGTTGGGTGTGCGTGCCCTTCTCTAAGTGTTTCTTTAACAATATGGAATTTTCGAGGCAAATACGTTCCCCTTCCCGAGGTTTTGGCGGATGATGAACGAGTGTGGATCTTGGCACTGGACGTGGGGCTGCGACTCCTAAATCAGCCCTCCCCGACTTCCACGAAGCCTCTCCCCTGATAGAAGAGCGCAGACTTCTACGGACGACATTTATAGGGTGTGCAATGGCAACGGAAGACTTACAGTTATTATTATCATTCATTACATCCTAATTAGACGAAAGTAATTATTTTCTATTTTATTTTAGCAAATAAAGTAAGTTGGTAAATGAGCTGTCTTCTGAGTTGGCATCCTTTATTTATTTATTTACTCATTTTAACGAAGGTAATTAATGGAAGGACAAAGACTGAAGGATCAGTGTAGGGAAATAATTAGAACGATAATAATAATAAAAAAACTTAATGATAATAAATAATAATTTTCCATGTTTTCATATCTATTTAGGTGTATTCGGATTTTACAATAATGAAGATTTATAGTTACGTCGTTCCGGATTTAATTATACGTTAATGAAACTTTATTTTTTATTTTAAATTAACAGTGACACACACGCACACACACTCATACGAACATGAAGAAAAATTGCTGGCTAATGTTACGTATCAAAAGACATCCAAACGATATTAAGAACAATTTTGTATATAAATCGTCAGTTTCAACGCGTGTTGGTTTAATGGTGACTGTGATAACGAATGTGAGGCAGGTGCTCGTCGTCTTTTTCACCTGTCACCAAAAACGGCGTTGTTCCTTCGGTCCAACATCCATTTCACGGTAGGGCGGGAAAAGAAAATAGGAAACGGAAAACCATGAAAGGTTCGAAGAAATTTTTTATTCATAAATCTTCACTAATCTCATTTGCAAATTTAACTTAAAAAAAATAAATAAAAGTGAAAAATTGCGATGGAAAAGAATGAAAATAACCTTTTTCGTTTTAGAGCCTTTAATAGCCTTTGATAGCCTTTGATAAATTTGAAACGGATATAAAGCAAGCCACTCGCCTCGGCTATCTACACCCCTATTCTTAGTACATACACACACTCACATACATAGTATCAACAGGTGGTTGCGAAAATTGACCAAATTCACCTGCAACAAGTTATGACGTAAGAAGTCACGTAACTTGAGATCTTACGTCTCAGCGGCGGAATAATTTAATTTCTTTCCTTGGGGCCAACAGACGACCGACCTACGGGCGGACGGACGGAGAGGATATTAGTTAATCGCTCCCGCAACAAACAGCTAGAGTTCGAACGTTTAAAAAGACATTAGAAAAACGAAACCTCCCAGCACAGCATTTGTTAAAGAAGACGGGAAACGAGAGAAAGACTAAAGGAAAAAAGAAAACACCCAACAAACGAAGCAAAAAGACCTCAAAAATGATGTGAAGTTAAGAACAACGCGGCCAGCAGATGTGTTTCCAGCGTAACGAATGGCGATTGCAGCACACATGCAAACCGACATTTGTATACAAATTACAGTTAAAAATGATCCAAGAATAACGTTGAAAAAACGGGATAATGATGATAACGATTGCTATTACTTCATACGTAAAAAGTAAACAGGCCAGAGATGGCTGATTTCATATAATAATAATATATATAGTTTTTTAAAATAGTAGCCACCTGTCAAAATTTTTCTATATTAATTGCTCTTGACACTATTATCCGAGCAAACCGGTTCACTGAAGAAAACCCGTTGTTTTGTTAATGTTCCTGTTTGAATTTTCCATTGTTGTAATATTGAGAAGTTTAAAAAGATCTAACGGTTATCTTCTGCAATGGTTTGGATACCTATCTGCTTTCAATTGTAGGCAATTCTCCTGCTTTTTTTGCGATTGTCATATTGTTTGAATATTTAATTCTAAAATGTAATTTTATAATTCTTATAAAATATTTAATAAATGGATTTTTTTTTTATTCAAAAACTGGATCTAATATCTCACTCTTTGAACTCTTTCTTAAGCAAAACTCACGATTCTTCAAGTAGATTTTAATACTGTTCTGCTGTATTTTCACATATTAAAGCAATGCATTAATGTATGACTTCACAGTTAAATTTCTCCATTATATTCGCAGTAATCAAATTTTTTCACAGACTTTCAAACGACAAAATCTGTAATTCGCTTCATCTACACTGTTGGTGGTGATCTACATAGGACAAGGTTCATTCAGATTTAACAACTTTAATGTAGGGTTCGTTCAATTTAATAACCCTAATATAGAAGTTTATTAAAACCTAATTAAGGATTAAAACCTAATTAATTAACCTTAACATACCCCTGATTCTATTTAAAGGGAAATTCAAGGAGTAGAACGGTTTAAAATGAAAAAAAAGTCGATCACAGGTAATTTATTAAGAATTAAATTTTAAGAAATTGAAAAATCCGATGGTAAGGCAATGATTCTTTTATAATTACTATACCCTGTCAAACGAAAGAAAAATGTAGGCAAATCTAAGGCTATGTCTGAAAAGTCCGACCTGTGCCGACCGCAAATGACGTGATACGTTTACGAGCGCTCATGCTTGGCCTTGCTGATGTAGTGTATTACATGGAAGCATTCTTTTAAACAAACTTGAAAGTTAACAAGAATCTTCCTGAGAATTCCCGATGATGGCCTCTGGCCGAAACATGTCGAATAAATAACTTTGGTATTTATTACTTTTAAGTCCATTATTTATAATAATTGATGATGGATGCAGAAAAAAAGAAGGACGAGACACAAGAATAAAAATAATAAAAAATAAAAACAGAACACAGGGAGGTAAGAACCTGAAAAAAACTGACGTTTCGGATAGAGGCTATCCTTTGTCAAAGCAAAGAGGATAATAGAGAATTATCCTGAAAGTGATGCTTTGACAAAGGATAGCCTCTAGCCGAAAAGTCAGTTTTTCAGGATCTTACCACTCTGTGTTCTATTTTTATTAGAACCGTACAAGACCCCCGCAACTCTATCAAGTTACAAAATGCCACGAAAAATTGATATCATATCAGTTGCGGTCGGCTTCATTCGGACTTTTTAGACACAACCAATTTAAATTTCCAATTTCAGTTTTAGACACTGTTAATTTCAGTTAATTTTTCTTTGCAATAATGCTTACAAATGAAGTTGGAAATTTTAACTGCGCACATTCAGTTTTTCTTTCGTTAGAGCAAAAAATTCGACGACACGTTGTCTACTGGAAACCCCTTGTTTTATAATGTCTCACTTTGAATTCCCTATATTTGCGGAAAGTCTTGGGAAAAAATCTATAATCTGTCCGACGAAAAGAAGAACTGGGTGTAAACAATTAAATTTCAATTGTTAGAAATTCTTAATTACATTCTACAATAAAGTCTAAGAATTGAATTTGGAAATTTAATAAGATACCCCCAAATTTTCTTTCGTTGGACAGATTATCTCTGTTAATTCAAAACATATGCTGTTTGTACCCAATAATTGTTCGTCACTTGTTATGTTTGTGGTTATCAACTGTTGGATATTTAATTATGTTATATAATGAAAAGAGCACGCGCATAAGCGATGTCAATCAATAACAATAAATTTAATAACAATAACAAAACTATCATTAGTCTATGAAATAATTTATCGATATGCAAATTAATTTTCTTGATATTGTATAGAACAAGCACAGGCTCTTTTAAACAACATGGATTCCCAAGGAGAAGACGGACACTAATGCCTAAATAAATAAATAAGAGGAATAACAAACAAGAAACATAAAGGAATATTATGAACCAAGTCCGCAATATTTTTTCTAAAATTATTTTTTACGAATTAAAAATCATTGTAACTTTTTTATTCATTTAAGCGATGATAATGATGATAATAATAAATACTCGCAATTTGTAATAGCCAGCTGTTCTATCCTTAGCACCTTGAGGTTAATTTCTTAAAATATTTTTTATCTGCTCCGTTTATTAAGCTTGGAATTTATATAGAAGATATTATATAAGAAATGTCCTAATGATTATTAGATTTTAAAAATAAACTACTCAAGTTCACTATTAATGGAAATAAATATTCTGTTTCATAGGCTGCTCTATTTTGAAATTAAATGCTAATCAGTGTTAAAGACTATACATCAAATAACATAAAAAACTGCAATTGAAATTATAAGATTTACATAATTCTCTTTGTCTGTTTGGAATTCTAAAAATATACATACGAGAAGTCAAATTATATTATGAGAAGTTAATTAACACGTAAACTAATTTAGCGCATTAAATTAGCTTTAAAATTACAGAATAAATAAAAGTTATAAAAATTATGTATCTCAACTTTTTAAAGATTAAATTATTCTTGTCAACAAGATATGACTTTTTTAAACAAAGATATAGAATACCTGATCCATTTTAGACACATTTTCAGGGAAAATAAATACCTAGACACATCAGTGATTATTCAAAATCTGTTCCAAATAATAATTGTGATTTCCAAGTCTTTGTATTTTTACACCTCACCTTCATTATAAGCCATTAAGCTTTAAGCCAAAATAGCTCTTACTGCTAAGAATCAGAATATTACAACAAGAAATGAGCGCTAATCCCCGAAATGGACACAAAGGAAAAGTTGACATAGCGAATTAAAAACTCAAAATTTGAATAGCCCAAAACAATCTGTCTGGTTTGTTGTTGTTTTCAGATTGATACTGAAACTATATCGATACTATTTATAGCTAAAAGATTCTAAATAAAGAGGAGGAAAACCCAACATAACACTTGTACGCATTTAAAAAATCACTACTGCTCGATACATACAGTTTAATTGCCATGCTGTTTAAATGTCAGTGGGCAACTTGTCCTAATTTCTTAACAACCATTCGGCCTGTTAAATGTTAGATAATCTATTCCCAGCGAATTCGGAATTCTTTTGGTGGGTGCCCTTATGTGATTCATCCGATCTGCTGGCGTCCTGTGGAGGATGTTTACACTCACTCGCAATCGTTAGTCATCGACTAGAAAAGCAACTTCGCCTTATACACACTATCTATTACACGACATCTGTAAAGGTCCATTTATTTTGAAAAATTAAAAAAATAAAATAACGCGTATTTTCGTCGGTCGGTTAGTATAGACAAAGGAGCGAAATTTTCAGAAACAGGAGCCAAAAGTTGCTTCTACGTAGAATGAATTGACACAAGTTAATAGAGTTACGATTTTGAATTTGCATGGGCGAATGGAACGTTAATGATAAGCGGACTAATTTCTAAATAATATTCAGATAAAAGAACAATACGATAAGGAGCGTACGGCGTTGATCTTAAATTTTTTATTGAGACGGAAGAGAAGAGATTGCTTTTGTAATGACGTTATAAAAGGCATCAATTGTTTGTTCTTGTTTCAAGAAAATATTTGATGATGAAACACAAGTATCTTCCCAAAATATAGCCGAGATTTAAAAAAAAATCTTGCCAGGATTAATAATTAACATCCAACAGTCATCATACATAATTTGCTATGCCAGCTATATAACGCCCATGAGTGTACTTTCAGACTTTGATGCCATGGCGAGATCACCCAAACAAGATTTCTCCACTAGATAAATCTATTTAAAATTGCGCTCAATAAAAATCGGAATGAATTATCACCCGCCCCTGAAGTCTGTCTATTTTTCTACCCCATGGATATCTCTCGCTGCCGCCAGCTATTCCGCATTTATCCTTCCCTTGCTCCTCCCGATTGTTATTTGACGAATTTTCGACGTTCAAGGGTTCTTACGCAACGGGCAATCCTTCTTTTCTTTCCTCCTCTTTGAGAAAATTGGGCTGTCGAGCTTTATATAAACTGTGATTAATAATTTCCTGCATATCGTAATGGAGCAGAGCCACTTCTTTCAGGAATAGATTCTCCCGAATAAGATTTTTCCAAAGGAATTTTAACTGAGTTTGGCTCCAAGAAAAACTTGGAGAAGCCACGAAATCAGGATTCCCACTCGAGCAAAAAAAGGACGTCGCCAGCCCCTCTTCACCTGCTTTTTCTTACCGATACCGTCGAGGCTCCTATGACAGTCGCAAACTTGCCAGGATTAAAATTAACATCTATTTACCGAATTAATTCGAAAAAAATGTTTTCCAAAAATAAAACATTAAAAGAATTTTTTTTTTGTTAAACGGACGGGCAATCATTCACAGGAGATCTCAAACACCAAGAGTGGTTGTACAGGTTCTTATGGTACTCTACGAATAGATAAGAGTAAGCCGAATGTATCTCATTCACTAGCACTTTGAAGAATGAAACGCGATTAGAGGAGTTTTCATTCACGAAAGCACGACCATCACCATGAACTACAACCTCTCGTCAAATCGCATTACTCCAAAGTGTATTTACCTTGGTTAGACTTATGGCATTTACTTATTAATGTTAAGTGAATATTGGCGAAGAGTTGTTTCGTTCGAAGCGAGCAGCTTTAAGAGCAACCGAGTCGTCATCATCTTCGGCAGCAACAGCAGTTTACTAGCGAAAATAAAAGGATCCAAACCGAAGCAGAAACATTTAACGCCTTTCGATTGAAAAGAAACAACCAGCGAAGGAACACCATCACAGCGTGTTTTTATGTCATTTTCTTCCATTTTTTTTTCTCCTACCAACTCCACCCTGTTCCTGGAATCTATTTAGCAAGAGACGCCTTCGCATCAATAACAACCACATAAAACCAAAATATCTTTCACCCTTTCTCCCTCTTTTATTTATTTACTTAATTCAGTTTTTTGCTCTCTGAAAATTTCATTGGCCGTTATATCTTTTCTTCTTTTTGTTTTCTTACACAAACTTTTTTCCCTAAACTCCAGAGTATCGGGTGAAGCCTTTTCTCTTTCTCTCCATGTGAATCTTAAACGTCAGAACTGCTGACGATTGTTTATAAGTTCGGCTATAAATTCACTTTCACCTCCGATGACCCCTTCTTCGCTCTTCGGCTCGGGACGGGACCTTGTTTGATCGACGGGGGTTCCTTGAACCCATCTGGATCGACAACAAAACAGCAACAGAAAGCCTCGAGTGGGAGTGATAGTGTACACACACACTCACACACACATTCGCAAGTCGATAACAGGAACACGCGCCGAAAATTTCCTGCAAGGTCCGTGCGTCATTTACGTCAATGGATATCAAATCATCGATTCGCGTCAACTTAATGGATGCCTAGGGTAGTAATTTTGGTTTTA
Organism: Rhysida immarginata; assembly: GCA_023313115.1. Classification (NCBI taxonomy): domain Eukaryota; kingdom Metazoa; phylum Arthropoda; class Chilopoda; order Scolopendromorpha; family Scolopendridae; genus Rhysida; species Rhysida immarginata. Next base: position 3,992,441 of record JAHWFO010057280.1, on the reverse strand, counting down.
GAAATTAAAAAAGCAACGTTTAGTGATGCGCTAGTCAGATTCGAATGAATTCATTTTAATATTAATAAATATTGCAATAATTAAACAGATGCGAACCACAATATTCTATGGTTCCCGCGAATTCCAGGTCCACTTTTTAACAAATGATAAAAGTGTCTTCAAGGCAAGTTGGTCTAATTATAAACCTTTAGATACTCTTTTTAATGGAAGGTGTTTTATCGTGCTGTAAGATAACACCTTTCTTAGTCATCGAATCTTTCAGAACTTCATTGAATTTGTCCGCATGTTGGTTAGTAGTGGTATTCAGAATTGTTTCAAATGCTTTCATCAACTTCTAATTCACAATATATTCGCAGTTATACTACATAATTCTAAATTTGAAATAAATCTTCCACAGAATGCTTTCATTACTTAGTTTAGTAAGATGGTAAGTAAGATTTAGTAATACTTTCTAGCTATTTTGTGGACATTAATTAGTAAACTACTCTCTGGACCGACCATACTGCTTTTCTCGTAAAACTTAAATAATGAGCCATGAAATCCTACCCTAATTAAAACAGAAATGTTGTGGATTCGAAGAGCTTTATTACTGATATTTCATTAGAATACCTGCGGAATATGAATATCTGTTGCAATTTAATTAACTTTACATAGGATGACAATAAGGATTATGTGAAGACATATTCGGAATCGTTTGATATAGGTATTAAACCCAACTTTAAATTCTTTGTAAGTGCTGCCTGTAATCTCAGAAGGATTATGGAATCATGATGATGTTATTGGTATTGATATAGATATTCTGCACAAGGCATTTTTTGGCCAATATTCCAAGTGTTGGTAAATTTTTCAAATTTGACTTACAACGATAGAGGAGGAGTGGGAACGGTGATATCTATGAACTATTTTTTCTTTAGCAGTCAGCAGTCTGAGAAGTATTGATTCAAATTGGGCTCTAGTGTAACTGATATGGGATTGCAGCGCACTTGAATAGCCCAGCACAATTAGTAGTCAAATAGTATCGAAATAATTTAATATGATATTGGAATAATTTAAAAAACAATCAAGCAAATTGCACAATTTGAATGAACCTTTCCAAGAAACGCATTCAGGTTGTGTTGCAGATGGTGCAAAATAGGATTCGCTCTTTATCGATAATGTTACTTCTGATCGATATGCCTTGGAAAACTTCAGAATTGTTTATCTGTTTCTAGAATAAAATGTTTTGATGTATGATTCAGCAACCAAACGAAAGGCAAATTTCTGAGAAAATGTAAAAAAAAAAAACTAAAAAAAACAAAAAACAATAATAATAAAATATTGTAATTTACGATCGTTTCTTGATAAATAATGAAAAAAAAAATCTTTATTCGACTTGATCATAACTTCTGTGGGAGGCATATTTTCTCTGCAAATTTTCAGATAACGCATTACACTCCCTCTAACCCCATCCAATTTTACCAGAGAAAATTTCACATTGCAATGGGTTGTAATCGATAACTACAAGTGATTAAACCTTTCTCTTTTTCTTTTTCCTTTTTTCTTTTTCTACATTAACGAACAACAACCTTTAAAGAGCGACCTATTCTGCAAAGTAATCGTCTGAAGAGCCGTCGCTCATATGCCACCGGATGATGATGATGATAATGGCGATGGTGATGATGGCAGCGAGGGCGGAGGGTGCTCCTAGGGGCTTCGTAGCCCATGAATACGCAAGTTAATTGGCTGCCCTTCAACAATCAAGATGAAACTACAGGTGGTATTAGTGAGATTGGTTATTGTGGTTTATGTTCGCGGAAGCCTAGGCGCATCACCAGCATCGTAAATAAGGGAGGAAAGCACCAGGGTAACAAACGTGGACGGCGAAACTGTCATTAGGATTCATTTTGGTTATCGTGAAAATATGGCCACTTTCATTTAAATAAAAAATCTAAAAGGTTCATCTTCGCGTTTCATATTCAAACAAATTTGCGTTTTCAATTACTTTTATTAGGTTGACCCATTTGGAAGCAGCGTAAAACAAGAAAAGAGGAAAAAAAATCAAGTAAACGAATTAATCTAATACATGTTACGAATATTCATTAAGACTAAATGCGTAGTTATTAAAATGCTTAAAATCCAATTTTTGTGTTGCGTTGAAAAAAAATTCAAAAATGACAAACATTTATTAATGCGTTTGATTGATCGTCGAGTGGATGGTATTCAACAGCGAGATAAGCTTCAACTGACGTTCATTTATTAAAATTTGTTAATTAATTTAAAATTTATCTTTTTTATTCACGCTAATCTATTTCGATTTTACCCCATTCAAAATATTGTTGTCATCAGCATTATAAAGTAGTGATCTAAAATAGATATTGGCAGCCTCCAAAAAAAAAACAACAAAACTTTCATTCAAATGAAAAAACGCTTCAAAGAGATACTAAAGGTCATAAACACTTTTTATATATACATATCACGTTGAATTGGGTTCAATTACAGTAATACACTCAAAAATCCGGATATGTCGAAGATTATGCTGCTAGCAGCAACCAACTAAGCCTGTCGGGTTTTCAAAGATACGAACAAGCGCTCTCATTTTTTCCCCTCTTGTTATACGAATCCAGTTAAGAAAAAAAATTAAAAGCGGGTAACAAAAAAACAAGAGAAATTACTCGCAAGAATTTCATGATGGCGTGTGTCTTTCAATCTAAACATTTTTAATGGGGAGGTATTTAAATGTCATTATAACGATGCCGAAAAACTTAGCACCACTCGTTCGTCTTAGCATGCAGAAATGCAATTTACGAATGCTCCCCCGAGGCCTCGCGAAGCAACACATGTGGCCACCCATCTCATTTAGAAGATAAATACATTTGAAGGAGGGAAAAGAGGGAGGGGGATGGGGAAAAGGAGAAGGAAGGGAGGTGAGGTTTGCTCGTGTGTTTTCCTTCTTTTTGCCCTCTCCCTTCTCTGTTCCCTCAATCCATAGGGTTGGCTGCTGGCTTATGGCCTTCACCTCTTCTCCCGCCGACACCCACGATAATGAAGGGCCACGCCCTGAGAAAAGCGCCTAATTTGGTAATTGTTTCCCTTAAGTTGGGGAGGAAGGTGAGGCAAAATACACACAGACAACCAAACCATCCGACAGAGATCGAACGAAACCAGAAGGAAAATTAATAATAAATTAATTTCCTCCTCCCCACCTATTTATCTTAAAAAGTCTTGAAATGCAAGGCGATGCTAACAATAGATTTGGATGCACTCGTTAATATTCTCATCCTTTTTTCTCAAGAACACAAAGATGGCATCCTTAAGAAAGGACATTTCAGAAGTCAGGTTTCAGAAATAGCTTCGACAATCTCATCGTGAACTTGTTGCTTGACTAGACTAATCGTGAACTTGTTGCAACTGGCTTTCTTTGGAGTAAACCAAATTTAAAAAAAAAAAAGAGAGTTCTAATATGTATAATTTGTAAACTCTATCATGTAACGGTCAAATTTATATGTTTTTTTATCTTATCACGTAGGATTATAATTACATCTTGTAATTATGAATAAATATGACCTTGTTACCTGAGGTTTGTCTATATGATCTCCAAAAGTCTGAATTCGCTCAATCGCAGTTGGTACTACAGATGTTATACGAATTCGCTCAGTTAGAACACACATTATGAGTCTTGAATAACATGCTTTTCTATGTTTATCTGGTAATCCAATATAAAGAAAGAATTCAACATGAGCCCTTTTGGTGTTTTACGTCCTTATGAAACTTGCTTTTTACCAATATTAAACTTCGAACTTATAAAAGGAGCATATGATTCATGTAGTAAATATGATTCATGCCTCACTTATTAACAACTGTCTTATCTATTTACAAATACTAAGAATGAAAACGACGTCGTGAGAAACATACAGTTAAAAATATTTCGAAAGACAAGAACATTTATATCGAGTTCTTTCAAATAATGAATTTTTAATAAACTACTGATGAACGAGCAAATGATTCTAATTCCAAGAGAGTGTAAAAAAATTCACAAATATTAGAAATATGCGAGTTATTTTTGTAAACAGTTCTTATTCCATAATTCTTATCGAAACGCATGAAAATTAAAGCATGCTTACGTAACAGTATAATACACGCTATAATATAGCAAGGAAATTACTTCGTTCTTTTACTTCATTAAAGAATCTTAAATTCAATCATAACTTTATGAATCACGTACAGAGAGTGTTATCGAAAGATTAATTCAAAATCTTAACGTTATATTGGAAATTAATATATACTGCGATGTTGCTTTTTTTCTTTCTTTAATCGTGTAGAATTTCACAGGAAATTGCTTCAAAATTCCATAAAAATTACCTCATTTTTCGTAACCAAATCCTCCTAATTGTTGCTGAATGAGTCAAGCAAGAAATCTTGGCGATTTAGATGCGTTGTAGTCTGATCTTAATTAGTGATACCTTTTGGAAACAAGAATTGCTTCGCACTATCAGGCGTGAAGAAAACTTTTTAATTAGCATTTTTTGAAAATATAAACTCAAACCTATAAAAATAATCTTAAATAAAAGTTTTTGCGCACCAATTATTAAATGTAAAGAAAATCAAAGAAAATGAGAGGAGGGGGAAATAATAATTCCCGTATTAAATTTCTTGGAGATAAGATGAAACGCATTTTTAGCTTTATATACAAATATTTATACAATGATGGAAAAACATTTTTTTAGCTTATTACTGATAACAAATGATACTGAACCGAAATATTTACGATCTCGAATCATGTAAAAGAAGAAAATTCTTAAATTTTTATAGCTATCATTTTATCATGAGAACTTCATTCTCTTTATTATTATTATTATTATTATTATTATTAATAATAAAATTTCAGGTGTAATAAAAACAACTCTTACATTAATTGGTGTTAAGTTATCCGAAGTGTTAATAAAGAAACGTACAAGAAAACTACTGAAGTTTATAGTCGTATCAGAAATCGATAAAAAACAAATGTGCAAATCAGACAAAGCAGCCTTATGTTTAAATAATTGATGCAAATCATAAAGCTTCAGTAAACTCCTCGAGTATTTGGTGATGTATCAGACAGAGTACAGGGGTTGGCCTTTCGTTCGCAATCTTCGCAGACGGAAGTGACAAGTCGGGTGAGGAATGCGACAGGATTAATCCCCCTGTGACAGAGGAGAACTAAACGGGAGACGGCCGTGCGCACCTCACGCCACTGATAATGACAGGGTGCGTGGACGGCCATCACCCTCCGTACGCTTCCCTCCTCCACCACCACCACCATTGTTTTCCGTGCCACGTGATTGTTGCTCCGCTTGCATTACTTCGAGGAGCTCTTCCACAACAAACACAGTGATGGCACACGACAGAATGAAACGAGGAGCATATAATTTTACACGAAAAAATTTTTATTCTTATTATTCTGAAAAAAAATTCAAAAAAAAAATTGTGGTGGCCAGAATCTTCTAAAAACGATCCTTTAAAATGCGGTGCACATTGGGTCTAGTAGAATAACAAAGCTGAAAGTAGGACGCCTTACACTGTAAAGAGAGAGAATGGTTCGTGGAAAACTTCATTTTATAGATGAGCAAAATTAAGTAATAACTGGAACCCTTGGTAAAATGTTTGGTGAATTCCAGGGTTCCGTTATCAAATATAAAACCAGTCTGACATCAGATAAACAAATGTCAAAATGAAATAAACAGGAGAAACACGACGTAGACCCTTGTGATGAATGGATGAACTAATTTCTTATCAAATAGTAATCAGACTTTCATTTACAGAGGTGTGTAAATTATAAAGTTGCAGAAAATTTATTTTATAACAAAATTAACGATAAATGGAAGCCTCTAAATAAAAAAAAAACCGGGAGTGTTCTTCCCTAGACTTTCTCGTATTCAAACAGGGCACGATTGAAATAAGGTCCCTGAAATTGGCAAATTGCAAAATCAATCAAATTTGGTTCAAATCGGGCCACGGCTTTCCGAGATATGGCTTCTTTTCAAGTATTTTAATTAACCCACAATTAAAATTCACACGGTCTTAATTGTTAAAAGGAATAGAGAATTTTGTTTACTTTTGTTGCGTCACTTCATTCACTTCAAACAAAATGCATATAGAGATGTTAAGTAGGTGTTCAGGTAAAGTGCGACTTTTTCCTATGTATTGGGCTGAAATTTGGTAATCTAATTGTCTTTTGTCATTATAAAGGAATACTCTAAATTTTATTATGAAGAAAATCGACTATGTGTTTAGGTAAAGTGCCATTCCGGTTGTCAGATTTGGTCCAAAAGTTGAAGCAGATCTACAATTTTGGTGTAGAGACCAGATACCAAATTTCATCTAGCTGGTTGCGTTTTTGGTCGGTCGGTCCATTAGAAATCCGGGCGTCGACTACTAAGGTCATTTTGCGCCTTTTACACAAGTTATATCTGTACGCAGCCCGGGACAAACACAAACATCCATGCCCACGGCGGGATTCGAACCCACGATCAGGTGGACTCGAGAACTAGAAAGCCTACGCCCTAGCCCTCTCGGCCACCTTGCCGTTGGTTGCGTTTTTGAGTTAACGTGTTCACACGCTTAAGGACGGCCACAGAGACATACTTTCAAAAGTGTGTTTTTCGGAACTAAGGGAGATGTAATAAGTTGAAATTCATCAAAGTCTCGAGGTCGAATTTCTGACGAATTTTTTATTTATTCAACACATTTTCAAGTGGTGAGCACAAAACGATGGCACTAAGTGTTTGGCATTACAGAGAGAGAGAGAGAGAGAGATAACTGTTCTTCTTACTGTTACAAAGTATCCAGTCATGTACGTGTGTGTTATGATAAAGTTATTCAAAGAAGTTTCGAAATAAAACATCGACACCCAATAAATCTATAAACACAATTAAAATAAAATCTGTGTCAGTATCTTACCAAAATTTTCATGTAATTTCAGGTTTTTTTTTTAAAGTTTTTGTTTCTTATCCGTTTTTTTCCAAATTAACGAGATAGTGTCCGTATTTTAATTGAATCATGGGAGAGAATTAAGTTTTTCCCCTTTCTTTTACAAGTGCTCCTCGCCTCTTATTAAAGAGGGGTAATAATTTTAATTACACCGAGAATAAAACTCTTTGAAAAGAAGCCGTTACAAGTAAGATTCCAAACTCCGAACGAAGTAAACGTCCAGTTAATGGTGGATTTATTTACGATATTACTCGTGGCAAATAATTAGTCCAGTAAATAAAGAGAGAAAACACTTCCAATTAATTCATCTGCAACTTTTCTTTATCTTTTCACGCACTTAATATTTTACTTTTAGATTTTCATCATCTCGGCGGGAATAAAAAAAAAAAAAAAAAGGAGGAACGGAACAACAAAAAGACCTGTTCTACTACATTTCTACGTGACGGTTGCTATTCATTATATAGCAATGGCACTTCGATTCAAATAATTAAAAAAATAACAATCGGGAAAAGAAAAGGAAAAAAACTTTAACACCCAGTTTTATTCTAAATAAAATTTATTTTACTACAAGCCGTTGATGGAGATTTTTACTTGATCGCTCATAGTTTAATCAGAGTTTTATCTTCTCCGTAGTTTCTTGTCTCTCTCGTCTCTCTCTCTCTATCTCCTTCATTCAGAGCACAAGCGACCGCATTCTTTCCACACCCCATAAATGCAAAATTTAATAATGCGACAAGCGCAAGCCTTCTTTCATCCCTAGGGGTAATTTACGAACCATTGTCATGAGGATGGGGAGGATAAAAAGAAAGAGAAAAGAAGAGCGCAGAAGAGGAGAGGTGGCGCAATACACTCACGCACTTGGGGTTGACCCCAGAAAAACACCAATGACCACTCGAGCCCCAGACATTTACGTTTCAACATGACAACTAAAATTCCGTATAAATAGATCATTTAACAGCTGTCATGGAGCGGAGGATGCGCTTTGGGCCATCTCTCGCTCTTTTCTTTTCGATCATTCCTTTTTCATAATATCTTTGTTGGTTCAGCCTCGAGGAAATAAAGCGACCCCCGACGCGGCGTCATTTGCAAAGAGAATCAATCCCCCTGTTTAACGATTTTCATAGCAAATTTCTTCCCAGTTGTTCCATTAAATTTTCCTGATAAAATTCGACAGCGCCTCAGGTTTTATTCCGTGGCTGGAGAACATTATTTTTTTGATAGCACTAATGAGAAAATCGAAGAAGAAGTCGAATCCTCCTCGTTGGGGAAAGGAGGAGGAGAAAAATGCACGCGGGGGCAAAGGTCAGGAAAGCCATCGAGCGGTTTCGGTTAGGGTAGCAAAGATGGGGACAGAGAAGAAAAAATGATGGAATGAATGAGGCTAAAGAATAGAAATATCGACGAGGGGGAGGCAAGAGAAACAGAAAAAAAATAGGAAAAGACAGTAAGAAAGAGAGAGACGGGTCAGAGCAACGTTTTCGACCTTCGATGTTGATGGCGTTGCAATTATTTGAAACATCAACTTTCCTCCATCTGCACGATGCAACGTATAAATGTTAATTTAGAAGTCATTAATTTTAATGAGAACACACCCCATCTTTTCCTAACAAGTCATTAGAGTGAGGCAGCAGCCATTCAGCAATCCCTGCATCCATCGTCTCAACAGCCGAGTGTCATGACTCGGCAAACTACCGTGAATATGTATAGCAAACGGGAGAGTAAAGAACCCTCCTCCTCGTCCATCTACTACTTACTACCACAACCTCTCCCTCCCTTTAAGTATTTTCTTTCTTTCTTTCAATCTCGCGGTCTATTTACCGTCCTCGGGATTTTTTTTGACATATCTCCTTAAACTGTTTATCTTAAATTGCTTTATGGAATACAAATGCAGCCTTCAGAAACTACCTTCTAATTTTATTCGGGGCGTAACCAAAGGTACTTACCAAATATAATTTATTCAAATTCGAATTTTTGAATGATACATGATGACAGGAGCTTCAAAAACTGTTAAATAATGGGCAGAAGCTAACAAACGGTTTGTAAAGAATTGTTAACAAGGAATACCATTCAAGAGGTATGGTCTTAATCTTATGACTAAATTTGTTTTTGCATGTTTTAAATATCTTGTTGATTTAGTATCCACTTTTTAAATTAATTTTTTCATTTTAGTACAAAGACCCTTATTCAAATTGTCTAGGAGGATTGAGTTTGATCTAAATCTGTGTGTGTCTCATAGCCGGATTTAAGGGATGGCAATCGGGGCAATTGCCCAGGGGCTCTCACGTTATAGGTGTTGGTATTCTTTCTGCGCAGGGGACTCCACAATGGTAAATCTGACCCTGTTCTCTCCACTAAGTCTCAATCAATGAAAGCTTTTTTCATTTGATTATACGTACATTAAATTATCGGAGTAACAGGACAAAAAGGGACACTATATCTCATAGACGACATAGACAAGATGAGTTTGTGAAAACTGAATGCACTGAATGAAAAGCTTAACTTTTTGAGTTTAAGTTAATTTTTGAATGACTGAAAAGCAAAAAAAGGAACAAACTGTTTTAACAGATTCAAAGATTTTTCATCTTCTAATGAAAATAATTTTATAGGGGCGATAAGAATATATCAGAAATTTTCTTGGTTTGGTTTGGTTTGTTTGGTATTAACGTCCTTTCAACTGCTATGGTCATTTCAGAACGGCGTTATAGGGGCCGCAAATTTTGCCTCGCAAGGGTTCTTTAACGTGCAGCCGGCAAACGACTACACCAAATTTTCTTGGGATGCGAGACATAAAAAAACGCAGAAACTATTGCCATAAACATTTTTATTAAGTACTGTTTTACTCTTAATAAAAGATCTTTCAAACAAAGATTTTCCAAACTCAATGTATTCTCAAACATGCAATTTATTATTATTCTCAAACATGAAATTCCGAACGAAACTTAACATTTTAGATTTCACATTAAGATGCCAGGCTTTAATCAGTATACCCAGTTATATTAAATCTTACAAAACAAATAAAAAATATATTTTTTATCACAATAGCTTATATCCACGTTCAACTCAATCTGAATATCCTATTAAACGCAGTCTCGAAGCTTTTGTTACATCATTTGAATCTCCCGGTTTAAATGCCTGTCAAGAAATCTCGTTTATATGCAAAATACAAATATGTATATGTTTTTACGTATTCATGCAAGTATGTATCTTGTGAAGGCGAGCGAGTGAGGAGGCAGAGTGACTCCATGACAGAAGAGCAACAGATGTCGACCGGCTCGCTTCATAATTTTTATCGGAGGTGGGGGTGGCATAAGGGATGGGGGAGGGAATTCTTCTACTTCTGGTTCATGTCACTCACTGTAATGCATTCATCCTCTGTTTACGGGGAGATGAATTTCGAGAACAAATGGGGCTAAGGAAAAGAGAACGAGAAAGCCGACTTGGTGAAAAAAAAAAAAGGAGGGAGGAGCTGAAGTTACAAAAACGAAAGTCCAAGTGAAAATGAGAATGAAACTTTCCAAAGGACTTCTCCTGTTGTCTCTTTGAAAGATCTTATTTCTCTGGTCAGTCAACTCAGAATTAGTTAATTAGATCTGGTAAACAGCGTGAGCAATTATATTATGATGGCGGAATGATCACAGTGCTTATTGAGCGAGACAAGCCCCGTGTGTTGCAAACGTTGCTGTAATAAGATAACCAACCTGGCACTGATGGCGATGCAACGCCTCCTGAACACAATAATAAGTCGTTAACGGGAAACTTTCATTTCACACCCATCAACGTGAATTAGAAGCTAGGACGGACATGTTTTTTAAACAATCGCACACACATACTCATTTACATGACCAAAGCCAAAAAAAAAACAACAACTTCTAAAGTAATAAAAATAGTTATTATAATAATAATAATAATAATAATAATAATAATAATAATAATAATAAAATCGCATTAAAGGCAACGCACTTTAGCAGCAACTGCGCGACTTATGTACATCTTTTTTAAATCTAAAAATTTATTGCATATACTGAATACCAATTATGCAATTTCTAAAAATCTCTTTTTAATGTTTGGAACACTTAAATAAGTATCACTGACTTTTCGGAAGACAATACATTGTATCTCCCACGGTTGTTCCATTTTATGACATTAATAAAATTTCTTCTCCATAATCTTTACCTATTACGATCATCTAGAGGAAGAAGGAGGTGGAGAATAAAAAACATGTTAGCTCTTCGCTACTCAACTTTTATGAACAATTCCTTTATTTAAAAAAAAATTCAAAAATCTTGTATAAATTTATGAGCGTGTTGAAGAAAATTTTGCGCATCGATTCCTCTTGGAATGATAAGGTAGATTTGACAAAGACAATAAAAAGAAATTTGACTTTTATTAACCTGTGACAAGATAAATGGATTTCCCTCATTTGCTGACATTTTTCCCTTCATCTTATTTAATCCTTGCAGTCCTTGGGGCTGAAGCTTGAAATGAGCTCTACTGTCAACATTTTATTAAAAAAATGATTTCTCAAACAAAAAGCAAAAATGTTGATATATATTTTGAACCAACGCGTTTAGGTTATGACGAGACTTTTTTATGCCGACAGGCATTGTTGATATGACTTAATGCATAAACAAAGATAACTTAGGTATTCAATGATATGTTTTGTGTTATTTAATAGTCTGCCCTTACTAAAATGCTTGCATTCAAAGATTGGAATTATTTTGCCGATTTTTACAGCCTATCAAATGTGTAAGAAACCCCGATACTTAAGTATATTGAAGGATATTTTCAAGGATACTTGCATTTAAAATTGTAATGATAATAAAGTCTGAACTATTTTTTTCTCAATATTCATTTATTTTTAACAGACTTCAAAAAAGAAGGTTATCAATTCGACTCGTATGTATGCAATATTGTTGGAATTGCACAATATTCGTATATGTTACTCTATGTGGTATTCTAAACAGGTGTGTCAAATTTCATAATGTGTACAAGCATTTCTCAGAAACTAGAGATCGAATTGCAATAATTCTTTTTTTTTATTGGATTAAGTATCTTTCAACTTAGGGAACAGTGCAAGTTTCATCAAAGTCGGTTCAGTAGTTTTCAAGATATGGAAGTGAAAGTTTCATCGAAGTCGGTTTTTTTATACTCTGTTTATTGAAATCTAAATCATACAAAAAAAGAAATGCCAAATCTTAATTTGCAAGATACCTATATTTAAACGGAATAATTTTTATTAGATTTATCACATCTTGAATATTTCATTATAGAATAAGGCTAAAATTATTAGAGCAATAGTATAATTATACCAAATTATAAAGAGAAACCACTTCTTATAAAGTGTTCTTTCATGCAAATGAGTAACACTCTTGTAAATAATATTCCCTGGAAATTAAATAATAATAGATTATAATAAACTTAAAAAAGAAGTTAGGAAGGAAGATAAAATCTACTCGTCTCTTTGGCATTTAAAAACAAAATAATAAATCGTTGGCATTTCACTTTTTTTAATGACTGCTAATATTAAAAAAAAATGAATGACAACGCCTTATGTTTTTATAAGAAATGCCTTCTTATGAGGAAAACCTTTCTTTTTTATTATTGTTATTTTTTAATTTCTCTTCGTAAAGCTTAACGACGTCGAAAGAGAGAACGACAGAGAGATAAATGGAAAGAGAATATTACAAAGAAGTCAAACATGAATTCTTAATTTACAACTCTCACCGGAACTAGAGAAATATTAACAACAGCTGTTCTGCTTTCGGCTCCGAAGGAAATTATTAAGGAAAAAAAAAGGAATTTAATTAGTGGTCTTTGTCACTTTAGAATATGCAAAAACATTTGCAGTCGGACAAATGCTAGAACCTCACTCACAAAAAGAAATTATAAAAAATGAAAGATAAATAGAAGACGATCAAACATTCTTAAGGCTATTTTACTATAGAGATTATAAGATAAAGAATGCATGGAAGCACAGTTTTATATATCAATGAGCAATTGTATTTGAGTAAATTCTTATTTTCTCTATCAAATTACAACCACACATAGAGACGGACATGCAGTCAGTTGTTTGTGTGGTCTTAGCAGTTGTTTGTGTGGTCTTAAGTAGATTTTTTTTTTGAAATTAAAAAATTCATAACACACACAAATCTTATCAAAATCTTTTTTATTTTAAATTGTATTTGAACACCGAATCTGTTAGTGGAATAGAATTCGATAACAACATCAGAGCCTAAACTCTTTGAAGCCCCTTGGGACATGTGGCAGCATTGTATAGCTGATTAACATAAAACAATATTCACGTAATAGTTAGAAAAGGACACAAAAACGAAAGGCAAGGGAAAATAGAAGGGAGAGACAAGGACAAAGGACAAGTTTGTTGTTGTGTCACAGGCGCCAAAATGTCGTTTCAGGATAACATTAAAGAAGACAAGACAAAGGTGGGGAGGAAATCGCGACAGTTTTTTCTCTTCTCTGTCCCTCAAAATGCGGGCCTGCGGGCCGGTGGGCATGGTGGTAGAATTAAAATAGAATTTCTTAGTAAAATCTACAATAATAATGAAAGTAAGAATCTTTTACTTAATCTTTTAGACCTGAATAGGTGAGAGCTTTAAGGTTTCAGCCCATCAACAATCAAGAAGGGCCACGAGCAGGATAAAAGATGACTAAAATGAGAAGGGAAAAGGGGAAGGAAAAAAAATATAAGAGAGCTCAACTTCTATTTTTTCAAGGTCTTAAAACTTTAAATTACTTTTTTCGGTTATTGATCGCTTTATTGCGCTCAGAAACACAAGAGCTGGACAGACAATGCTAAATAAAAAGAAAAAAAAATTAAAGTCGGAATTAAAGGAGGGAGGTGGAGAGGGAAAAGTAAGGTAAAAGAAATAAAAAGGTAATTTTTTACTGGTAAAGGTAAGTGAATTAATTAGTTCTTTCTCATCCCGACGGAAATAATAACTATAATTAGGTAGTTGTTTACAAAGATATCTAAATGAGCCCGTGACCTTCGGATTAGATTTCCTTCAATGAAAAACCGTCGGCTTGGACAACAATGCCGTGGAAAAATTAAATTCCGCTTTTATTGTGGAAAAGACTCGGAAACAGGAACGTATGCAGAAAAGTGGTTGGAATAATGAGCGCAACAAGAAACCATTCTCGCTTCGCAATAGAGAAAGAAAAAAGAAGCTAGGAAGAAAAAAAAAGGAACGACCATTTAATTCACAAACCATGTTGCCTGTAATTATTTCTTCACCACTGCTTAGGGATGAGATCATTACACCAGGTTGTTATCCTCAATTTTTTGGTGCTGAACGGGTTGAAAATGTGAAACGGAAACAGAGCTTCTTTTCTCGCGTTATCAGAAGTCGTTTGGAAACAAGTAGCTTGAGACTCGTCATTTTTTATTTTTTTTTGTTTTGATGTTTGAATAAATTTTGTAGCATGCCTTAATTTTTTTAATGTTTGTTTGTTCACAAACGCTTTTTAAATTATATATTTGACCTCCAAAAAGATAAAAATATAGACGAAAGCTACAAGAAACGTTAAAAATGCAAAAAGACATTTTTCAGTTCCTTCTCGTTGCTCTCCACAGCGCTTTCCTCTCTCTCTTTAATTCGACCACAGTCAATTTAACCTTTTAGCACTGGCATTATATTAATTTTCATTTTAATTGATGCAGCAAACATTTCATTAAAAAACTAAATACACTTAGGGTTCCCCACCTGTTCCTGGGACGATTGCAAATGATCCGCAATAGTAGATCCGTAATAACTGACTGTAATGAATCCCTTTAATGGAACTGGGCAAGATATCATTCCATTTATCTAATTATTAGACCCAAGGCCCTGCCTTCATTTAGTAATTACATATAGGAAAGGTATTCACTCGTTTGCGAAATATGACTAATGTCACGGAAAAAATAAAAACCTATTTAAATTCATTTGGCTGTTTCAATGGGTTTGGTACAATCATTTATGCGTAACCAGAACGATATTTCTTTCTTTGCTGTCTTCTTTGTTTCCCCTCCCTTCCTCCATTATCTTCTAGTTAGAGTTGATTTATAAGCATATTGCATTAACCAAAAGTAAGGTAGAATCAGCAAAACAACGTTCACCACCAATAATCTTTCGAGCCAATCAATGAGGTTAATAATCGCTCCTATTAGATGTAATACTCATTATTGAATTACTGTACTGAAGAAAAAAATTAATCAGTTGGAAAAATGGGAATGAACTATTTAGATAAATAAATTTAATTTTATACGCAACAAGTTAAAACAAGGCTTTCTACAATATCACCGAACATCTGGAATGACTTAAAGAGTTTACTTCACTTGTATCGCATTGGGAAAAGAAAATTGTAGCTTTGGTTCTCAGCTTTTGTTTTCATCTTCTCTCTCTCTCTCTCCAGCAGCTTAATGTGCAATTGATGATACGAAGAGGGGGGAAAAGAGCTCAGTTCTACTTGTTCGGTTTCCGTTTTTATCGATAACAGCTGGGAAGGAAATAATTAAAAACAACGATTAACAGGCCATAATATCGTAATTAATGAGACAGCGAAAACCTATTATCATTCCTACAAAAATTACGAAGATAAGGAAAAACGAATATAATGATATTTTTATCCATTTAGTAAAAAAAAAATGTTTGCTAAATAAAACAAGATAAATTATAATATATGCAATTCTTCATTACGTAAATATATAAAAAAAATCAACTCGAGAGATTCAAGCAAATCAAAGAACAAGTGTCCTCTCCTCCATTTTCATTATATTTGAAACCAAATAAGCATCACTCTTCTAATGAGAAGATTGGTTCTGAGAATTCTTCCTGTGGGCTATTTTGGGTCAAACCTTTAATGTAATCCCCAGCGACTAAATTGCATATTTATTATCTAATAATCTAGTAATTTGTAATTCTTTGTGTGAGTCACGAATGGCGGAGACTCACTCTTTTATCAGCAACCGGAAGACACTTGGCGTACACAAGTCGAACGTTTTGTCTTTCCGCTTCGCTTTAGGAAGTGAACCCTACGGACTGCTGCCGAGCTGGACTCTCCTATCTCCACGCTCATCACCATTATCATCATTAGATGTCTTCTACGCATTTCTTTATTTTTCTAGTTCGTATTATGGAGAATACAAATATGAACTACAACTCAAATGGTATCATGCATTTCTTAATATAGTGCACAAAGTATCTAGATGCTGTCAAATCTGTGATTTTACTTATTAAGAGTTGATATCCTTATGATATTCTTAATCCAAAAAAGCAAAAGAGACAAAGAGTTCAAATTGTTTTCATTATCATCATTGCAACTATAAATGGGCACAAGAACTGGTCATCATGAAGTCATCAAGGAGGTTTTTTTCTTACTATTTATGCAAAAAGTTGTTTTCGAAGAGCTAGATTTCACTACTAAATGTTCAATTTCATGTAACTACAATCGATATTTCAATTTCGTAGCTCAACTCAACAGGAAAAGGAAAGCATTAACTTTGATACATTCTACTAGTGGGAAGGAACAAATTGTTGGAATCCAAATGGAATTTTTGGCATTTCATTTTTTTTTTTATTTTAGAATACAAAAGTTTTTCTTTAAAAATCGAAACGTACGATCAGAGATACAATGCAGCCTCTATTTAAAATCTATGCTGCCAAATTCATGGAAAAATAGACACAAGGTTATAATTATAAAAAAAATGATGACAATGGTACGATTCTATTCGTTTTAAAGATGGGGAAAAACCGTAGAAAGCAATTTTTTCCAGGAACACATTGGCTAGGTTTAATATAATAACCATGTTCGTAAAAAAAAAAAGGGAACTTGTAGTTCATACTTAGTTTTCCATCAATCTAAGAAAAGAAGAATAATGGGAAAGATCGAGACAGCACCGAATTCAGATGGTTCTCCTGATTTGAAGGAAGTCCTTGTACCAAAAGAATAAAACCCAGAGCCCACATGTCAGAGGGCCGAGAATAGGAAGGGGGAAGAAGAAAAAAAGAATTAAACATAGGGAAGGAAAAAAAAGAAAAAAGCAGACTATGAGGTTCGAGTACAAAAATTATCACCTACATCTTTCATTTCTTGAAAAATTGCTATGTTTCTTGACAAGGAATCAAATGTGTCTGTGTGAGGGAGTCGCCATACGGGAGATTCAAAATGAACAAAAGGAGAACCCCCATTCTCATTACGGGACTTCATTTTTTTCTATTAACTGTACTACCATCAGATTTATTGGTACTGTTCTTTTTATTTAATATGAACTTTTTACTTTTTCTCTCTCATAGCAATTTTTAACACGGGTCACAATTTCCCCCTTCCTTTGCGAAGTAATCGTTTCCGGATACAAATCATTATAGAAATAATTAAATTTAAGATGATTCTTCATGGACATCACGCAAACAAAGTTCGGAGATTAAAAGGCCGATTATTTTCGAATAGGATTAACAGATGTTACCTTTATTCGGGAAAGATAAAAAGAAATAATAGCATTCAGTCTTTTAACTTAGAAAAAAAAATTAATTTCAGTGAACAAGAATATCTAAAATTTACTATAAACTCGACGTTTATTTTAATAACAGTTCAATAATTTTATGTTATTTTAACTTTAAAAATACAGTGCACCAAGAATCAGGATTATGGATAAATTCATCTGACGAATAAATGATAGAATAAAGAGAAAGTGTAATGGTGGGTTTGGCCTAAATTTTATTACAAAAATATTACAACCAACTATGCGCGGGAGGATATTCTGGAATTACGCTTGCTACAACTTTTCTTATTTTTTTGAACAATATACTAAAATACTTTGGAATAAACTATAACTACATACAATTAGGCCCAGATTCGCGATTGTTGAAAGCATATGCCTTTTATGAATCCAAATAACTTGCAGAAAGTTGCATCACGTCTCGCTGTACATTATTTTGCACAACAACTTCAGGAAACATTTTTTTCATGTGATCACGATATATTTTATATTTTTTTTGTATATCATTTACTTTTGGACCGTACTGTATATTGAAAACTGACCAATTTAAATTTTACTGATATAATCCGGCTTAGTGTACTTCGATTTAATTAATGACACATGCAATTTTATAATTACACATTTTCTAAAATTGTTCCTAATTTGTAATCATATATGTTTACAAATTTGAATTTAACCCTAAAGCTTTTCTGACCAACAAACGATGAACCGGGCGTATCCAATTTCAATTCTTAGACATTGCAATTTCAATTTTCCTTTGCAATAGTCTTAATGTTAAAGCCCGTTTTAAAAAAAAAACAACTGAAAAATAAGGATTGTGATTATCTATTCATAATACATAAAATTCTTCTATGCTTCATAATAACACTGAATTAAAAACAATTTTCAGTAATTTTTATATAATCTTCAACTTAATAGTACTCACTAAGTATATGCTCACTTTGGCAAACTGAAAAATTTGTTAATAAACATTTGAAACTTAATTTAAGTCTGGCAACTGCCACTATTTCTCACTAACAATATCGTCACAAATTGCTCCGCGATTACATAACGATCAGCAATATGTGATGTCCATCAGCAATAGTGATATTTGACATCAACCTTTAATAATTTTTTTTTTAATTTCGTAACGATCAAAATACATATTAGCTACATCTTTAGAATCTCCCAAATTGTTAAGTGTCCGAAATGCCGAGAAACTCCGGATAGACACACAGAATTTTTAGATGTTTACATACATAGATGCTATTCCTAACTTTTTATTTAAATTTTTCATCCGAGTTGAATTGCCATACGTTTAACATTATATCATTTCGAGTTAAAATTATGAGCTACAATTTAAAATTCTATTGAACTCTATCGAATGTATCAATACAGAGAAAATGTTTAGGGTCGATTTATCCAAGTTTCTGAAGTAAATGACTCATTTCAGCTGTTCCAAGTAAAAAAGGGGCGATATCTAGGAGGCAACAAAATCTTAATATATTGAAGAACTACTTAAGAATAGAACATGTATTGTACTTTGAAATAAAATTGAAATGTAACATTTTTTTTAAAAAATAATATAATTTTTATATAAAATATTAAAAGGATTAATAATTGTTTAGGACAGCGTTAATTTTTCATATAACTCATTTAGATAATTTTGATTTTGATATAATATCAAATTATTATTATATATAAAAAGATGAAATTTCACATTATTAAAATTCGAAGAAAATAAATTAAAAACCCTGATCTAGGAAAAATTTCAGATTTTTAACAATAAAAAAAATGTTAATAGTAGCAATAATTATATTGAAAGAATTAAATTCAAATACCAGGAAATTAAGAGTTATATTGAAAAATAACAAAATAATGAAATTTCACACGTACTTTTTTTAGCTTTATATTTAACGATACAAAGTTTCTATTGATAATAAAAGGTCTAGGAATGAAGATTTCTATTCTAATATATTTCTAGCATTTTTGTCGTTCTCTTTGCTAAATATAACCTGGCAAATGTTCAATATCTTTTTCCCTATCCGAAATAAGAAAATGTTTCTTTGTTGATTTCTTTGCCAAAACAATTTATTTCCTGTATCGTTCCCGTGAATTTTTGGTAAAGTTTTTTTTTTTTTAAACTGCAATCGTATGGCTTTAATTAGATTTTTGAAATTTTTCTCGCTGTGATGTTTACAGCAATAAATACGTTTCTAAGAAAGGAAATAAGACGTTTGCTGCTATTATACATTTTGTATATTTAAAAGGAGATTTAAAAATATTAAGCAAGGTAAAAAATTTTATTTTTACTTATATATGCATATAAAGGTAGAAATGTCAGTTTTGAAGCCTACCTGAGCTGAAGTTGTCAAGAGGTACGTTCTTGGTAATGGATTCGGCCATGTCATTCAGGCCGTAGAGGCTGAGCAATTCTTTCATCGTGCTTTCGGCATAATCTTTCATAGTGTTTGCATCCGTTGACGTAGGTGTGGTGATGGACGATGAAGAGCAAGAGGTGGTGATGGCAGTGAGAGTTGGAGGCAAAAGCATTGGCGATACACGACCAGGGCTACTGTCACCTGTCCCTAAGGCACTTCGGCTACTGGACGTTGGGGATTCACGGGAAGCAGCACCCACCGGTGAAGGAGACGACACGAGGGGGCCGTGCCCACTGCTAGCCATCGAAACACTGGGCACCGATGACAGTGGAATCCCATCACAGGCACTATAACAGGACGTTGTCGCTAAAGGACAGTCAGAGCAGCTGCTGGAAGACTCCATTTCCGCCAAAGATACGCAATCTTTCGCCCCCCAACCGTCACTGCCTTTCGACAAATCAATTGCAAAGCCGTTGTGACCGTCTTCACTACTAGTGCAACTATTGTCACTGCTTGTGTCCATATTGCGAAAACTTAGATCGATGGGAGTCCCTGCGCCGTCAATCCGACGCGGTAAGAGAGTCTGTTTGGCGATTGTGCCTCCAGCACCTGGATCGCCGCTAAGGTCCAAAGGCTGTTCGTGGTCTTGACCTAGTGGTTCTTCTTCTAAAGAAGACATTGGTTCGGCTTCTTTCGAAGCATCCTCCTGCGAATACTGGTCGAGATGCCTATCGAGTTCTCGAGTAGAGTCCTGAAAGGAATTGGCTTTGGTCACTAGCATTGTTTCAGGTTCACTAGAGGCTGGGTATTCGGCGACAAATTCATTGTCAGCAACATCCTCGCACGGTTCATACTGGTAAACAATGTTACGAGGTTTGAAGTTCTTTCGCTTATTCTTGCGACTGCTGCCTCCTCCTCCTCCTTCACTAAAAGAAGTCCTGCTCACGTTGGCATCCAAATTCAGTTCCTGGGCGTCACCGTCCATCACGGGAGACCCTGGATCCTCAGAGTTTAGATACTCCGTCGATTCGCCGTAGTACTCCGGATTGCTATTGCTGTCCTCGTTGTACATGACACTACTGGTGCTCTGAGGAGTTGGGCACTGCTCACTTCGGAGGGCAACGTCGCTGTTACCGTTCTGACAGAAACGGTCGGCATAGAAGCCGCCAGAACCGCTGTTGTTGTTGTCACCAATAAGCTCGAACTCGTTCATCTCGTCGTCGTCACCTCCTTCCTCCGACGTCTTCTTTAGTTTCTCGCAGATGGCGTTGAGCTTAAAGGCGCCAGGGTTCTGCTGTTTGGCCATGGTGCTCATCACTATGGACATCATGTATGGCAATTTGGTTCAGTCTCCAAGTGAAGTTTGTCCAATTAAAAAAATTAAATAAAAACCAAAAAAACAGTTGAGGTATTCTGTTCTTTTGCTATCTTCTCATGGTAAAAACGCTACACTTCTCTATCTGCAAAGAATAAAAAAAAACAGTCGTGATTATATTATACTTTAAAAAAGTAATACAAATAAATTAAAGGGGAAGACAGGCTTGGAAGAAAAGTTCCTGCTGTAATGTCAATACCCAAAACAAAAATAAAAAAAAATAATCAGCGGACTTTACAAAGAGGTCCAAGGGCTAAATTAAGGAACAATAGCACTAATAGGAACATAGGAGACATTTCTTAGGAACTTAGTCGACCATGAAATGGCAAATCAAGAAAAGGAGAAGGAGGAGGAGGATGTTACACTCCAGTCATTTATACACTATAAACGATAATGTAAATTTATTGACCGGAGGAAAACTGTTTTTTTCCATTACTCCCTTTCGGTTGTGTTGCATTTCAACCTCCTCCTCCTCCTCCTTCACAAGAGAAACAACAATAACAACAAAAACATCCATGGGGGCATTTCCTTCTTCGAGGAAGTTGAGGGCGGCAACATTTATAGTCTTCTTTGGAAACTATTATAGTGGGGAGAAAAAAGGTAATCATCGTTCTAAGTAAATCTTCTTAAGTTATCTTAAATTCAACGAACGAGTTTCTGTAACGAAAGCAACCTCATCAATAGGGAAATTCTTAACCAATTTTCGTATAGGTATAATTGAAAATAATTATCTTTGAAAATTTAACTTAAAAACCAACTTTAACGTCATTCCTGCAATTCTCGGCGTTTTTTTTATACTTTCACACAAGTGGTTCAACCACAATAAAATTGCAAACATTGCTAGAAGGCATCACTCGAAAAGCATGAAATCTCCGTCAACGTGTTTTTTGAGAATTACAGAGAGGTCAATTGCTCATCAAGCAACAAATGGGACTTCTCAACGGAAAAATCTCCCTCTCCTCGCCTATCAAATCAGCTGCTGATGAAATAAAATTACCTAATTCATCCGAAATGTTTTTCATTAAAAGGAAATGGAAGAATCGAATCTGCCGTTTCGAAAGAAACAGAATTTTTTTTTTAAATAATTCAAAAAGTTACACCATCTGTTTTCTCTAATCAATTTTCTGCTGTCAATAATATAAAAAGTGTTCAAAAATTGTTGACACTCCTCCCCTTGCGTTGCCAAATTTTAAATATTAAAAACAGAGAAACGAATATATAAAAATATTTTTCTGTTCAAGTTTTCTGAAAGGGGAGAGTAACACCACACGCTTACAACAAATAAAGGATAAAAGCGATTGCTTTATAAAAAATTTTATGAGATGATCCCCTGAGGATAAGCGGGTTTTCTTACTCTCGATCTTCTCCTCCTCCTCCTCCTCCTCCTATCGATTCTTCATCGTGTCCACATGAATGCCTGTCTCTCTGGAGAAATTGACCAAAGAGGAGAAAGTAAGCATCAAGAAGGTAGACCAATTTCGAATGAACGTTTTATTTTTAAATCGATTGTGGGAAACTCGTTCTCTACGGCGAATACTCTCTATTCGTCCAATTTCAATGAAACATGAGAAGCGAACTAACTGTAAAGCTCACTCTCGGGGCTTTTTTTCAGTCACTGGCTTCGAAAGTAGTCCAACACCACCACCGGCCACTTTTTTTTTCTACCCCATCTCCTTTCTCTATCAGTGATCTTTCAGTTCATAATGATAACTCCGTTTTATTGTTTTCTAGTCTGCTCAACAACATTAGCAGCATTTCCTATGCGACTTTTATGCCTTCTATCAACTTGAAAGCTAAACCGACCATCACCCTGAATGCATTTGCGAATGAATTGTGTATTTCCTATTGGATTACTCGTACGCTTTTTTTTCTGTTTATCTAACATGTTGGTGCAGTGAGTCTTGTAAAATTAATTTTAAAAACAAAATTATCATTTAATATAAAAAACTGATTTTTGAGCCACATTAACTATAATGTAAACCTAAATTATTTCCATATATATATTATATATCGGTTTCCCTTCTGGATGCACTAGAGCCATCGATCTTAATCCGGACCTGATGACAGCCTATTGTTAAATTATTCACAGCTCGCCTTTACATTAATCTAATTCTCTAAATAGTGAAGACTTTCAGCTTTGCCAATGCAAGTTATTTTCAGGTTTCACCAAACTATATTATTTTTTTATCTTTTTATATGCTTATTTACAGTTTTCTAATTTAGTTGAAAAAGACACAGCTCGATTCCTTAATAAATATGCATTCGCTATTCCATGGTATTCCACTACTTTATGGGCTGAAACCTGAACCTTTATGTATGTTCCTATGGAGTTGTCTCCTCAGGTGAGATCATAATTTAAAGAGCAGGTGTTGAGGACATCATTTTAAGGCGCCCTGTGCCGTTTCTGCCCTTTGGGGCCTTGCCTTTGGGCAGACAGTGTCATCACCTTTTGTCAATGGAGATGTGGAGCTTTTTACAAGTTGTGAGAAGGATGCGATGTTCAAAAATAAAAAAAAAAGTTTCAATATTTAACTAAGTGTGCAGATATTTAAAATAGTGATTTTATTTAACATTTAATTATGAATGGAAGACTTATTTTCTTTCTTCACTGGTGCTGGAACATCGGCCTTTAAGTTTTGATAGTTTCCTTTACAGCTAATCCATTCCCATGATGTAATCCTTTAGTTACTTCATAGGACAATCGTCTATTTTTATGTTTTTTGAAAATACCATATGAATAAAGGTTCGTTTCATATAAGAAGAAAGGTTAAGTGCTCTTAATTTCAGAAACAGTCTTCAAAAATGGTTTAAGAGTCCATTTATTTCGCACTGATGGCCCTTACATCCTTATAGGTATGAACTGACCTGGCAAAACATCCTGTTAATGGCTGTAAAGTCTGGTCTCGAATTATATAAGGCGACCTTGAACGGTCATTTAATCAGATTCGTACAATACACCTGATACAATGTTTTAAATTTGCCAGAGAAGGGGTCACTTATACAGTCTGTTTCATCTTGAGAATACTGGGAAAACAGTATGGAACTGAAACTAAAATGGAGGACTGCCTTACGCTTTTAAAAGTTTACAATGAAAGGATTTAAATATAAACATGTTGCATTTTATTATTAAAAAAAGTGATATATTTTAAAGTGAAGCCTTAAGGCTACCAATAACTCGATTTCGGACTATTCCATGTGGATATGAATTAATGATGGAAAAACGAGAGCTATTCAAAGGGCATGGTAATGTTTCTGAGAAATGTGGAATCCAAATGAAAATTTATTTTCTTACATACGGTATAAAATTTGATTCGGCTCGATTTAGCGTTTTCTAAGCAATAAACCCAAAATAAGGAAACGAGCTGGAAGCCAATGAGAATGCTCGTGTACACGTACACATTTAAAAAATTCGATCATGAAGCCGATAGTCGTGATTAATCGATTAGGATTGTATGAAAACTTTTATGTTCTGCGTCTGGTATGGGGGAGCATAGGTAATAAGCTTAAATCCTAATTTACTTAGAAAACTTACCAATAATTTAAACTGAGGGAAAAACAACACATTATGCAACGTAATGAACGCTTTAAGGAATTTTTATTTAGTAATAAAAATAACTCTAGGATTTCATTTTATTTAAAATAGCTAAATTTGTGAAATGCAATAGGGATAGGAAAAAAAAATGTAGCCACGATCGTCTGTGGGCCTGATTGGCTGCATATTTTCTCTCTCATATTTTTTTTTTCTTTTTTACCCAACATAAGAATGCCAGATATGTAAATTTCCGTCTAAATGTCATTCCGAAACCATTTAGAAATTCTGTAATTTAATTTTAGATATTCTATGAACTTTCTATGGATTTTACATCTAGTGTATAACGAATTTAACCAATCAAAAAAAAAAACATCTCCAACAACAAACAATCTAACGGCGGATCTGATGTCAGTCATTCTATCTCTGACGGTGGGAGGGGATTTCAATTCGAAGATTTAATTTCACTTTCAACCGGACAATTTGTGCACCATCAGAAATTTTTTAAAAATTATTATGCAGTTAATTTTCGAAAAGAAAAACAAACAAATCATTTTTTATGGCAACGCATGAGATTTGCTCAAAACTATACACTTAAAGTGAAGTTTTTAAATGCCGATTTTAATTTAGGCTTTTTTTAAGGTATATCTTATGATTTAAAAATTCCGATGTCATGATAAAAACAATATACTGTAATTAAAACAACATGTATATAATTGATTTCAGTGTTTAAAGATTGTTTTCCTTCAAATGCCGATAAACAAATCTGTATTGTTTTTTTAATTAATTTTAATTTTTTGACTTAATTATTATATTATGTAATGTGTTTCATCCAGTGTAATTTAAATAAAAACCACTTAGTTTTCTATATTATTTAAAATACCTGTAAGTGGTGTGCATCCAAGCAAATACATAGTCTACTGAGGTTGGAGCTTTCGCTCTTAACGCTAAATCAGAGTCAGAAATTATGAATCGATAGTTAGCATTGGAGGAAATAATATTTTTGCTATTCTTTGCTATTTCGTTTTTTCTTTTTTAAAGTACATGATGTTGAAACGAGGCTTCTAACAACGAGTAATTAATTAGATGATGCGAAAGGGGACCGTCAACAAAATGTAAAAGAGGGGGGAAGCAATTCTCTATCAAAACAGGAAAAAATGAAATTTGCGAGGAAATTTGCAAAATAAACTTTAATATGAAAAAAATAGAACAGATGTCGAACGAAAACTTTTCGTCACGATGAAAAGTGCCATAAGATACGTTCTGTAGGCGGGGGAGACGGTAAACGAATTGTTTTCTAGGGCTGAACACCTTTTAAAATTTGCATTCATTGTAATGGATCTTTCGATTTGAAAAACAATAGACATTTTAATCTTTTAAATTTATTTTTCAAATCTCTTCACAAGAAAATGGATTTAATTGATATCCTTCCTTGTTATCGTTGTGTGAATGTTATATATACAGAGAAGAGGCATATTTCATAAAATAATTGTTACAGGAAATACGAATGGTATGGTTTATGATTAATTTTTATTTAATTGTTCATATTTGCTTTCGATAGAACTATGCATAAAAACAAGAATAAACTTGGATTCACAATAAACGCAGCTAATCCAAATGGTATATGGTAAAACCAAAATATAAATAAATTAATTTAAAAGAACCATTCGTTTTTTCACTTTTTAATTTTTTATTTGTTTATTCTGTATTAAGGCATGGAAAAGAAAATCCGATTTTACTATTACATATTTTTTTACCCTACTATTTCTTTATATTTTAATGACCACTACATAATTAAGTAAACAAGCTTGTAAATCTAATTGTTAATACTATAACACTATATCATCTTTGTATGCTTGAATAAATATTTATGGCAAACCTAAAAAAAAAGTCTTGTGAAACGTTAAGCGAAAATATTTGCAAGAACATCATTAGTATAAAAGGCATGTTTATTTGCACGTTTTAATTGTTTGAGCTAAATAGGTGTCTCGAAAGCGTCAAACTTTACAAGTTTTAATTATTATTCCAACATATCAGAAGCCATAGAAAGGTCATGCTATCAATCTGCGAAAAAAAGGTTTTTGTTCTCTTCAGATTGTGGTGAAGAGTGCCCAGTAACAAATTTTAAAAGGGGAATTCGCAACGTATTACTTAAATTTATTAATCTAGTTGAGAACTGCGCATATTATACAAATATAATGAAAGGGACGACGTGATTAAAGGGTGAAGCAGAAGGTAGAGCTGAGAAAATGTCATTGGGAACCGAGCGCCATCTGCTGAGTTTTGCCCTCTTCACGTCGCATTAAATTAGCAAAAAAAAAAAAAAAAAAATAGTAAAGAAGAGAAACCTCAACTCATCAGTGAACACTGGACGGATGGGAAAATTAATACCCATTGTAGAGAATGATTCAGGATTGTGTTGGATAAAATTAAATTGCACGCAGAGCGCGACATAACCATCAGAACCGGTAAGCGATCCGAAAAGGTAAGCATATTGGCGTAAGGAAAAAAAAAATTAAAAGATGGAAATTCAAAACGGTGTGTATTCTATGGTAAACGTTCCTAGCCTTGCAATGGAGAATCTGACTGGAGTGGAGCCCCAAGCAGGCGATGAGAGGATTCCCTCTTAGTAACCAGATATCGCAGGAAATGGTTCATCTGAAAAAGGGGTGAATATTCAAGCGCCTCCAAACGGCAATTACCGTCAGTGACAAACAGCGCATGCGCGAAAAAAAATTGAAGGAGGAGGGGGGGGGAATTCGTTTTACCAACTAAAAACTAACACCAACAGTTGGGAATTTTTAAATTTGATGGGAGTCAGGAATGTGCTCTCCTTTTTACCCCTCCTTCGCCACCCCACCCACCTCTCCCTCTTAATTTCGTTTGGAGCGAAGTCATTAAGCACGCAAATCAGATTCACTTTCCCAGGCCTAGAAGGGTTAGAAAAACAAGGACCATGGAAAAAAAGGAAGAACGAAAGGAGAAGATACGCAAGTTTAAATTAAAAAAAAAAAAAAGAGAGAGAGAGAGAGAGAGAGAGACAGGAATTGAGGGAGGAAATTAAAGAAAAAAAAGCGTAGAAAACAACAGCAAAACAGATGTTACGGGATTCTAATAAATGAATATCAGAAAATTAATGGCGCAGCCTTGAAGGAGTAGATTCTCTTACGAGAGGAAATAGTAAAGAACTCTCATTTCTCCATCTTCAAGACGCTTTTTTCCCCCTCTCATAATAACAGCATATTTTTAAGGATGGATGATTTGAGAAATGAGAGTTTAAGGAAAAAAAAAAGTATATATATAAAATTCTTGTATCATATTACTGAATTCGGTTTTAAATTTAAATCACAGCCCCTGAAACTAAAACGGGAAAGAGATCGAGTTTAATAAATTTTCCAAGACGTTTGAGAAGTCGTTGTACGGAATACGAATGACGTTTAAATACGGCCACGAATTATTCATTGGAAACGATTACATTTTATAAACGCATTTCTTCTGAACTTATTACATCACTTTCAGTTTTACTCTCTACACAATTTATTATTAAATATTAAAATTATTTTATTAAATTAAAATAAAATATAAGCGTAAGAAACAATCGTAAATAAATTACAAAGCTTAAAGCAGATGCGCGGCCCAAAATAAAATAAGTAAATAAAAAAAAAAAAAGAGACGTGAATATAAAAGGTTAAACAGGAATTCGTAATTACGAAATATTTATGAAAATGAGGGTGGATTGGACCAGGGAACTGATTCGTTTCCATCTCGATACGGAGGTTAAAGGTCGTGAGAAAAAGCAAATTCATGAATGAAGTCGCATTTAGAAGGACATTATGATAATAGGCAGAAAGACTTTAGAAACCGATCATTCTCTTCAGGTGGAAAAATTAAAGTTCAGGTAGGGTTAAAAATATTAAAAAAAAATAAACTAAACTAGGGGCCATATTTTTAGTTTAGCGTTTCTCCTTCACTTTTCGATTTTTTTTTAATTGTTTACTTTTCACGTCTCGGCTTGATTTTTTTAAAACTTCAGTCGTCGGTATTTTTAACTCCTATCTATTTCAAGATCTATTTTCGAATTCATTTTCTACTTGACTGATCTTTCTAATAAATCCACTCATTTAAGGAAATAGAAAAATGGGTGACACAAGGAAAAATTGCCAATAAAAATATTAGTCTTATTTTTTTTATTTTATTTTATTTTCATTTCCTTCGTAAAATTATAAATTTTATTTTGCTCTTTAAATTTCGTGTTCGTTTAACTTTAAACTACGGTGATTGTGTAAAACACAAGTGTTGGAAGGAAGCTGACATTAATATTAAAAGTGCACAAGCAGTAGACATCCTATAATGAAACTGGTAAACGATGTGAAAAAAAAATCGGTTAAAGGATTTTTTTAAAAATTTAAATTCTCAATAGCAGTTTGATAAAAACTACCGCTAATCTGTTGCTAAAATTGCTACAAACGAATACCTAGAATTTGGCTTTGATCGAACTATGTTAAAATTTTAAGAGCCACTTTTTTAGAGCCGCTCGGGAAATAAAGAATATAAAACTTTTTTTCCTACGCAATTTTCAAAAAGGAAAATTACATCTGTGATAAAAAAAAATAAGTAATAACGAAAATAAAAAGTTATATAACGGAATTGAAATGTTCGAGTTACGTGTGTTCAATAGAATCGCGGATGGATGATGATGATGGCGGTAAGCGAAGGTTTCATTGCCACGCTGAAATCACCTCCGACGATCAGAAAGGGAAAAAATATTTTTAATAAAAAATAATAAAAAAATTAAAAAGAAACCCAACCCATCGACAAAGATTTGGGCGAGAAAAACCCATCGGCCGAACGGCGAATCAGATCCAGCCCCGAAGCGAACTCGGGAAAAACTAGTTTTTTCTCCAAAAATATCAAATTAAGAAAGAAAGAAAGAAAGAACGCGAGAGATTGAAAGGAAAAGAGAAAGGAGGAGAAAAAGAAAAAGAAAAAAAGCAAGAAGGAGGAATGAAAAAAACATTCCTTTGCCGATGATTGGGCGTTGCTTTGGCCTGACATGATGGGAAATCTTAATGAAATATGTCTACAAAGTTTCACCACATTGGAGCGGACCAGACATAGTTATGGTCGAAGCTCGTTCTCCTTTGTCTTCCCCCAAAATCCTCCCCTACCAAAACCTCATCCCTGGATAATAAAGTTTTCACCATCATCCATTCCACTTATTTTGTTATTATTTCTACAGCAAATATCTTTATGTTTCTAATGCGCTTCTATAAAACAGCTTTCAGTAACGATTTCGTGGAATATCGAATCGACCGAAAACAATTTAGCATTTCTTGGATATAAATTCAGCTATTCTGCGTCAAAAAAGAGCTCTATTCCAGGTATAATATTGCATAATCCATTTAATGTTTTTGGTTATCCTTCACAATTGCAGTCTCGTAAAAATACAAAAACTTCCGTGATGAATGTTTCAGACGATTTAAAGTTTGTTACGGAGAAGTGTATATTCCCTATTTCAATACTCTCTATCCATATATCTCATCCTGATCTATTTCATTTCAATTTTTTTTAATTCTAGAAATTTTTTACTACATTGATAATATTTCCGAGACCACCTTTTAAAAAAATATAAACGTGTACAGGAAGATAGAAGTTCAACATCCAAAATCTAAGGATGATATATAGGATATATTTATGTCTTTTTTGTGGTATATAGCCTATAAGAATTATAATTTATTGCTTTCCTATTCCCTCCCACACAGCGCAAAAGGTCTACCAAAAAACTGTAAACTTTCAAATAAAATCATCCTTATTGAGGAGGGGAAAAGAGATATAAATATATAAATAAGAGATATAAATTGAACACTTGAAATTTAAATAAAGTCTGGAGATGATTCTTAAATTAAGCACTGAATTTCCAATTATTTAAGAAAACTTACCGTAGAAACTTTATCCGTAAAAGCATAAGTAATGTTTTTGATACACAGTGTTTTTGAAAAACCATGTGGCAAATGAAATAAAGCCGACACTGCAGTCATGTCGAATATAATAAGACAAATAAATAAAATTTCCAGAAATCTAAATTAAACCCTTTAATTTTCATGCAATTGAAAAATAAAATTTTAAACAAGCACAGGTATATGAAAAGATTCAACGTTTAAACGATTTCGTCTGCCGCTGCTTTTTTATTTATTTATTTTTTTGTTCAAGCAGTTTTGTGGAAACTATTCAATAACACATGTTTAAAATATCTGGAAAAACAGACTTTCTGTTGCCTCAATGCTAATGATATTTTGCTGACATCAGACGTGGAAATATTGGAAAAACCAATTATGCTCAAACAATATGATTTTCCTGTAAATTTGTTATTTTTTCCCCATTTGATTGATGGTTTACCCATAAAGTTCTTGCAAGGTGTACATAAAGGCTTATTGTACATTGTTTTGGAGTTGTTATTCCGAAAGCAGAACGCAACAGGATAAATAAAATCAGAACCATCTAAGATTTATATTGTATGAAGCAGAGATTCAGTGCTTCTATAAGTCGATATATGTAAATTCAGTGTGATATTATAGACAGCCGGGAGGTCAAAGTGTAACTATGATTTCTCCTGATATGTAAAGAGACATGACAGAACCAAATCATCCGTACCCATATTGGGTGTCCGGACTCTCGACTTTCGCGCCACTCACTCCAGCCAGCACCCTCTCTCTATTGCGTCAACCGCCGCCGCTCCAGCGAATTTCGACCGCGATCGATTGAATGCCCCCAAAACAGATGGGGGATCGATAAATGAAGAAACGAGGCGGGAGATGGCAACAGGAAACGAGCTGTAAAATACACAAACAACACCTGTAACCCCTTTTGAGATCCTCGTGAACTTCGCATCCGCTGGGGGATCCTTCCAAAGCGAAGGTGTTTAATTTCTGAGGAAACAATTGCCACCTGCAGAAGGGTATTCGCCACAGTTGGTTCGCATCAAAAGGCAAATAAATAAAGAAAAATAAAAAAAAAGAAATCCGAAGGGAATACAAACAGTTCGAGTAAAACAGGAAAATAAATCGATGACTGACCTCGACCACCCTCTTACCTTTGACATCTGCCCTTCTAGTACATGGTTGTTTACTACGGGAATCACGTGCGAAAATAAGGTCCACGGAAACACACGTAAAGTTATATTGCACAGATAATATAAATTCATTCCTCCACAACCATTTAAATCAGATTAAGTACATATCAAAATATTTAATCAGTCCGTACCTCAGATCTATACCCGCTTTTCAACCACGCAATGTTGGTAAGTGCCACAAGTGTTTAGGTAAGGCGCTTTAAAAAATATGAAATGAACACCTTTTAAAGAAAAATAAATTAAAGATAACACTTGTGTGTTAAACGAATCAGCTGCGATCATAATACAAAACATCAACATTTTAGATGTTTGGAAACACGTTTAGATAAAGGCTTGATTCCATGAAATGGCCATTTTAAAGATTAAAATAGAGTCTAAAAGTACATTTAAAAACTTTGACGTATTTTATACAGTCTCATTTGTATTACAGTTTCATCAATATAGATGGACCGGTTCGGTGACCGAGAGCGCTAAGGCGCAGAATCGAATCTCGTTGATGACATGGATGTTTGTGTTTGTCCGATTACTAACAAGCTTAGAAAACAAAGCAGAGCCTCAGTAGGATGATCCCTTGGTAGGTTAGATTTCAAATACCTGTAGGTCCAATGGTTATTTAGCAAACTCGACATCAAAAACGTAAAAGATGAATAGAAAAGAAAAAAGAAATATAGGTGGGAACAAAAGCATCTTCCAATGGTTAAACAAACCGGAATTAATTAGAAGGCAAGCCATTATATTTGGGAAGATAAAGTCAAATAAAAATATCATCCAAATTTACCAGTCTAACGCCAAATTCGATCTTTTTTCACAATAATATTTATGTAAAAATGAGTAGACAACATCTTTAAAATTTTTTAAAATATGAACAGTTTTCAAAACAACTAAAAAAAATAGTAGATAGCAATACCAGCTTAAATAGCAGAAGTTTGCATTTTTTTTTTTAAATATCGCAACAGCAGCATTCGAAATTCATAAATGATGAGTAGCAAATAGCAACAACATGTCGATAAAGCTTCGATCTACATTTGACTTTAAAATAACTCGTACTAAAAGGTGTATTACCGTCTATGTTATATACAATATTGATCGAAGTCCGCCTTTTTTCCATTTAAGAGCAAACCTCAATCTTGAAATGATAAAGTATTATTTAAAAAAAAAAGTCCCCGAGAAGACCGGTTTCAGAATAGTAAATTTAATCAAAATTTAGATTTGCCAATAGTAACTATCAATCACGAATATCCGCAAAACAGAATGTTCTTTTTTTTAATAACCCGCATAGCCAAATATTCACATTGAAAAATAAAATAAATAATTGCCAAACAATAAAGGCTTTGTTTTGAAAAGTTTCATTAATTGCCACTTAAATAAACCTTGAACTACATTAAATTATATATCTATTTTCGCAACTTAAACCTTCTTTCCTTCTTAATTCGTTCGTGGTTTTTCCATAAAAGCAAATGAATATAATATCAGTTTTCTCCGGAAGGAAACAATTAGACACGAAGCAAAAAAAGAAAAAAACGACGTGAGAGGTTTTTAATCATTTTTGCTGCGCGGAATTCCATTCAAAGCAACATCTGGCTGACTTAAGAGAAAGATAAAGAGAGAGATTTCTATTTCGTATTTTAGTTTTTATACCTTTTTATAGTATAGTTAACAAGCGATATTAAAACACTAAGCTTAAATTAAAAAGAAGCAAGTTTAATCCTACAGCAAGATGATTAACATTAATTAAGAATTATATTTTACTGGTATTAAGAATTATTTTTTTCTCATATAAGATTACTTTCGTATATGCATAAAGAAACATATGATTGACAAAGGTTTTATGTTTTCCATATAAAGCCTTTGTGTATGGTTTGTAAAATCTGAAAGTTTCCAACTACTTCTAATTAAGATGAAATGTCTTTAACTTACTTATTTCTTGTTGTATATTGTCACTAACTTTGAAATGCGACGATATAATACAAAATTACGAAATATCTTTGAAATATGTTGTATATTTTCACTACAAGCGACTACATTAAAGAAGCTTTGCAAATATGCTCTTTGAAGATAAGGACGACGACGTGCCAATTTTAATGAATAATGGATAATTATAGCAGATATATATTGTACAACAACAACAAAATAATTTTTATTGCCTTAAAGTTTTTCAAGTCATAAATAATTGAAATGTTGAAGCATTGACCTTCATTAAAATACCTTTAGGATACCAATGTACGACTCTCAATCAATAAGCACAAAAACTTTCAGAATCTCTAGCACTATATCTTCGACTACTTTAAGACACATTTTATTAGTACATTATAAAGCAATCTTGTAGCACCTGAGTCCCATATTTAAGGTTCAGTATTATTAAAATTCAGTCTCAGCCTTATAAGAGAGGTGGAGCGATGAAGAAGAACGGCAATAAATCACTAAGAGATTTTGATTTATATATACATGTGTACAAACATATGACAGACGACGTCTATTGAACCCAATATCAAGAGCCACACACTTTTTTTATCTGACCCTGTAGCAGACAGGTTTAGTCAACAATAACATAGTCTTTATACTTGAACTTGGAGAGGAGGAAAAGAATGAGAGAGAAGGGAGGGGGAAAAAAAGGAAAGGAAACAAAACGGAAGTATAAATAGTCTGGAGGAACAATCACTTTAACCACTGTCTGATCAAAGAAACGAAGAAGGGAGAGAAGGAAGAAAATGAAGAAGCAGAAAAAAAAAGTCAGACTATATTTGCTTTACAAAAGCTGGATACACGTGGACATAAAAGTAGAAACGAGATCTATTTTCAAAAAAAAAATTTTCAATTTCAGGTCAGCTGTGTAAATATGGGAAGAATATTTTTTTCTCTTCTTCTTCTTTGAAAACCTTTTAAGGGAAAATAAACTATTCCGTCGTGTTTGGAATTGGTCGCTGTATACCACTCAACATCTGTCATCGAGAAGAAAGGCTCAGAAATTTATAGAGTTGGTAGAGAAAGAGAATTAAATGTAATTTATTGGCTAATGCCAAAATGCGATGTCAATTGCCGAATTATTAGACTCAAAAACCCAAGACCTTGTCGCTCGGGAAGATTAATGGCGTAGATGGAGGAACCTCACACAGACAAATGAATTATAGGTTAAAAATGAAAAGAAAAAAAATAAAACAAGTTTCTTATTTACAGATCAGAATTCATTAAAAGCAAAATTCAAATAAAAAATATATGATCTATCAGAGTGTGTTGTTAAAAAAATAACCCAATTCATTAGCACCTGGAATCGAACCGTAATCTCTTCCCGATACGGTTACCAATTTCCAATACCAGATGATACTCATTCACATGTCAAGATAAGCAAATTTGGTCTATTTCTTTGGCAAATTTTTGGACTTGTGAACCCTGAAATCTAGAGCGTGGGAATTTATTCTCTTAGAATGCTGATTTAGATACAATTACTAAAACTTAAATCTCCAATTTTCAATTATGGAAATTATTCAAGGCTTTAGAAAACTGGAAAGCTTTTGTCATAATCTTATTACAGATTAATCTTTCTTCGATGGCTTAATTAAATAAGAAAATGGGGAAAGCAAGTCACAAAACGGGAAAAAAGTCATATTCACATGCGTGCTAAAAATTTCCGGTTAACGAGTAAAACAAATTTTTTTCTAAAATAAAAATAAAAACAGAGCTTCTCTAATACAAAAAGTAATGTACAGCGCAATTCTTTGTTCAGATCATCAAAAAGAATCCTGGAAAGAAGAAAAGGGAGAAGAAAAAAAATCCCCATTATTTTTCGAGGTCAGTTGATTGTGATTCGTAAGAGACCTTTTCATTTTCTCCATTTTTCTACGTAATAATTTCATTTCTTTTCGTTTGGCCTTTTGTTGGAAGAGATTGAAAGAAAACAATTAGTTACAATGGAAGCGAGGCCTTGTCTTTTCCCTCCTCCTCCTCTCTCTCTCTTTATCTTCCGTATCGTCTTCCCCTCTCTCTCTCTCCTCCCTTTCCAACCGTTCCATAATTTCCAATGGAATCCCAGCAATTACATTCTAATGTCTGCAACTGTTTCGATAATGTGAAAAGTGTTTGACAGTTGAATGCGGAGGCGATTTCCACACAAAGCACGGCTGGCAGACGCTTTTCGCGCGAAACCCGGAGCCTCCGTTGGCCGATCCGACTTGATTCCACCGTCGCTTCCCAACCGCCGCCCCCTACTAAAGCACCACGTACCAATTAGCGATGAAAAGAATAGAAATATGGGCTACGGTCTCTATTGATTCCGCAACACAACTGTTATGACACACTGAACTTACAGCGAATTGAAACATTGGACGCACGCAACACAACCCCAATGACGTTATACATAGTTCAGATACCTTCTTGTATTATTTTCCCCTTCTCTTGCTTTATTTTTCTATATTTTATTTCTCTCTCTTAGTTTGGTGGTTTTCGTTTGACCTCCTGATATTGGGCATTTGTTATTTCATGTCATGTATTGCTATTTTACACAGTGCATGAATAATTAAAAAAACAAAAAAAAACAATTCATAAAAGTAAACACAAATTAGCGCTAAATGATGCATTCTGCAAAGTCGTGTGGTAGCAATTAAGAAAATTAAGCAATTAAAAAAAGTTCACTGGATACAACGTAATTACAACATTACAAATACCATTCTTCTTTATAATGATACGAACTAGACATTGCGAATACAAAATTTAATTTTAATCCGGTAGTAAATTTTAATAAAACAGTACTTGACAGTAAGTTCCAGGTACAAAACCAGCTGCTGATGCTTGCTGAAGTCACATCCTCTCTTCTTCATGGTTTACATCAAGAAGAGAGTTATTACATCAGGTTGTAATACTTGGCAAGTTCCAAAGATGAACATGGATAATAATGTCCAAATCAGCACGGTAACCATAAATAACAATTCAACAATCTATAGAAATTCAGTTTTTCGACGATATTCCATTCAAATACTGTTTTATTTACTTTTTGACATTAGCCGAGAAGACAATTTATTGTAATTTTAGTATCAAAAACATTTTTTTCCTTTTTCGGGTCAATTACTCGGTTCTAAGCTTTTGTAATTAACTTAATTTGCGCGAATAAACATAGATGATAATTTTTAATTTCTATTGTTTTTATTGCTGAGATATTTTATATTGGTTTTATCTTTTTGGAAAGAATTATACGGAGCTGCTGGTCATGACCGGAAATGCGTTGATGTTTAAGGATCCTCTACCATGCAACAAGGGAACCCATTACACGGAACCAAAAGGATTCTTGACAATTATCACCAAGGCTTTAATGAGAATTTGAATAGGTGTATTCTAGAATACTTAAGCAAAGTATTGTGTCTGGTAGTTTCATTAAGGCAAACACGACAGAGGTGGAAGAAGCCCCCGTGTATACTACGGAATAGCCAGCGAACGAAATCACCATTACGGCAAAAATTAGAAAGCAATTTCATATCCTTTTATCATACTCAAAACAAAAAGGGGTTTTCATAGAATGTTTTTGCGATAATTGAAATTTCAAGTGTAATACCACATTCAAATCAGAAAACAATACCGACTGCAGTAATGACAAGAATCCCGAAGCAAGTGGCATGCAAATTAAAATACCAAAACGATTCATAATTATTTAAATTATTTTCTTTTACGTATATCGATCAAAACAGTTCAATTTTTGCATACTTATATAAAAAAAACTGAATTTCTATTTAAGTTTCCTAAGGTATACAGAATTAATCGATCATTCGAGTTTATCTTCAAAAAATTACAAATACGAAAATCTTTCTCTTTCAGAGATGCAATGGCATTCTTGCTGATGTAATATATCTAAGGTATAACTATTGCATTTATGTTATTAAAGCCGCTTTTATTTTACAAACACTGTGGGCTACATCAATAGAATTTTCTACTGCGTTATGCTTTAGCAATTGGTGTAACCAAGTCCGTATCTAAAAATCCGATCGGCAACTGGTCAAATCACGTGATATAATGGCAATTAGTCGTGCTTTGTCTTTTTAAACCAATGTTTCCTGATACATAGCAAGCAGAGCCAACATCAGCAAGAATAATCAGTCATGAACTTAACATATGACTTGGCAATTGCGGTCTACATCGGTCGGATATTTTAGACAAGAATTCCTTATATCAACAAAATTAGTCTATTGCTAAAAGTAAGACTCTTGACAACACCAGTCTTGATAATGGCCATAAGTATCAAACTATATACTTCTTTAAAAACTACCAAATATCGGCATTAATTAAGTTCTTTAAAGTTCAACAATTACATTGTAACAGAACGCTTACCGTTATTACGGTTCAATGCGTAAATTCTAATAGTGGTGTGAATGTGAACACGTGTGTTCGCCGATGTGCGTGTCTCCCGGCGTGTGTCGTGTGTGCTGCGTGTACTTGTGTGTGTGTGTGGGTGGGTGTGTATGTGAGTGTGTGTGCATGTGTGTGCAGTAGTTCATGGATCCAACCATGTAGTCGTCGTCAAGAAAATCGATAACCAGTAGAAATGATTAATGAAATATTTGGCGAGTGAATAGTTTTGCTTTCATTTAAAAGACTGATCAATAATTACATTCAAATCCGGCTACCCGATATCTGAATGCAATTTCAGGTTTCATCCCCCCAAATAATTATCGAACCACATTTAGACAGCTTCATAACAAATGAAACTACCAGATTCTTAAGGTATCGCTTCATTTTATAACTTTTTATTAAATCAGCATTTTTTAATGTAATATAACCATACATTTACGATCAGAGGGAAAAGGGGAAAAGAGAGACGGGATAGTGAAAAAAAGAAAAAAAAAGCATTGCCTTTCGCTGAGTCAGAGGCTGAACCCAAAAGCAGAAAAGCGAAAAAAAAAAGAGCAGGTCCCTATTCTGTGCTATGCTGTGTGTGTGTGTGTCATTGTGGAGAATCCATTGTGGAGCGGCCCTGGTTGCAGTCATGCAGCCTTATGATAAATGTTGCTCATTTTTTCCTTCTTTTCTCCACTTTTTATTTGGCTAACAAAGATGGCGCTTAAAAACATGACTTTGAAAAATGACGGCATGCTTCAATTTTTAAGATAAATATCTCGATTTTTAAAAATCCATTTTTTCTTTAATGGATAACATTGTTGCCAAGGTTCCCCAAACAAGATTTCGGATACGAGGGTGAAATATGGGTCCGGCAGGTTGACGTTGATTGGACAAAACTGGATTATAAGGAAAAATGCACTTTAATATTTCCAGCGCAAGTTTCGATTTTTTTTTCTCTTTTTCTCTTTCCCCCTTCAGCTTTTAATACACGAAAAAAAAAAAAATCTCCCTCGCCCTCTTTCATTCGTTCACTTTATAGTTGGGCACATAGTTTCCCTATTTGTCGTTATCTAAGCAAATCTGTCTATTAATTATCTATCGGCCCAACTACGTTTATCTGTCCCCATCAACGGATGATTTATAGCGCATTTGTTTCCATCTCTTTTAGAACTATGTTTGGATTATTACGAACGATTTTCTCCCTATTCCACCCGTCATTAAAGCATAACGTAATATACTATAATTAAAGTATTGAATTATCATTCTCTATTGGTTAAAACCCGTATTCCTTAACACCCATCTTCTTTCCTCTCCTTTGTTCCTTGCTTCTCACCTGTGTAATATCTTCCCCCTTTCAAGACTCCTCCATTTTCCCAACAATTCGATCTTTATATTCCCTCCACCTCCCGTTTCGTCTTCGTCTCCCTCTTCCCGACCCAACACGCAGTCGTTTTTTTTTTTCCCTTTTTTGCTCGATCAAGTGGCTCTTGTGTTAAAAAGAGAAGATAGTCCAAAGGAAGGAAACCGCATAGAAGTTGCCATGGACGCAAAGGAAGTCGAGCCAAGAACTTTCTCGGCAGTGGTGGCGACGGCGACCCGAACGGACAAGGAAGGCGCTACGAATTTCCCATTCACGCCATGGTTAAAGGGGGGAAAATAAAAAAAGGGGGGGTAGAGAAATTGGGAAACTGACTTTGACAAATGGGGAGCAGCGATGGAAAGGAGAGCGTCCTGGACCGACGCAAAAAAATTGTCTGGAAGGATTAACTCATTCAACCCCAGCGGGGCGCGTTGTTGGAGAAGGACCCGTCGGCCCCCGCGCACTCCTAGGAAACCCCCTTCCTTCCCTTTTCATTTCCAAACTAAACCAATTTTTTTTCCTTCTGATCTTCGAAAAAATGGGGGTGGAAATAAAGGGGAAAGCGGCGCAGGTCTCGTCTATCGCCCGAAGGGAAACTGTTTCTCACTGGGAGCCTTTTTTTTTTCTTACCTGCGTCCTCTCTTTCCATAGAAACGGTCTCCTCTTCTATAATATGTGTCGAAATGCATATCTAATGTATATTGGCAAATCACGAAAGCATCTTGCGTGTGAATTTGGTTTATTTTTATCAATATCAGTTATATCTGACGGAGTCCGTTCTACACCAATATAGAAGCACCTTTGGTTGACTCTTAACGAAATTTTAAGATTTCAACTCGCATGTTTGCAGAACTCACCATGATAATGCGCGGAGCTTATTCAAGACAATATAAATGAACGTATTTCAACTTCTTTTCATGTTACTCCAGTATACCGCTTCGAAATAAAGCAACATTTCAGAAATACGGGTGAGTAATAAATCCAAACGTCTCCTAAAGAGATACCCTACTAAAGTACTCGTTAATTAAATATCAATGGAATTTCTAGACCTACAGATACAACGACTTTATGCAAATCATAACACATCTCACACAAACACATACGCACACGCACAAACACACAAAAATGATATAGCCAGATTATACATCATTTAGTCAAATTTTGCTCTTCTTGTAAATAGTCACTTTGAGGCGTGTGGTAGCTATGTTAGAAAGTTTTTCGCTAAATTATTAATAATTAAATAATTTTCTTATACATGTTTTGACATAATCAATTCAGAATTTGAAGACAGTGAAAGAGAACAACATGCAGCCGTGGAGTTCATTTCAAATTAAGTTTTATCCCAAATTAAATACGTCTCTTTACGTGATATGAATGCATTATTCAGAATACAAATACACTATACGAATGTGTGTCTTTTTATAGTATCATCATCATTACCAGACGTGTTGTCTTGCAACTGGGCAACAGGCGCGAGTTGCCCTTGTTATACATGCAAAATCTCAAATGAGTGTGTCCGACAAGGTAAAGAGAGGGTTTCGCCCGCTAACGGCAAACGAACCTATGATTTGAATTTACAGAGATCGGAGGCAAAAATCTCGTTCAATAAAAAAAAAAAAAAAAAAAAAGGACTTTTATATTTTTTCCCCTACCCAAAAGAGTTGGCGCCGCATGAAGCCCACGGAGGGCCGGCAATTTTCCACCCTCAACTCTTTAAGTCAGCTGCTCCACATCTCCGGTTTTCTCACACCCAGGTTAGGTAATCCATATTTTATACTCAATGGGTCTGAATTTAGTTAGAATATTTCTCAGAGCATTTGAGATTTGTATAAATCAAGGTAAGTCTTGAATATAATGATTCTGAATGCTTAAGCATCTAACGAGAATCGTATTGGAACGTAATGCGCTATGAAAAATACAGTACAAAAAGCGAACTTCTACTTTAAAAAGATAGTAATCTAGACTTTTGTTTCATTTATGGATGAAATACGTTAAAAATGTTGACTAAACTTAGGAGAAATGACTTTTAAAAAATCCATTCTAAATTATAGATTTGAAATGAAAACTTTATACGAATCCCTTCTTACTATGCACAAGAATTAATAATTATTCTTCACTTTGTAAAGCCTAACTAACTTTCTTTCAGCAAGTTGCTTTGCTAGATTAGCTCTTTATGAATGAAAAGGGTGAAGGGGAGGAAAAAATAAATGAAGTTTAAAAAAGTTAACTTCTCTGCCATTGAAGGATAATATAACCTAAGATTTCATGAAATTCAAAACCTTCAATACAAAAATGTTGGAAAAAATCCACGTTTTTTTGTTCAATCGGAACATTTAATTACCGATAAAATAAGAGCACAACCTTAAAAGTTTTGAAAAAAAAAAAGAAAAGAAAAACAAGATTGTTAAAGTTAATAAGCGAATTCACTCGTAGGCAATATGGCAGCCACAGTAAAAAATATCAATGAAATAAATAGGTGGTTTTTTTAAAACTTAAATTCACAACTTTTGCCAGAACAATTCAAGATTTAAAGTAGAGTATAAGAAAACAACCTGAGCAGTGTTTGTTGATTGATTTACAACATCGCGTTTATTGATTACTTCCAAATAGCGAATAATTGTAACACCGAATTCCTTAATGTCTGGCCAACATCTTTCTAATGATTTCGTACATTGTTAATCTACCTAAGCTTCACTCCTCATCTTAAAATGGATA
This sequence comes from Rhysida immarginata, assembly GCA_023313115.1. Classification (NCBI taxonomy): domain Eukaryota; kingdom Metazoa; phylum Arthropoda; class Chilopoda; order Scolopendromorpha; family Scolopendridae; genus Rhysida; species Rhysida immarginata. The sequence goes on along the minus strand of JAHWFO010057280.1, from coordinate 3,950,218 downwards.
ACCAAAAGACAGTCGGCTTCCTTTGGTAATATTTAGTCAAGAACAAGATTTCGATTTATAAGGATTTAATTAAAATAGCCGCGTAATAAAATTTAAGAACATAATCCTGTATAATATACAATGCCATAATTAATCTCTTCTATCTTATTAATGGCGACATTTTTTACCGACAATTCATAATAATGAAATACGTTGATTAAATGAGTTGAGATTCAGGTTTATGGCGAGAGAGAAAGAGGAAAAAAAAATCGCACACCAACTCGCGTGAGGTTAGTGGTTCTTTTATAATCGCTCAAGATATTGTAATGTTGCTCAGAAAAGTGAATAAAATATTTCGTGTAAGACTCAACAGGTTTTTAGTCGCTCAAACTCGCTTCCTTTCACACAGTCCCGTGTTCATGATTACGTCAAAAGAGAAAAAGAAGAAAAAAAGGAGTCGCGAACAGAAAGAAATTTTTCAAAATTGAAAAAAAAAAGATTTTTTTTTTCTTTTTATCCGCTTGATTTAATGAACTGGTCGGATTGATATTTTTTCCAACAATAATAGCAACAATAACGACCTAAGCAAAAAAAAAGGTGTCTATAACATTGGTTGGAATAGATTGGAAGTTAGAAGAGGAGGCAAAGTAAAGGGCTGAAGAGAGTGGGAAGGAGGGGAAATTAAAGAGATGTGAACGAGATAAACGAGACGTAATCGTACGTAGCAAATCCATCGGCGGCTATTTTCGTGTCAGAAGCGATTAGCTCCGGTTGAGCGGCACTTCACTCCGTCTACGAGCGACCCGACGATCAGAAGGTTGTTTGTTTTCAGGCTATTGACCACTCTTGATACACGAACGGAAAGAAGCCTTTTCCATTTCCTAGACTAAAGTGCAAAAAAACGGCGGCGAGAAAAGACCGCGAAACGACCGGCGAAGGGAGTAAGGCCCTGCCGACTGCTCCCAACCGCTCCGCCGTCACTTTAGGACGGTTTAGGCCTAAGAAATGAAACCCTTTCCCATAAAAGGACGTTATCTTTTGAAATCGAAAACATCCATCAAGCAGCTATTTTCATATTCGTGCTCTCTTTATGGTTCTTCTTTTTTTCCCCTTCGCTTTTTCTTTTCTCGGTTACACCCGGCAAGAGCGAAATCTCCTACTGTCAGTCAGTCCAGTGACCGCAAATGTGATCATCTCCGCTTGTCAGCCATCCAGATGTTTTTATTTTTCTTCGTCGAAATGTGACAGAAGAGACGATTTCTAAGGGAGTCCCGCATCGCAAACTGGCTCATTATTCATTGGTCTCTGTAGGCAAAGCGACACTTGACGACAAACCGTCGACGACGACGAATTCAAAAATGTTGAGCCCACGTACACCTCCTTTCGGTGCGCGCTCTGTCTGTCACTGCCGAAAATGTGAACTCCTTACATCAATTACGAGGATTGGCCTAAAATCCTGACTTTTATTAATAAACTCTCCCCGACCTAGCCTCTTGTGTCTTCTGAGGAATACGAATTAGGGAAATTGTTGAGGATTTTTTAAAATTAAAATTCTCCTAACACGCTGCGATAATGTGCTTGATGAATTATCGTGTCCAGTTAGTTAGACACACGTGCTTGGTGGAGCTCGATCCAACCATCTTTAGAAAGGGTTGTCGGCTTATAAGGACCTGTGTATATTTAACATACATTAGATTTTTTTTAATTATATTATACACCCCCTCGTTGATTATTATTATTAATATTGTATTCCGAAACTAAATGGCGCAGTTCACATAAGAGGCATGACTCACAATAAGTTCCACTTATTGAAAAATTGATACAAAGCTCTTTGAATAAAACATGTTCCAATAAGTTTAGAAAATTAAAATCATTTGTCATTCAAAATATTGCATTAACCCTTTTCCTCTTCAACAATTAATACTCAATGCCGGCATTCCTTGTTGAACAAAGAAATGAACTTATTAACGAAAGTTGCTGAACTAAAACTGTTGCGTGTTGTTCTTCGATTTCTTGTAATGGAGTGCCTCCCAGTCGTACCTGTGCGATTCATTCCTTCTTCCTCCATTTATTGCTTAGTTACCTATTACTTAATGACAGTCTATAAACTTTCAGACCTATATATTATATGTCTAATTAAAGAAAAAAACTTAAAGTTTGTAGCTAATTCATCAAGTACATTATGAAAATAATTAAATTGCGCATGGCAGAAGACTTCAGTCAATTTACGTAAGCAATATTCATTCATTGCGTCTAAACGTAACTATTCATTCATGTAGCTCTAATAGCATTAAAGGATTTTCCAAGTTAAAAATTCAAATATTTATATAAAAGGGCATCTTGAAATTTTCAAAGTCACAAATACTGCTAAGATGCTTCCGAATTAGGAAAAGTCGCGTTAAGTGTGCGTGGATACTTACAAGAGAGACTCTCTCTGCACATGAAAATAATGCTCCCCTAGCCATGTGACGAAGTACAATCCATGTAGGTTTACGAGTTATCCGAACAGACGAAGTCTCGGTGGTCGGAAAAGCTGCGCCGGTCGAGCGATCTCTTCGCCGGACCTCCGAACGGTTTCCACGGCGGGACGATGGCAAAATCCACGGGGATTCGCAGCTGACGACGACGATTCATTAAATACGCAAAATCCAAGAAAATATGTAGCAAGGAGAAAAGGATTACACGTAGAGAAGTAATTTCTATGTAAATCTTATATTAATTAGGGTTAATGGTGGCGATCATCTATGTCAGACAAGGTATTATTGTATGAACAGAGTAACAGTGAATCCAATGTTATCCTTCAGGAATGTTGAAATAGCAAAAAAATCAATTAAACTAAATATCGTTGAAAGAAGTGGGGAGAAAAGTCGAAAAACGATACGAAAGCAAAACGTTGACGCCCCTTGTTTCAACGCAGTACTCATTTGACATTGAGACGCTTGTGAGAAAATTGACACAAAGTATCTTATCCACACAGAGGAGGGGTGAAAAACGAGGAAGAAAGAAAAGTGGAGATAAGCATCCGAGAGAAAGAGTTTACACAAATAAACGTGTCGTGTCGTACATTACCTGCTCTAGTCGGCGGTCTCCGTCTTCTTCGTCTCCTTCTTCGTCTTCTAAGTCAATAGTAATAATCTCCAGGGTTGCCAACGCCGGCCACGAGGAGAGATCGCAAGCAATGAAATAAAATTCCAAAATTCCGAATGAATGGCTCGAGGCGGTGAACGGCAAGAGGAGCTCCAGTCCATCATTGCGGCGCGTCCCACCCTTCATTTAATCGAACGTTTTCCCTAATAACGCCGCCGTCGCTTCCAACCTCATTGCGCTCCCCACTCTAGTTGGTCGCTTTCTCAAAATACACTGTTTTACGGGCGGGATCCAGCCGAGCGAAACAAGGAAACACGAAACGGGCGTCGTTGGGATTGCTGCTGCTGCTGTTGCTGTTGCTCTGGCCAAATAACCACCGACTGAGTACTACTACTGCCTCCGCCGCCGCCGCCTCGCCTCCACTCAACGAAGGAAGACACCGGGCGCGCACTTGCCACTTTTACTACTCGGGCCGTCTTGTCTCGGGCCGCCCCGTTCGTTCGTCGTCGATTCGTCGGGAGGTGGCGCACGCTCTCTCGCACATCAATCGCAAGCAGGCAGACAATCCACGCGAGCACTAGAGAGAGGGTTGTGCGTTGTCGTCGCCGCCGCCGTTCTGCCCCCAGGTGCACACTTCCCCCTCCCCTGCCTACGCAGCCAGGGATAAATGGGTTGGAATAAAACGTCACGTCGGCTGCTGCGCTCTCAATGGGCTGGCGCGATGCACGGCCAGAAGAAGCGAGCGCAGACAGCGGCTCCAATGCGCGGCGAAACGGAGAACTAAAACACGTGGAAAAACTTCACCTCTCGACACCCGCCGAACAGCAACGGCTCGCACAGAACCCGCCGCTACTTGCCGTCGACTCGATATTACTACCCCAATCGATTTTCCTCAAATCTCAAGAGTGGAATTCCAAGAAGTAACGCTATTTTTCATTTAGATTTACGAAGCACTCCCTTTCTAAAGACGTCAGCCAATGAACTCAATAGTAGCAGAGGCAGCAGCAGCAGCGAACACGAATTTCCCGCCGTTGCGCTTTTGATGCGTTCGTTCGGTGAGAACATTTTCAATGTGAACTTGCATTAAATAGACTTATCACTGCTAGCTTTACGTTAAAAATGTACAGCTTCCTTATCCATTTATAGTAGTAAAAAAGGGATTAATTTTGAATTCCACTGCATTAACATTTCTTTTAATATACACTTATTACTTTAAAGCAATAAAGGAAGGCGCGCGCTTTACTCTTTACCTTTTAAACTTTGATTTTCTTGGCTTGAACTTAATATGTCCGCTCTCTATTCACCACGTATCCTCTGAAAATCCGAATTTTACCAGCCCTCACCAAATGGACGCGTTGACCGAAGATTTGCTGTATTTCCAATCTAAAATTAGCTTTACTAGTGTTTAATGTCGAAAAATGCGTCTTCTAAAATGGAACAACAGATGTTTGAGCTCTTTCTCTAATTATCTGCGTATTTTTCTGTCTCGAACTTTGCCATTAAAAAAAAAAAGAAATATCTCTTTTAGAGTCGAGTGCTTCGATTTTTATCGTTAGGAGAGAGAAAAAAAAAAGAAAACAGGGAAAACACAACCCCTTAAAAAAAAAATCAAAAACTTAACATTAAAAAGATGCCTAATATGCTATACAGCAAAGCCTCAATTTCTATTGAACTACTTCGGTTATGTTATACAGCTAACCGAAAATCGAATATAGAGACTTAATGATAAAATAATTCAAAACTTTAAATAACATTGTAATGAACAGCTACATACAGTATTTCAAAACATTTCATGCTGTAATTTACCGTTCGTTCTGTAATTAATTAGCTCTTTTGACAGCGGAGAAATGCTGGGCGGAGGCGTTTACTGCGGTGGGACGCAACCGGGAACCGCGAAGGAACGTGTCGGCGTGCGCATTCTCGGACTGACGAGCCATAAGGCCGTCACATAACAACGGGCCTTCAGCGGGGGCTCCAAAGCTATTTTCTGCTTGGTATCTCGTTCAAATTTTACTTTATCGTATACTCTCGATTATTCGATTGCCCATACGTAGATTGTTAGTTAATGCGTATCACCCGCAGATGTTGAGAAGAATTTTGCGGTGATGTCAGCTCGTCGATCCTAAACTCTTTAGTCGATTCCGTGTTTATGTATTCCAGGTTTATGGAAAAATCAGTATGATGATGCATCCTAAATTGCAAAAACAGAATTAAATACCTCAATTTAGCTAGATTAATCGATTGGTCTGCCGTATTAATTTCGTGAGTTGTAATAATTTCTATTTTTATTACAAAAATATTTTAATGTGGATTCTCTTAGGAAATGAAGGAAATTAGCCTTAATAAAAGTATACAGTCCCATAAAATTTATGTATATGTTAAAAAATCTTATAATTTATATTTTGCGTTTATTTTTGTAAAATTATGCTTATACATTTATATCGATTCTGTCATTAGATTTGCTGGAAATTTCATTCGGAAAATTCCAAACATAAATCATCTTTGCAAATACATTAATTACGTAAGTGCCAGTGTTATTTCAAAACTAATTTTTTTTCTTCGTTATTATCCAAACAAATTATATAAAAAGGAAAAATTGTTTTTCATACTTCTCTTCATATCGATGTATGCATGCATAATTTAAGATGAAGTTATAAACATGAAAATAATAATAAAAATAATAATAATAATAATAATAATAATAATAATAATAATAATAATAATAGTTAAAGCCATCCAATTGGATCAAACGGTGCAACGCCCCCATGGTTCAAACTATCGAATGGTCGCTAGCACGCTTCTTCCTCCCGCATGTCTATCACAGTTCAAGCATATCTCTAGATCGATCACAAAAAGGATCAGTTCCACGCAAACAGAAATATTCTCGTTCCTCTTCTACACTTTTAAAGTTGTTCATTTCATTCGAATTTATCAGTTCCATCGAAGAGTGTACTACTAAAGTGAATTAAAACGGACGAAGTTAGGAGCGAAATGACAAAAAAGGCGGGGGCAGAAAGAACCCTCCAAAATAAAATAAAAAATGAATCGTCCAAAAACGGAGCCATTTCAACAAATTCTGGCAGCTGCAAATTGGTGAGGCGTCATCGTTGCTCTCTCTCTCTCTTTTTCTCTGTCTCTCGCTTTCCATTATACTGTTTCGCCTGACTTTCTCTCGATGTTGATAGTGATGAGGTGGGTGATGAATTGAGGCTCACCGGCAACGAATGCACCACCTGGTCTAATGGGGACTGACTTTTAATTAAAGCCTCGCTCTCACTTGTCTACAGCCGCCATGTATCTTTGCCGTTCTCTCGCTTAGATCCATCTACGTGATAAGGAAAGCTTGTGATTGGTTCCTATTCAAGAGTCCATCCACTTTTTTTTTTTTTTTGGAAGGAAAAAATTTTTAATTGCATAAATAACGGATTCGAACGCATCAATTGATTAAAAATTTTTTTTCGGGAGAGGTAATAAAAAAAAAAAAAGTTCACCGCTTAAGAACAATTGCTTCATTCATTTACCAGTTTTCAATTTAGGTGATAAATTTTCATTAATGAGAAATTTCAACATCATCTAAGAATATGCTTTTCACTCAAAAATGCGAGCGCATTACGCTTTTTTCCCCTTTTTCAAAAACACCGCTGACAATGTGTTTTAATTAAAATTTAATTAAAACGTTTTTTACGCAGACTTTCTTTATGATATTGTTGCTAATTTTTTAAAAATTGAACTTCTTAAAAAAAAAAAAAATAAGGAAAAAAGCAGATTCTTTTTTACTGTCCCAATTTTAAGTTGAAGAGTCAGGAAAACAAGCGCGTGTACTGTAACGTTAGGACTCCGTCATCTCCTTCTCTGAAGAATACTTTATCACCATTTCGAAAAATTACAAACATTTTTGTATCTTAATAAGATAAATCACAATATTTATATTTCTTAATATTTCTTAAACACAGAAAAGCTTTTTAGAGTTTCATTCAGATAAACACGGGACATTATGTTCACTTTCTTTTTCCCCAAAGTGGCTATGCGCGAATGGTACATCTAATTTGATTTCTGTTAATTTGACTTATAATTAAATTAAAGTGTTTCACAGATGAGTGTCTCGTTATTGTAAACTTCCAAAAATATACCTTAAGATTTGAAGTAATCCTTTTTTAAATAAGAAAATTTGAAAAACGGTTTACCTTTGAAAAAAGTTTCGGAGCAATAGTAATTTTTACCTCAATGAGGAATTTACTTATAAGCGCATTAAGAGAAATACAGCAGGTCAAAATCCAAATTGAAGTTGAGTGTGCAATACTTGTTTATCATATGCTTTTGGAGGTTAATACAATTTGTTAAATTATATTTCACGATAAAAAGCTTAATGATCTAATGAATGGGCGGTTATTCCAGATATCACTGTTGTTATAGGGAAATTATTTTTCCCAGCAAATAGATATAACATTAGCAGGGTCGATACAATATAATTTGGAAGAGCTACAGTTAGACGATCCAGATAATCAATCAGCGTTAAGTGTGCCGGGTAAGAATGAGCAATAGACACCATATGAAATTTTTTTTAGTTTGGAGCCAAGAGCTATCGATGCCAATATAAGTAAATTTAGAACTTTTGATTTGTTGTTGATAAAATTTTTATCCATCAAACGGAAGTGTAAAACAAAAAATTTCCAAAGAATATTTCATCTAGTATTCTGCCCTTTTTGCTCATGAAAGACGTGAATGGAATTGAATCCAGGATTCCAAGAAGGGTCCAACTCCGATACCTACTTTTTTTATGAGAAATCAAAGAAAACATTGTTGAAAACTCATATAGGAAATTTCAAAATAAAATTTTTTTTTATCACATAAAACTTGTGAGTTCGATCATGTTTTTGGTTCCATAGAAGTGTAAAATAGATTGCTCCCACAAGAAAATTCAAAATACTGACAATTTAGATGAATAATGACGCAGAAATTTGGATCCTAAATAGATATAATTAGAATTTGTAGTTTTCACAGTTAAGTACCTATTCTATTAAATTAGAGGCCACTTCTCAAATCATAAAACTCTTCTTATAGGGGTAAGAGGATAAACAACGATTCTCTTTCACAACGATTCTTTATTTTTCTTGTAGTTCTAATTTAATGATTTAAATAAATTTAAAATTAAATTGTAAACGCTGTTAGTTGTTTGGATGAAAACAACAACAACAACAACAACAACAACAACATGATTCCATTAAATATGATATTGGAAAAAGTCTTGAACGGTTTTTATCACAACTAAGGCAACCAGAAGTATTTCTAAAACAAAGTTTGAACTGAAGTTAAAAATATAAAAATATAATAATTCTTAAGAGAAATGATGTAATAGATGAGAGAAATGAAAATTAAGTTCTTGGAGAAGTTATTATGTTCGATAACAAGGAGTTTCAGGAATCATTTGAATCTAAGTGCAATCGTTATTTCCGTTACACAACTTCGTGCGTCTTTCACACAGTACACTATCTCATGGGTGGAAATGAGATATATAATAGAAATGAAATAAAGAAAGAAAGGGAAAAAAAACGAAATATTTTTTTCCCACTCGTTGGTGGTGGGCTCAATCCGGTGGTGGGCTTGGTTCGTCGGTTAGATTCGGGAGTTTCCGCTGCTGCTGCTGCTGCTCAACTTGGAAGCAGATGGTCGGTGAGCGGCAGAGAGACAAGAAAATTGCAATTCATTGTTTAACTGGCGTTTTACGCTTATTTGAAGTTGGGAGAGGATGCGGGAGTGCTGAGAAAATGACCGTGGGGATTGGGGTGGGGGCGGTAGCTTAGGGGTAAAAAAGAAGACCTCAAAACCACACGTTCAAAAACAATAAAGGATTAAATGCGCAAACGCAAACTACCCAAAGGCGCTAAATGAAAACTCAAACATTTTTTTTTAATCGAATATGCGTCGTCGTTACAACTCCCTTAAATTCATTGTTGCTCTGCAAAATGAAAGGATCAAACAAATGTGGTTCATGTTTATACATAATATCAATCCATTTCATTCCTTTCGCCTAAAAAAAAAAGAAACTATTCGTGTTGACGACATAAATCTATTCACATAGAAAATAAACCATTAGTGTGTTTTCTAAAAGGGTGAGAAGTTCCACCTAATTATAATAAATAATTCATGCGATTCACTGTAGTTTCTAAAGAACAAAGGCTTCTTTTTTATTATTATTATTTTAATGTTCCATTCCTCTTTTTTTTTTCTTTTTTTAAATTGGATTCACTTCATGCAAAACACTGATAAACCGGAAATGAATTCTTGCGTGAAGGATATTGTGATATGATCGCTCGAAACGTTTTCCGAAAGAAAGCGAAAGAAAAGTTTGAATATTTAATGTGCCATCGCATTTTAATGCATTTCAACGAAATTCAAAGATGTGCATCTAAGATTAGGAGAAGGAAATTAAAATATCAATGCCTTCGACGTCTTGCCATCTGCTCAAGTTCAAATCTTATATGAAGGAAAGCGAGTCTTCCTTTTTTCACATGAAATGTTTCCAAAGACTCATTTACGATTATATAATGTAAAAATGAATATAAGGAAAAAAAATTTTCTTTGCTTAATTTTGAAAACAGCCTTCTCTCATTTACTCTTGCAATTTATGCGTCAAACAAATCTTGAAGAGCTTTTTTTTTGGCGGGGTATGCTGAAATTAAAGAGGGGGGGGGGGGGGAGAACGACAGGAAGAAAATGAGTGACGTCACATATACTAAAAGACATAAAGATTTCAGATGAAAGGAGGGGAGGGTAAGAAAAAGGATCTCGAGACACGAGGGGTTATTTATACAGTGAAGTTTGACACCAGCAATTACATGTCGCCGTGTCAACTGCTACGGGCGCCATGGATGGAGACAAACTTATTAAGAATTCGATTGCCAGTGAATGTCTTCCAAAATGGAATTTATTACTCTCTTATTATTCCTAGGAAAGTGAAATTACGATTTTCTTCCCTTTCTATAATCGTATAACTGCCGTGAGTAATTTCTTATGTCCCACTTAAATCTGATAAAGGGCATCCATGAACTGAAGGGGAAAGAAAAAATAAATGACGTCCCTAGCGTTATATCATTTGTAACTAATTGCGCTTTTAAGTTGTTATTATTATTGTATTATCTCTTACATTGGCAAAAACAAATGTCTTATTCGCATCCAATTATAAGAAAATTAATTATAATTATATGCTAAAATATAATTATTTGATTTCAAATAATGGGAGGGTAAATAGTGATGGTATACATTCAAGCGAGGAGAAGTTTATAATAAAAGCGTGTGTTGTTATTTTAAAATGGAAGAAATGTTTTGAAAGGAAATTTCCATTTAAAATATACAATACAGTATTTGTAATATATTATCGTTTAAAAAAAGAAAACGCGGAAAAACTTCTACTCAAAGACACTACAGAAACTATAACTCTGAAACTGTAAAAACATGAAAAAATTCCTTTAAGTACCAAAAGTATACCAGTATTTCGAAATTGTATCTTTTTATTAATTTCGGTAAACATCTATCAAATAATTAAACACGTTAATGAAAAAATAAAATGAAAAGAAACCATTATTTAAATCAGCATTATTCTTATATGCATACATAAATGGACGTAACTTATGATAATAAAATTGTAAGATAGATATACCGGCTCGATAAAACCAAACGATGAAATAGTAAATAAACTGATTGGCAGCTGTTAGATAATTGCACATACAGATTACAGACAAAAGTTGAAACGGGAAATAATCCTTTATAGTGGACGTGAGTTTTGTTATCGTTAATCCTCAGAAAAAACAGCATTTGTTAAGCTTTGTAGACAGGGTAATGCAACTTGCTACATCGATGTGACTTTACACTATCTCGTATATTGCTGCGTATGGGTGTGCCGTTATCGTATCTTTTATGCTTACTAGAGGTGATCGGCTATTGATGCTGAAGCATCACAAACAATAATTTCTCTATGACGAGCTATTTTACACTCAACAATACCAAAAAGAGGTCAGTTCGGTTCGTACGTCGCTTCCAGACTCTAACTCTGCTATCATTATTGACGGGACAGAAGCAAGAATCGTCACTAAGCACTATACTACGCAAATCACCAGTTAAAATATATATATCCACTGGAATTTGCATGAAAACCTATGGTTTAATTATCAGAAAAACCAGTTGAGAAAGCGTGGTACTACATTGTCAGAACGATGTTCAAATCCAAGCCAGTTGAAAACATCATTAGGTATTTGCGAAGTCTGTTTTCTGTTGCCAATTTTTTTCGATTTTTTTTTATTTTGACTTCAGATTCGGATAGGGCATCAATAAGTAAGTACAAATATAAACTGAGGCTTTACAATGCATATTCACGTAAAGCATTATCCGACTAGTTTTACCTTTATTTCCAGCTTTATCAAGGAATAACAAGCGAGGAATTATTATTATTTAATAATAAAGGCGAAAATAATAAAGACTAAACTAGTCGGATAATGTTTTCCGTGAATATATTGTAAAGTCTCAATTTATTTTATTAATAAGGACAATACAAAAGACCTTCTTTTCAATAAGCATGACCGTAGCAGTTGAAAAGGACGTTAATACCAAACAAACGAACCTTTTCAATAAGTAAAGGTTTTAATAGGCACACATGTTCTATCTATTCGGGAATATGGCTAAAATGGCAGTCAAAGAATAGATCATCAAAATTTGACCGCCATTTTAACCATGTTCCCGAATAGATAGGATATGCGTGCCTATTATAACTTTAACTTACCTTTTGATGCTCTATCCGAATCTGAAGTCAAAATCAATAAATTCAAAAAAATTAGCAACAGAATGACCAACTTTGCAAATTCAGTAATGATGTTTTCAATCATGTTAAAAACTGCAAAATAACATGGAAAATGAGCTATCTTATGGCATTTTACATGCAGGCATTAAGAAAAGAAAAATATTTGTTTCATTTACTGGGCAATTAGGACTTTAGAATAAAAAAACCAAACAAACATGTAAACTGATCTGGAAAGATTAAAAACGAAAAACCCTTCACAATAGCAGATTGCAGCTAACGGAGCAATACCATTTCACCCGAAATCGTAATACGACCCATTGAGGCTTGCAAAAGACTGCCCTACTCTGAACTACATTCTACGACAGCGGATTTTTTCAACCTTTTTTTATAAAACCAAAATTCAAAAATTTAAGGTCTAAAATTCAAGCACGACATTGTAAAATATGTTGACGTAGATTTTGCATCACAGGTAATCAAAGATAAACAATGGGTTCTTGTGTGTGATACGGATCACTATTCAAGGGTTATTTCGGTACTTCTGACGATAGCGCAATCTCGAAACGGTCGTTTCTCTACGTGAATGAATCAATATTATACAAGAACGATTTGTTTGTTTATCCTTAAATGGCATGGGACATAAATCATCAATGTACCACTAGCCTTCTCTTGCATATACAAATAGTATGCGTACCACCGGGTGATAATCACTGTTCTAAGGCAAAGATCGCTAAGTCTTGATTTAGATTCCAATTGAACCAATATATGAATGAACCCTTGAATCGAAGAATGGAATAAAGATTTAATTTTAAGAGCTTACACTTACATTTGCAATAGAGCAAAAGGTTAAGTAATAAGATATAGCCATTTCAAGTGAGTTAGTTTCCGTAGCAAATTTGAAATAGAAAAGCTATTAAAACACGGCTACATTACTCCTGAATGTGAATTTACGATATACTTCATTTAAAATTGGAATAGAGACATAATTTCATATGAATGAAATACTTCATTTAATATGAGTAATTTTGTCCCGTAATATAAAGAAACGTCTAGAAGTAAACGTCTCATTGCTCGCGACACTGGTTAAAAAATAAAGGTTATTTGAATATTTACTACCTATTCCTATAATTAACAGGGAATACAGCTTAAAATACAGCTTGAATTATAGCATTTCAATAAATGGGGAGTTGTATTTAAAATGGAAACCTAAACTTATTTTCCATATTCTGCTGGGTAATTTGGTGAACCGAGTTGATTGCTGCAATGAAGAGAGTGGCATCTAAAGGTTAATTGGTACG
>JAHWFO010057280.1:3906567-3937056 GCA_023313115.1 Rhysida immarginata | reverse complement strand
TATTTATTTGTTTGTTAATACTGTAATATTTACTATGACGGAAACTTTTACTATGACGGAAAATTTACTATTACATAAGATTTTCAGTTGGTTATTAAAACAATCACTCTAGTCAGGCAATTGCAAACTGGAATGCAATTTATACTCTTTTTTTACAAAAAAAGTCATATGAACGTAAGATAAAACTTTAATAAGTTTTTGCAAATATGAATAATTTTATTTAAAAAAATGTAATTTTTAAAATATGCAGAAATTATGAATCTTTTCCTAAACTTATAAAAAGACCTAATTAAGCATTTAAAACAGAATCTAATAATTCTCAATGTGATTTACCCTGCGCTCCTTTTTAAATATTAGATTAAAAAACTAAACTTATGATTTATATTAGCTGGATATATTTGATATAGTATGTAAAACGATAACACATATCTAGACATTTACATTAAAATATGTTATGGGATAAAATGATAAAGGAAATTATTTCTTTTTAAAAGAGCCACGTTTTAGGTGCGAAATAATTTTAACGATATGCAAATACTTTTTTTTAATACAAAAAAAGAGAAGAAGAATAGTAGGCTATGCAGCAACAAAGGGATGAGAGATAAATCTTTCGTTCCTCAGACGAAGACGTGTGTTGTCTCTTCTTCTAATTTCTTCTGAAGGTTCCCTCCACAAGTGCTTAAGTAGAGTGTCGGATGGCGTTTGGTGGTGGTGGCGGGGGACCAAAGGCAGCAAACAATGATTGATTGCTTTCGCGCTAGACGGCGACAATCCTTTCGGATCGGAACCAATTGTCACTAAGCTCTCTTTCACTTTGAAAAAGAAACATTTAGAAATAATAATAGTCAAGCAAAAATTAAATGAAAAAAAAAGTCAAGCAAGAGCTAAAAATGTCGTTTTTCAACGGCTTACGTCGGCTGAATGACGTGACTCTGTGATAATGGATGAGAATGATGATGGCGATAATGGTGATGACGAGAATGATGGTAATGCTCTAAGATGGATCTCGAGAAAACCACGGAATTCGACGAATATTTTAAGCTCTCAAACTGAGCCAAGAAACATTTCCGCTAAGGTTCTTTCTTTTTCTTCCCAGTCGTCTCTCTCTTTCTCTCTCTCCTCTTTCTTCTCTCCTTTATTTTTCTTTAAAAACTCCCCTCCTGTATTACCCTTTCTCATTTTTTTCCGTTCCTATTTCTCAGTCTCTAATTTTTCTCTCCTCTCTGTCTCTCTCTTTCTCTCTATCTATCTTTATTCTTAAGAAATAAAATAAGGCCCTATTCCCCTATGTTTCCCTCCACCTCCCTTCTTTTTTTTCATCCTGTCTTTTCGTTTGTTTCTCGAAAGAAGTTGAACGACAATTTTTTCCCCGCTGTTGTCGTGTCTGTGACGTTCCTTTGAAGTTCAGAAACACGTCAACGAATTTGCCAATGGACCCGGGACGTTTTTTAACCCCCACCCCACCTTCTCTTCATCCTCCCTGCTTCTTTTAAGGGGAAAATTCCCCAGAGACGAAGAGAAAAGCAACGATACCCGAGAAAATTTTTACCAGATGAAAATAGACCCACATGCATATATAAAAAAGAGAGAATTTCAATCATGAAGTATTTATATAGAGCAAAAAAAAAACAAAAAAAAAACGGAAGATTAAATATAAATGGTAACAATAAGATTTTTAATGGTTACTTAATACGGTATTCGAGATGGTGGGGGGAGAGAAACGAAAAAGATAAAAAAGCAAGAAAAACAAATCTCGTGGCAATCTATTATTAAAAGGGAACTAAAAAGGCGGCCTCACTCTCGAAAGTAGAATTCTACCGACAAAGCTCAAGCAAAACAAACAAAAAAGAATTACAGTTAAATTTAGCAAACAAATGAAGTTAAACACATTAAATTGAATTCTTAACCACAAAGACAAACCAACCGCAATTTAAACAATAAATGAGAAGCTCAGTTGCAGCAAAATGAACAAAAGATTATAAATACGAAAATCACAGAACTGGGTTATCTGGTCCTTCCTTCTGCCAACAAATAGAGGACTACTTTCCTCCCATCAGAGGATCTTAAGAAACACTAGTTATGCAAATTTCCAGGCTAAATTTACTCATGGACTTAATCTAGCTTAATAATGTGCTCCTTAAGAAATGTCTGACTCTGAACTGTAATATTTACGGATACTCGATTACATCTTGCTGCCTTTGGCTTACAGATTAGCAATTTTTCTTACATTATTCTTCCTTATGCAATTTTATTGAGAATGTATCGATACTTGGGAGATATATTATCTTTTCTTTTTGAATTAAGATATTCTGGATTTTTCATTCAGCTTAAAGTTACTGTCGTAAATTTGCGCACACGCTTCCGAAGTCTAGCGAAAGTGAAATAGATTGAGAAATAAAATAATAAAGATAGAAATTAGAATGTAAAATTTTTTCTGTTTACTTTAACACGACACATTTGAAAGATATGTTAAACGACAACAACTTTGCAACTGTACACTATAGAATCTTAAATTTTCAGGTCAAATTAAAACGACATATAAACATCAAATTTTATATTATTTTATAAATTCGTTTGAGATCACAGAATAGTGAAAGTATGTTTAATCTACACTCTATCAATGAATAATTTGTTCTTTAGTAATTAAATGCTCAATAGAGTACCGACAATAGGGCCTGATTATATAGGTAGTAACTATTACTGTAATTTACAAAACCATAGCCGCATATTAAGCAAATGTATATTTCAGAGAAAATGATTTCCGTAAGGTAAATAATAATTTCAAATAAAATCACTTAACTAATAATATAACTGAAAAATGCATGTTTACGAATGACACCTAGACTCGTGAATGACTAACATATTAATTAGCATACAGGACATTATAGGAGAAAGAAAACCTCTTGTCCACAAAATAAATATATATATATGTTATATTTAAGTATTTATTTTGTGGACAAGAGGTGTTCTTTCTTTTATCATGTTATTTATCCACAGTGTTTGGTTGGTTAAATCGGTGATGAAAACTACAGTGGTTTGGAAAACGATCGACTAACACTGATACAAAGAGGATTATGAAATTATAATTTTAGGAATATAACATTAGAAATCATAAATGTAAAATAATCTAGAACATTTCTTGATTCATTTCTTGAAATGCAAAATTAAGCATTTATAATTTTAATGATAAAATGCTTTCTTTCAATTCTATAAGGATCATCTTTATGATAGTTCATACTTAAAGGCAACTTCCCTGATCTTAATACTTAAAAATGCAATAATCCACAAAAATATGGAACAAAAACAATTTTAATTTTCTTGATGAGATTGTAGATAAATTTAATATTTATAGAATAATTTAGTATTCACAAATCATGGAGTTGAGTTTAGGGAAAAAAAATTGACTAAGCGAGTATTAACTTAGGAAAAGTCATATAAAAGCCTTAATACAAACATGTAAACAACTTAACTGAATTGAAATAAAGCTAAAATAATTAATTTGATTTTTATATTGACTTGTATTTTGGTTATAAGGAGAAACTTATGTACAGACCAAAAAATAGGAAATGCTAGGAAATGCATTCTGAAGCTTTGTACATCTTCAAAGAAACCTCAGATATAAATTATCCTTTGAATCTTCTACATTTGATTACTTTTGAATATTATTAAGTTGCGCGGATGAAAAGCAAGTAAATTCAAATTCTGAATAAAACTGCAGACAAAAGATGTATTATTACTATACACTTAATAACTAAGGTAAATGATCATTTACCTTTGAGAATCGTGCTGAACTTAGCAACCACAATTTAGAATCCCTTTATCACGAAGAATGAGTGGCAAACAAAGTAATGGTGTCTTTAAAAAAAAATCAGACACCATTATAAGGTAGGGACTTCGATTAGGTCTATATTTAATATAAATGTGCAAGCAAAGCTTTATTTACCGAAGAATCACTTGAGTCAACCAGAACTCGTGAGAACAAAGTTCAAATTTTTCAGAATGGAGATCCAGTTAAAAAAAAAATAGAAAAGTCAATCACAGATTAAGAATGATGATATTTGAGATGCCACGCAATATAATTCACGTTATTCCTAATGTCTGGGAGACAAGATGTGGTGAGGAGGGGGGAGGGGAGAAAGACGCAGAACTAGAAATCTGTATATTTTTTATTTTATTTTATTTGATAGCACAGCTGATGCAGGTGTGATCGTTTCAAATGGGAAATATTTTTTGAGGATTAGCAAACACGTGACATTTTTCTTTTCGCCGGAGAAGCAAACACTGATGTATTGTTTTTAAATAAATACTGTATTCACCGAATCTTTCTGAATATCCATCGGATTTATTTATATGGCATAGCTTTGAAAAAAAATTGCTTTATCATCTATTTTTTTCCTTCTTTTAAACGTCGGTGAAAATATGTAGTCTTTTACTCAAGGCTAATAATGATGTAACATAAACCAAAAGGATGATTTTATGTCAAACCTTTCTTCTGAAAGAAACTTAGTCAAGCTATTAAGAATAATTATGCATGTTTAATCATGTGGAGATCAAATAAGAAGGAGAGTTTTTCCTTGGAATTATTTCTTACTATTTCCACTAATGCCACAATGGGAAAATTATGTGGAAAATTCGCAATGTCACACAGCTTTCAAAGTACACTTCTATAATTTTTATATAAATATAAATTTATATAAGATTTTGAAAGTAAAAACTGTTTCCTGCCCAATTCCTCATTAACATTTTATATTATCGCTGTGGTGTTTTAAATTACTCATTAGCAACATTCCTGAACTTTAATTCCACTTTAGGTGAATGAGTCTTTAGGTCAAAGGAATTCATTTTTTAAAAATCATTCATATCCTCTATGCAAATCGTTCCATCATTTTGACGAACACGACACAAATGGACGGGGAATATAAAAGGATCTTCCATTCGTGAAAGCATCACCATCATCATCATCATCATCCTTCTCTTTAGAGTCATTCGCTTAAGTCAACTCTCACCGTTTTCTCGAGAAAGTCGTCGCAAAGTCAGAGCAAAAGGTCAGCCAAGAAAACATGTTGTCCTCCTCCGATGGCCGTTTAACTTTTAAATGAGACCAACGAAAGTGACATTGGTTGGTGAATGCTGGCTTTTTTTCTCTTCTTCCTTAGTCACCCCCACCCACCTCACATACACTTTTCTTCTTTTTCCTCTCATCTTCCCCTCTCCCCATCCCCAAGCCTCTCCATTTTCGTGTCTTTTTATTTTACTTGGAAAAGTAAAGAAGAAGGACGTTCTTACATCTACAAATGTACCATCAAATAGAGAGCCCAAAATAATTTAAATAAATATTTTTCTAATAATAATTTTAACAAATAACTATAAAATCTCTTCAAAAAAAATTTACTTGCAACAACTACAAAATGATGTCATTTATTGACTTGGCATCAGCAACAGCCCATTCACCGAGTTATCAAATCATATATCATTCCAACATTAAAAATAAAATAGATTTCATAAACATTCGTTATTGACGATCTGTTTTTCGCGTTTCCTGTAAAAAAGAGAAAAATCTGGCGTGACCTCTTTCAACAAAACCTGATTCGAATATAGTGTTAATTATTTTTTATAGAATTTTATTTTTATGCGGGGTTTTTTAAAGAGGTCATAAATTTCTCAGGAGAGACGTATCAATGTGCAGGTCAAGCTGGATATAAATTAATGAGCAATTTACCTAACATTCTCATTAGACGACATAATTCAGTCAAGAAGAACCGTGGAAACTAGACTTGACCATCGTTATATGGATATCCTTAACACTTTTAAAGAAGCAAAAAAAAACAAAAAAAAAACAGGACACGAATAATTTAAAAAAAATATTAAATTATCGATCTACGTTTTCGAATTTTGCAACATTATTAGCAACACCGATAATGAGACAATTAAAATACATGTAAATATTCTTAACAAACATTTACTCTTTCGGATTTAGTAATTTCAATAAGAAAACATTTTCCTTAATTATGTCAAAGTATTTTTTAAGATGTCTATTTCTTTTATAAAAGGAAGTTTAATGTTTTTCGATTTCCTTGAAATACTTCTGAAAAGGAAAAATAAGTTTTCCACTTCATTCGAAGCGTTTTCATAATTGAAATACTTGTACTGCAAAATAGCTGAAATAGAATAGTGAACTAAGCATTAAAATAAAGAAGGTATTTCGATAAAAAAAAACAGGAAATTTTTATCCATTATAAGTGTAATTATGAATAAATGGCTTCTTTCCTTGGAAAATCTGAAAACCTGAAATAAATCGTTGTCAAGACTTTGTCAAAATATCGAAATATTTTTTGGGCCCCCATTAATTGTTGACGAAATTTTGCTGGCAGTTCACATGGTTATTTAAAAAAAACAAAACTTCCCATGGATCGATATGGCTTCCTTGCCGAGATATGGACTGAGAAGCAGTGGACCAGTCATCTTGCCGATCCCTTCAGATTTCCACCTAAGGAGCTTATGAGACATAGAGCCCCATCAGGTCAGAAACATGAAACCAATTAGTGCAATTAATAATGGAACCAGCTATTAACAATCGCCGTGATATTTCTGATGTTCACTGGATGAATCACTGGAGGAAAGAGTCATAAGCATGTGTACGAAACATGATATCAATTTCAATTTCAGTTTAATAAACCAAGAAATTATTATGTGGCAATTGAATAATTTCATACAACAAAATGTCCTTATCTCGAGAAGGAATGTATATTCACCCATGGTCAATATGAAATTTTTCTTTAAAATAAACCCATCCTGTTTCACGCTTGCGAAGTTTCTCGGTTTCGTTACGGTTATCCTGTAAGTACGGGGATCATTATGAAATTTATGGCAACAATTTTTTTCCTGCAAAACATGAGACAATACTGCAATTCGCAATTTCAGAAAGCATGTTGAAAGTCCGTTGGATGCGCTTCTGACTGTCACCACTAAGCTAGTCTAGGTCTGGGAAGGAACGTCAGGGAGCACTGAAAATTTGTACTACAGCATAAGGCAATTATCGTTTAATAAAGAAATATATAATATAATAAGAAGGAAGAATAATGCTCTATACAAACTAGCACCCCATCAAATAGTCTTCAATATTGTACATTAGCTATTACTAATCTATTAACTGTGCCGGCAACATACCGGCTATTTGATTGCACGGTAACGAGTAACTACTACACTTACGGTGATAGTCAGATGCCATTCTAGAAGACTTTCTTATATATTCTGAAACTGAATTGTTGTCTCATGTTTCGCGTGAAATAAACTGCACTCGCATATGAAGAGCTAACTTGAGGTAAAATACTTAAACAACACACCTCAACTATAAAAACATTTATTAAAAATAAAAAAAAACTATTATCCTGAGAATAGTTAAAGAACATTCCTTTAATTGAAGTTGAAATTACGCTAGTACCCCTTCAACTATGTATATACAACTTAGTTCTATAGAATTAAATAAATTTTTAAAGAACTTCTTCTTCTTCTTCAGCTTTTCCCACTTCTATGTGGGGTTGCTGTTTTTGGTGAGCTTTCTCCATTTCTCTCTGTCCTCTGTCCATTCCCTTCTGAGACCCTTTGATTTCAGATCTTCATCCACCATATCTTGCCATCTTCTCTTGGGTCGTCTTCTTTTCCTCCTTCCCTCCACTTTCATGTTCATAGCTCTTTTGCCAGTGTAGTTTTCGTCTCTTCTCATTACATGGTCAAACCATCTCAGTCTATTTTCTTGGATTTTATTTTCAATATCTGTAACTTTCACTGTCCCTCGGATGCGCTCATTTCTAATCCTGTCTGCTCATGCACATCCATCTCAACATTCTCATTTCTGCCACCTTCATACTTTGTATATTGGACTTTTGTAGAGAGAATGTTTCCGTTCCATACAGCATTGCAGGTCTCACCACCGTCCAGTAAACTTTGCCCTTTAGACGCACAGGGATCTTCTTATCGCAGAGGACTCCAGAGACTTCTTTCCAATTTTTACAACCTGTCTGTATTCTGCTAGTCACTTCTCTACCCGTCTCACTCTATTCATCAACTGTCGATCTAAGGTATCTGAAGTAGTCAGTTTTCCTGATTGCTGTCTCCATCAGTTTCAGCTGCTCATTTTTCTGGGCCTTTATGTTAGAGTTCTCACACTGTAAGGTGAAATGGAAAAGTTCATTTTATCGCGCTCATAAGGTATGGATAGGTAGAGAAAATTTATTTAAAATGCTCTAATTTTCTTAAATCCTGGCACCTCAACAATAGGTTGCAACGAGCGATTGCGAGCAGGTTTGAGTGAAAAAAAACCAGCTCACAGATCGCACATGAGGGTATAAAGTATGCTATCTCTACGTAGTCCCTAGCTATTGAGCGCGAAAAAGTGAACTCTTCAATTTCATCTTACTGTGTGAGAACTCTACATGCCATATATTCTGTCTTGCTTCTGCTGATTTTCAGTCCCCTGTCTTCTATAGCTTTCCTCCAATCCTCTAGCTTTTCTTCGACCTTTGCTCTAGATCTTGCACACAAAACTATATCATCCGCATAGAGCATGTTCCAAGGCGCTTCTTCCCTGATTTTCTCTGATATGACATCTATCATTATGTTCAACAGGAAACGATTCAGTGCTGAGCCCTGGTGATAGATGTTCTTTTATATAAATTTTTAAAGATAATTTACATAAATAACTAAATTGCTTCAGTTCTCCAAGAATGTATATAGGTATAGAAATTCTAAATCTTTTTATAGTTCGGACGTAGTGTTTACGTATTTTTAATGATCATGTAGAGACATGCTGCTGGATGAAAACTTTTATTGGAAGGTCTTCATCAAGGCCGAAGCTCTCTATTGATTTGGAAAATGGTGTATGCTCCCCAAGACTGAAATATAATATCGCTAAGAAAATACTGGGAGAGAAGTGTGCATAAACTCTCGACACTTTGGTGTAAAGTATCTTTACACAGTCTCTGTCTATAAGAATAATTCGTGGCCAAAATAGTTCTGTTTGTGGTTCCTAGTTTGGACATAGACTATTTATTTATTTTACCAGTTACTTAACTGTCTTAAACACATGCCATAGGCTTCCTAAGTAAATTCTTAATAAAGATCTAACAGTCTCGAATTTGACAATAAAAACATCTTAAAAGCCAGAATGAATTTTGAATAATATGTACTTAGGGCATGTTTAAAGATACATTCAAACCACCATTGGTGGGCTCATTTTTATTACTCATAATACAGTGAAACCTGTGCTAACGACCACCTCAGTTTAAAGACCCCTTATGCTTGGTCCCGCAGAAATTTTACACGGGAAACCTGTTAGCCTAAAGCGACCAGCCACCGGCATTTTCTATCTCGTAACTACAAAAACCTGTGCTTAAAAACAAAACAAAAACTGTCTATAACGACCATTTACAGATTATCAAATGAAGGTAAACAAAGATTGCTATAAAATCACTAGATTCCCTCGAAAATTTTTTGGGAGACTTCGTTTTTGTTAGGAAGGCACGAAACAGCAGACAAATTAACTTCGATTCTTTTATAAAGAAATAAATGTATTTGTTTTTAAGTACGTTAAGTTGTTGATGTGTACTTTTTTTAAATGCACCTGTCTATAACGACTACCTGAGCTTAACGATCACTTTTCCTTGATTCTGTGAGTGGTCGTTATAGACAGGTTTCACTGAAATTATATTCTGTCAGATTGTAAAGACCAATTACGGTTTTTTTATTAGTGCTGATCGGAAAAAAATCATGATGTTCGTTACTTAAATCGAACTACGTAGAATGATGGCCTAATGGTCAATATTGCTTTTAAGAATGAACACAATAAATAGGGATTCGAATTAGCAATATGATAGGATTTAATGAAGCCGACGCGTTTCGATATAACCGCTATCATCACGATGAAATAATTCTACAAAGAGAAGGAAGAAACCTCCTACTATATAATAATTGAAGAAAAGGCTTTATAGTATCTATATTAACAATAATATTATTAACTGTCAATTCAAAACGCTCCATTGTCACTAACATGCTTTGTAAGTCCACCAATCAGTGTTCTGGTATCTGATTGGTGGTCACTTTCTCTTCAGCTACTATATAGAGTGTTTACGAACTCTATGTACAAAATTTTAGGGGTCGTGTAGGACCTTATTTTGAATATATTTTGCCAATAAGCTGGGGGTCGCAAATAAATTCTTGATACCTAAAAAACTTGTCAAACATCATACATACAACGGTTGTCGGAGACTTCCTCATAATATTGTCTCTCTCGTTTATTTCAGAAAGCAGAGAAATTAGAACACTTGATACTGAAGGTCACAACGTCTTTAATAACCAAATACTACATGTTTGTAAAATTACAAAATGTGTTCAAACTGTTGAACATAAGCAGCAATGCATACCCTCACAGTGTCTTGTCATTGGATTTCTAACACGGCCAAAAATCCCTGCGGCCAAAATTCGCGCTACCGAATCTATGGGAGTATCATACACCACATTCTTCAGATGTCCCCAGAAGAAGAAATATAAAGATTTTAGGTCCGGCGAACTGGTCCTCCACGGCCAATCCATCGATCATGGAACGTATTGTCTAAATGATGTCATACAGGTATACTGAAATGGGCTGGTGCTCCATCACAAGGGAACCACATGATTCTTCGGACAGCAAGGGAACCTGTCCGATGACATGTTCATGGAGAATCCCTACCTGAACATTAACACCGAATTGTTTGGGTAGGTATTTAAATTCGTGAACATAAATTACCATTATCTGTCTCATATGCATGACTTTGAAATTTTTGTTTCTCTATCAATGATTCTTTTGCGACCCCAGTTTACTGGCAAAATATTTTCAAAATAAGGTCCTCTACTATCCCTAAAGATTTGTACACAAAGTTCATAAACACTGAATATTTGGCAGGTATTCCTACCCTTTGTAGAATTCTTTGATCGTGATGATGGTGGCTTCATTAAATATTTCTGCGTTGTTAATTCTAGTCCTATTGTGTTCATTCCTAATAATTGCATTTGTCGATTATTCCAGATTTGAATATTTGCAGTCACTGACCAGAAGCAATAACCAAATAATAAATGAATAATCCCAAGTACAAGTAAATAGCAGAGCTTCCAATATTAGATATCTCTAATTTGGTATTTGTTAATAATCCAAATTTGGTTGTTTTTAATAATCCGAATTTCAAAAATTTTTTTTTATCAGATTATATAGTGGTACTAATTGTTTTAAAAATTGGCGAAAACAGCTTACGAACAATTGATACACTGATCATATCAATTACTTGTTTGAAACTGTGATAAAATAATAAAAGCAGGATTCGAAATTAGCGGTTACTGGTTACCACGGACTACCAAAAACTCATTCTGGCAATCTGCTTTCACTGCTGGTTGCCCGGCTGCCAACCGCATTGAAAATTCATTCCGGTAAACAATTTATTAATCCTGGTTACCCGAGTGTATAAACATCGACAAAGAATCAGCAATCAGATCCGAGTTGTCAGCCATTCGGTAGGCATCTGAAAGTTAGTCGCTTATTCTGAATACGGGCGTGAGTAATGTCAGTGATTATACACAGATTCATTCTAAGATTGCATTAGATAATTATTTTTGTTAGTAAAACCATAATCTTAGAAAGGGTATGATTATGGTAAAACTTAAGACACTGATATTGTCGGTAGTGATTTATTTGATTGTGTATATCAGCACCTTTATAGTTCCGCGACCCTTTTAATACAATTTTCCATGATGTGGCGACCCCGACTGTAATTTTTACCAATGGAAAATAATTGACCGCGATTTTGTACAATAACATGTTTTACATATTAGAATACAAACAAAAAAAAATGGTCTTAGGCGACCCCTGGCAAATCGTTATTCGACCCCCGACGCGGTCGTGACCCACAGGTTGAGAACCGCTGGTGTATATCTTCGAGTAAAGCTAACTTTTAATGGATAACCGAAATGTCATTCTACTCCAAGTCGGCAACCACATTTGAAATTGGTCATCCAGAATTTTTGGAATAGTTGCCAAGCGGGCAACCACACGTAATAGCTAATTTCTACCCCTGTAAAAGCGAGCCAAATAATTCCCCTTCCAGATTAGCTCATAAATGCTACAAGATGAATACAGTGCGTGCATAAACTCTTTAACACATTTAAACGATAATATCACGAAAAGTATACGTTTTTTTTTTTTAATTCTGAATGTTGGTTTGGGTTGGTTTGCTTTGTTTGGTATTAACGTCCTCTTTTCAACTGCTATTGTCATTTCAGGATGGCGTTATAGGGGCCCACAAATTTTGCCTCGCAAGGGTTCTTTAACGTGCAGCCGGCAAACGACTACATGGGACCAACGGCTTTACTTCCCTTCCGAAGGAAGTGCGTGATCTCAGGATTTCACCCTGAAAAATCCTCGTCGTCCTCGGCCGGGATCGAACCCGCGTACTCGGGCATCAGAGGCGATCACGCAACAGACTGAGCCACCGAGGCCGATAATTAATTCTGAATGTGGATAAATAAATATAGAGATCCTTTTCGGGCAGAATTTCAGACAGATCCTTCTGCCAGAAACAGCATTTTTGAATGAAAGAAAAAGGTTTTAGAGACTGGTAACATGCTTGACCCTATGCTCGACACCTTTTATTTAGTGTCTTTGGTTTTCAGTCATTCCGCGCTTATCAATTTTTTCAGGGAATATACATTAGTCTCAAGTCCTATGAATTTCGCAGTGTTGTCTTGTAATTACTATGCTATTTTTTTGTTCGTAGACATTGTTTACTTAGGAGTTTATTGTGAGTGTGCTACTTTCACTGTTATTCTGTGATTGACTATCTATTTAGTTATTGGCCTCTTATTAGGCCTCGGAAATGTACCTCCTTGTTCATGACAAAGATCCCTTATGACCGTAGACTAACGTGTGACAGAGGCCGTAGCATACTATGAAATATTTGATCCAGAATGCTCAATAACATATGCATTCCGAGGACCAACTCTTTACACACAGTAGCGAAGAGTTGCTTAGCGTACACAATAACGCTCTCTCTATATAAAATATATTTAACTAACAATCCCATAACTTCATTATTGTCAGTAAATCTATCTGCCACAATTTTAGCAACTTATAAATAAGAAGCAGAATCGTATAGCTGTATCTAAAAAAAGAAGACCTATGTTTGGTAATACACTTCACTTAAATGCCCTGATTTTTAATGATGCTAAATTTAAACATTAAGATTTTTATGCGTTAAATGATGAAATTATAAAATTATGAATTTTTGTTCTAAGTAAGAATAGCGTCAATGAATCAGCAATAAGCTTTATAAAGGAATTACAGACAAATGAAATTTAACATGGATTATATGAAATCTTATTGCAATTATAATTTAATATAAGCTGTTGTAAATAACTATGGCTTATAATTTTTATTTATAAATTTGTTTATTTATTTACAAAGTTTCACAAAAGAGTGAGTACAATAAAATAAATAGTAAAGCAGGGGGTACAAGGGGGTTTGAAAGCAAAGCTCCCCGCGCCCCCCACAAAGAACTAATTAATACAAAATAGTTTTAATAGATAACAAAGATTCTTAAATTAATTTAAATAATATTTTTACAACAGAGATCATTATTAAGAATCAGTTTCTTCAGTGAATTTTTAAATGTAATAGCTAATAGTTTATGTTAATGAAGAGGGTAAGAGGGTCCAATTCTTTTGACAAGAAAAACCTGGAGCGTGGCGGCGATAGTTATTATTCGCAAATGGAAGACGAATCTCTTTCGATATCCTAGTTGGATAATTATGGTAATCAAAATTGAAAGTTAATTTTAGAGAGCTAGCTAATTTTATTTTATTACGAGTTAATTTATGTAAAAAACAAACCGATTGTAGGAAGTAGGTATCCTAAATATTCAAAAATTGGTGTCGATGAAATAGATGTGTAATTGGTGTTTTATGCGGTACATGCAAAATCATACGTACAAACCATTTCTATAGTTTGAGCGGTCGTCTTAAATTTTGATCGGAGGAACTGCCCAAAAAAATAATTCCAAAACATAGAATAAATCAATGCATTATATAAAAGGATTAAGGTGGAACGAGGAAGATAAAGTAGATGTGAAATTGTTCCCAAACTCTTGCTCAATTTAGAAGCTAAAGATGAAATACGTGAGTTCCAAGATAGATTATATAAGAAATGATAAGGCCTAGGTAACGATATTCGGTGACTATAGTGATTTGATTCTCATCCAGAAGGATTTTTACAGCCTCCGTGTTGAATTGTTTATTTCGTTGCCTGAATATCATGAAAACACTTTTAGAGTAGTTATTACTGAGTTCATTCTTTCTAATCCAAGCTGTTATGTCTGGTAACATTATATTTATAATTGAGTTTAGAGACTTTTGTAATAATTTTAAATTTTAAATTAAACAATTAAATTAAACAAATAAAATAAACTGAGCAAATATATGAACTAAGCATAAAAAACATCATTTCGAACTAATGATTTGCTCAAGTGCTTAGAATCCATCATATACAACCGAAAATACATATTCATCTAAGATGCCTTTCAAAGCTAATTATGCTGTTTTCATTAAGAACTTTGACATTCAGTACAAACCCTCCCTGTAGTCAGATCAGTTCGCTAAGTAATGAAACAAGAGAATAAATTGTATAAGGAGACACAGAAAATGAGTGAGTGTGAGTGAAGATTCCACCTGAGCGATACGTTACGAGTTTGCAAAGTAACTCGAAGGAGGAGGAAGTTCATTCATTGGCGGAGGCGACGACGTCATAGGGAACAGGATGTCTGGGCTCGCCTTTTGCTTCCATTTCCATCTACATATATTCCACAGTGGAAAAATGGAAAGAAGGGAAGGGGGAGCGCAATGAGTGAGCGAGCCGCCGCCGTTGCTGCTCTTGTGTCTTGGAGGTCGGGTGAATAACCTGGTCGTCGGTGGACCAAAGGGGGACGGCCAATCGGGCGCCGTCAATGCAAATCCCGCGTGATCTACGAGATCGACGTTACCACTGCTCTCGTGAGAGACTCGCAGGAGAAACGGAACGAAAAGGAAAAAAGGTCCCACCATTGGACGACGGCTCCAAAATACAATACACACGGCTAGAAAAAAAAAAAGATTTCCGAAGAAAAAGTTCGGCTGCACTTTACTTAGGCTGAACATGAAGGGCGAATCAGAAGCCAAATGTTGAAGAAAAATCTCACTCTACAATGGAAAAGACGATTAGAGAGAAGAGCTAAAGGAGGAAAATTTTTTCTCAATGGGATTAGTGGGAAATTTTATCAAAATAAAATAGAATCATCATTTTTATTAAATGTAGTCAGTGTCCAGTTTCGTTTCGGTCTGTCACCTCTTGAAAATAGGATCCGATTATTTAATCAAAAATTTGTTACCAAAATTTGCGTTTATGTTAACCTCAATATAGAAATATTACGCTAAAAATGTACAGATCTCCTTTCCTTTTCCTAGAAACGAAATTTTTAACTTTACCGCCAGCTAAAATTAGATTTTACGAAGCGTTTAGGGTTGAAAAACGCATCATTTATAAAAACTGCACATTCGACATTCTCTATATCTTATTCGAAACCAAATCTTAAAGAAAAGTTAAGGTTTTATATCATTTAGATCTCTTTATTAAATTATGACTATAAATTTAATTTTAAAAAAATCCTTCTTTTTTACTGCGACGGATAAGGGAGGAAAGTAGAGGGGAAAAATGTTATTACAATCAGAAACACTCGTAAGATGAAATAGATATTGTAAACATAAATAAAACATAACGTGTTTATTTTGCCATAAATCATCGCAGACGTTTTGTTTACCGTCTTATAACCATATTTTCTGCCTCTTATAATTTTTCTTTTCCCATTTGCAACATTCTGTTTCCTGCTTCTACGTCTTCTTTCTCGAGCAACGCTGTTCTTTCTGAGTCCCTGGGGGCTCTAAATGAATGTCTGCTTCAACCAGACGTTCAACTATCTTGATAAAAACCACAAACAGGTCGTTTCCTTGCCGCAAACATTGTATATAGAGCTTCTAAAGGGAATGGTACTCGGGTGTTCCCCACCTCAATCGGACCCTACGTGGGGTCGCCGTCTACTTCGAAGAGAAGAGAGAGAGAAAAAAGAAGGGCAAAAAGGCCCTTCACATTTTTTTCGGTATAATAAATAATCCTTTTGTACCATTTAATAAAAATTTTCTTTTTTTAATTTTTTTTTTTAATTTTTTTTTAAAATTTTATTTGGAAGCATAAAGATCGTACAAGATATATTTGAGTTGCATAGCTTAAAGAAGCGATTTAAAGGAATCTTTTTGATATGTAATGCTGTTACAAGTGCTTCTCCTCCCATTCTATGTTTTCTGTAATATTCATCAATTGAAGAGGATTATAAATTTTGTTCAGAACTGAAGACGCATAAAAAAGAAAAACATTATTTAAAATTTTATTTTGAAAAAAACGACTAAATTAAACCTACTTGGTTTAGATGATATCAAATTTAATTTTTAAAAATTTAACATTGACTCTAAAAGATCCTAGAAAGTTCAATACGAAACATTACCCCTTCAAGTTAATTTTTTTCAAAGAGATATTTTGCACACATATCGATGTTTTGTATTAAAAATAAATAAAAAAAGCCCCTAAAATTCTAAAATTTATAATTCTGGAGGCTCTCCGACTA
Organism: Rhysida immarginata; assembly: GCA_023313115.1. Taxonomy (NCBI): domain Eukaryota; kingdom Metazoa; phylum Arthropoda; class Chilopoda; order Scolopendromorpha; family Scolopendridae; genus Rhysida; species Rhysida immarginata. The sequence continues at coordinate 3,920,332 of JAHWFO010057280.1, read as the reverse complement.
AAAAATTAGAATTCTTTTAGTTTTGAAATCTACGCGATATTACTCCATATTATTCAAATAAAATTTTTATTAATATTCTAATAAAACTTCCAACATTCTTTCGTACTTCTCTGTTGATGTTACATTCCCCCTTCCTTCCCGTCCTTATGTAACCCTCCCCCCATCCCTAAATCCCCATTCCGTGTGTGTATCTGTGTGTGTTTGTATAAAGAAGTGAAGTTTCCCCCTACTGGGAAGGCAACGTCCCCAGTCTTCTTCGTCTTCGATGGCGGGCCTCCTTGTGTTGCACAGGTGAGTGAGCGAGCGGCGTCGGTGGGTGCTCATTGGCAGGAAGCAGCAAAGTGGAAAACGATGCGCGGCGCTGCGACCGTCATTAACCGTCCCACTGGCAAAGGGTCCGGGGACTGCGGGGTGAGACAACCTCTGACGGCCGAAGCAGACGGCGCTCATTCACGACTCGGCCAACAGGTGACTCCACCATCTCCCGATGCACTGTTCGTCCCTTCACTATTGACAACTCAGTTGACAGAATGACTTCCCATTCCTATCGCCCTCTCCTACTTTCTCTACTGTTCACCTCCCTCTTTTACTCCTCCTTCTCTTTACCCTCATCCCCTGCCTACCATCACCCTCGCATTCCCCATATACCATTATCCCATGAGGAGAATTGTATGAGCCAACTCCATGATGGAGGGACATTTCGCCAACGTCACAATTCGGCTTCTTTTTCTTTCTTTACCTCTCTCTCTTTTTTTTTCTTCTTTTTTGACATCTTGGCACTAATGGTGCTGTTGCCATCAACCACCTTCTTCTCAAACCCCATTTTCTCTCTCTACTTTCCCCCATCCACCTCTCCCCTTCTGCTTCCTTGTGTTAAAAGTCCAAAAATTCGTGGAAAAGAATACTGACATTTATGCTGACGTTTATGATGTAACGGAAAATTGTTTTCCCCCGTTGCCTATCTCTGTTGGCGATGAGAAGGACAAAAGCATGCGTCCACATTTACCTGGAGAAAGACTAAAAGAATCTCAGGGGAGGAGGGAAGCTTGCTTCAATAAAAGAGACATACCTTTTTAATGTTGAAACACATTGTAGGTGCTTCGAAATCATCAAAGGTCTGTCATTTTTTTTCTGAGAAAATGAGAATTGCCTGTCATTTTTCCCTGCACTTACAGTACTTAAAGTCGATATAAAAATGATATATAAGCTTATATGACACGGGTCCCATTTAATTAAAAACACGACTACCTTTTCTCTAAGTTCTTATAAATTCTTCTTTCTCATTTGCTACTGCGGAACTTCTTTTCAAAAATACATAGCCACTTTAATTAATGTATGTTATTTAAATTACTCTCGCCTTTTCTATGTAAACATTTTCGCAGAATACTATCCACGATTCTTCTTGCTCTTGAACAATGCTCACTGTTAAACTTAATTAAGGATTGCTAAATTTGGCCATCACATATATAAACAAATGATTTATACATTCTATCACTGTAATAGTTCAATCAGCAACAAAGTCACAATTATAATAATTCAGAACGATATATTTTGTAAACTATGTTGACTTTGACTATGTGTTCATAAACATAATCAAGGGTTGACTCATGGAGCCTACCATTGTTAGGGATATCAACAACCCGTTACAGTTCATTCTAACATTCGTATTACATAACAATCTGACACCGTATGTATATTTTTGAGCCAGCCTTAAATTCTGAATGGGGGTTTATTACAATATTACAGGCATTCGAGGCATTTCGCAAGTATCATTTGTTTAGTTTCATCCATCTGCGCTTGTGGCCCGGTTTAAAAAAAAAAATATAGCTCAACTGATAATGAGTGGATTTTAGTGAAATTTGATATTTATTTTAGAAAATTCACTGAATCATAATAAAATTGAGTTTAAATCGATCAATTATAAATGCCGCATTCAATAATTCTTTGAATAAATTAACTAGATTTAATGCCATTCGATTTAATACATTACAAAAGATACTTAAAAGTCAGCAAATTTTACCGATAGGTTAGTCGAATAAAATTTGCATATTTGAACACATGTGCTTTAATGTTTTAAAATATTTATTTTGATTATGTTTTATTATTCGCAATCTTAAAAAAAAGCACCAAAAGTATTTACGTTTAAGAATATAAATTTAAATTCTAAAAAACAGTCCTGCACCTACGATAGGGATGCATTGTGTAAACCATCAGAAAGAATTAACCTATAGTAAATTTAGAATTTTAATCTAAGTACATCAATTATAAAAAAATAATTCACTTTGATGATGAAATCACTATTAAATTGCTTACAAATAAAATCTCAAAGAAATACAGATTTTTTTATCCTTTACTTAAATTGTAAATTTGGTTTCCTTACTACTAAATGGCCCTAAACGTTTCTTATGTCATTTTTGTTACCCCCAATCCCCAAGATCTAGTACTTTCTACACTTTATGTATATGCATGCAGGAACAATTTGAAATCATTCTCGTGTGAAAAGGCAGGCCATTTCTCAGTACATTAATATCAATGCTGTTCAAATTGTTGATTAGATAATGAACATTAATAAGACAAAGATATTCATTAGTTATGTTATTATTTTTTTCGGCTGCATATAAAATTTTATGGTGACGAAATTGCCAGTTTCAAAAAACCTGTTGCCTGTGGTGTCATTAAAAAACACAAATGGCTTTACACTCACCAATGGACTCATGCGACTCGGGTGAATACATCATTATCAGAACAGGTATGAAATTTGATTTCCTTCATATTTTCCCCTCCCTTTTATCATTTCATTTCGTTTTTATTATCCTTAGGCACGAATCGTAAAAATATTAGTGATGGTCTACGATTGCCAGCAATTAACAGGAATGCAATAGGGCTCTCTTTCTCTCTCTCACTAGATATATATATGCGAGGATTGGAAATGACTCCCTCTCCTCCACGTCGTTTTCTAATAAAATGCATTTTTATTACGGAATAAAACTCAATAGCGGCTTAGGAACTGGCCGATGGCACCGCCATCAACAACCAACAACAACACCCTGCATCGAATTGAAAGGAAATTATACAAATGGGGATTAAAATTATTTAATGCTGTTCTGAACCTTCTTCTGAATAAACTAAATATAAATTGTGAAGAATGAGAAATTAAAAACGCGCATATTGCTTTGATTTACTTTTTCTTAATGAATCAATAATAACGTCTTGCTTGAAATTTAACATTTACAGGCAAAGTCTCGTACATTATTGGAACTATAACATGTCTCAGTTGTTATAAAATGTAATAAATAACAGTCTAAAGAATAGCAATTCGTGATCCGTTTAATATCCATGCTACTGGATAGATCAATGAGCTTTTATCGTTGAAAATACACAATAACCATTCACTCCAACGACACAAGTGTCCTACTTCGCATTCTTTGACTTCCTAATCTGTACATGCGGATTTCAGAACCCGAATTAACTATCTTCAATGCAATGTTCTATGTGGAACCTTGTAAATAATCTGCGAAAGTACGGACTTACTTTAGCTACAAATAGCTCTAAGTCTTACTAAAGATGTTTCACTTTAAAATTTACCATTATATATGCTATTGTAAATGGGAGTAGATATGACGGGGCCATAATGCAATGTCCTCGACAATTTCAAATCGCAGAATATCTTCATTAAAAATATCCTTTCTCTCTTTAGAATAAAGATTTCGATCCAGTTTTTATCCTTTGCTCTAGATAACAAATAAAATACAATAACATCAAAAGTGAAAATCAATACGCATTTCACGTAGCTATGTAAATATTAATTTTCCAGCTAATGTTTATGACAAATTAATATAGAATATAAGTGAATCAATAAACTAAATCGATTCTTCAGCTTATAGCCTCTTGTTTGCTTATTAATGAATTTCCCTCGTGTTTTCCTCTAAAGGATTTTAAGTTTATCCTTTAGCAGAAAACTTCAACTTGCAAGAGAAAAATTTAAGTAATCGTTAAAGTTCTTGTTTTTTTTTTATCTTTCTCTCTCCCGTAAGCTAGATAAATACTCTAAGGTTTTGAGCGATTCCATCGTTACCATAAAAGGGTAATAGCCTATAAAACGGCAGGAGATACACAGTGATCCTATTTAGAAGAAGCTGACGATTATGCAAATGTTTCCGGGAACGTACCGGTTCCCCAATTGTCCGTTGCATTGCCTTCCCAGAAGCATTAAAGTTTAGGGCGAAAATTTTCACCGTATTTTGCAAGAGAACCCCCTCCCCCATTCCCCCTACAATAAAGAAATGGCGACGTAAATTTGGGAATTAATGGAGAGGCAATCCAGCCGCTAACCATTAAAAACAACAACGAAGGGAGGATAAAAAATGCAGTCAACTCAAAGATACCCTCACTAATTAGCTTAAATAAAGCTCGAAGTTGTATGTAAAAAATTTAACGCGCATATTGTTAAATATTTGGTTTTAACTTAAATGCTTTTTGAACATTCTCAAGAAAAGGCATCCGTGTTACTTCACCTTTACTCAGTTTTTAATAAAGGAGCTCTATTTGTCCCGTTGCTTTTAGCAGATCCTGTCAAGGCGGCCTAGAAATTCAGAATAACCTTAAGAGTAAACTTTACATCAGTCTATAAAATTTACAGGCATATAAATAACTGAGGGCTTTTTTTCTTAAAATAAAAAAAAAAAACTTAAAAAGGAAGGTAAATATACAAATGGATTTTTCTCTGAAGCGACCCACAATTTCCGTCGATTAACGTTCCCACACGACGCGAGCGTTGCTAAGTTTAACTGGAACGAACGAAAGAGGCAAACTTACTAAATCGAGAAAAGCAAAAATAAACACTTTTTCCTCTGTTTATGCGAACTTTCACTTTCTGCAGATCTCGCAGATCTGAGGAAGTCGGGAGGAGAAAAATAACGTAAAAATAAAAAAAGGCTTAAAAAAAAAAAAAAAATGGAACTTTTTTTTCAAAATCTGGTTCTAAAATCTATAACGGGAAGATTATTTTTCCTTTGATGTCTTTCCATTGGATGCGAAAACTTTTTTTTTTTTACACACTACTGAGGAGGGGTGGCGGAGGAAGTATTCTGTCTAGTTGGGTGTCATCTTCACGGCGTAAAAGAAAGTCGACATGAATCCAAGAAAAGACGGCGATTGCGCCATAATCTCTTCCTCCCACCTACCACTCGACCAAGACAGTAATCCCAAACAGCAACAACGGCGTGCAAGACTTTTAGCGGAAGTTGAATTGGAAAGATAAACAATTTCACAGACACACACATAAGTATATACGATATTACCCCACACATATTTTCATTCCTTTTCGTCTAGTCAGACGAAACCTCCTCCATATTCGTTTCTGCTATCCATTATTCCCGCCTTATACTTCGGTCTTTCTCTCCCCACGTGGTTCTTTTCGCGTTGCTTTTATAATCCATTAACATTGCTTTTAGTCTCAATTTTTTTCTTCTTCCTTCACTCGTCATTCCTGTTCTTTCGCTTTTTCCAAAAACCTTCCTCTCTTTTTTCATCCCATTTCTTTTAATTCTTTCATTTATTTATCTACTGCATTCTCCTTCGTTCGCTTCTCTTCATTCCATCTTCCATTCTTTGTCGTCTGCACTTCACCATCCGAACACAAGGTTCCCATCCAAAAGACTCTTTCCATTAATTCTATTTCTTTGGCTACCGCCTTTTCACAGTCATTCAATGGCTCAAACTCCATAAAATCAACAAGTCATGAATGACGAGGGTTAATTTTAAAAAAAACGTATCGTTAAGAATATACAACCCATCATATGCATTCAAGACAAAAGGTGGAAGGGGGGAAATAGGAGAGGGCAGGCATCTATCCTTGTATCAGTCTAAATCAATTATCTCCATTCCAAAGTCTCTAACTTAGAATGTACACGCTCTAATTTTTTTAAAAAAAATTTTCCTGCCTCCAGAACCTTTTCATTTTCCATTCTTGAATGAAGAGGGAAAACTGAGTACCGGATACGCAAACAGCCGCCGGCCCTTTGAGGCTCGAAACGTGGCCGTCAGCAAGGGCACTCGCCACAGCCAACAAATACACACACAACACACGAAAGGCTTTTTCTACGGCACTTTAAGAATTAAAGGAATGTCCAATGATACTTAAAAAGAGTTGAACCGCCCTCTTCTTCCTAAAGAAAAGAAGAAGAAGAAGAAGCACCCTATAGCATACCAGGTGGCTTAGAACTGCTTTACCCCTTGTTGTTGCTTTGTGTTTTTTACGGCAAAAAGGGTTAAAAAGAAATTTAAACAAAACGGCTAAACAACGCTTTAGCCGAATGTAATTAATAAGCATGAAACTGAACTTATGAGGTAATAGAAATGTCGTCTTCATTTACATTGAAAAAGAAGCATTTCCTGTTGGCAGAAGAAAAGTTTTCCTATTGAAATTCTTCTTTTATATTATTTTTCTTTTTGGTCACATCTCTCTCTAATTATGCCATTAAAGTCTTAAATTTCTCATTTTTTTGGGAGCTTTTGCATTAATAACTCCTCAATTACTTTAACACTAACAATTGCGGAAGTTGCTAAATTTTTTGTTAAGAATACATTTTTTTCCCTCTCATAATTTGTATTCTCATAGTCTTATTTTTAATTTTTTGAAAAAAAATTCTTTTTTTTTTTTTTTTTTTTTTTTGCAAATTCTCCAAGTAAATATTAAATTTCTACACCGTGTTATCCTTGAATTTGATGGGGGGAGATTTTTTCTTTTTCCATTTTCTGACAGGATGTACGGACAGGAACCGAGACATTCATTCACATTGAATTTGATGACGTTGTTAAATGATTTAAGAAACGATTCATTAAAACTGTGCAGGAAATGACTCGCTTCTCTAGTTCGAATAAAATATCTTTTCTGTTCTGTTTCTTTCTTTTCTTTTTTCCCCCCATTCTCATTTTGAAATTACATGTTTTTGTTGTCGTTCTAAACTATGCAATATTCTATCAAGAAAGATAATAATTTTACGACCGCATTGCTTTTTATTGAATATGTATATTTTAACTGTGAAATTAAATAACAGCAGAAACAACAACAACAACCGGTTTCCCAGTCGATAAAAATTTTATGGTGATAATTAAAAAAATTCGTTTTAATTAATAAAAATATTAGTTACGTGGGAAAATAAATAATAGCCTTAAGACTGCTGTTCTCCCTAGCCCGTTTGTTATGATATTAGATAGAGTTTTTCAAGAAAACTTTTTTTGCATCACTAAGACAATGAAAGAACTATCTAGCGATATCTCTCAATAATTCTTCAATAGCCAAAGATCATCGGCAAAGAATAACATCACTGTTGTTATTATTACTGCAACCAAATTGCCAACAATATAAAGAACAGAAGAGCACTTGAACAGGACAAAATGAAAGCAATGATGGAAATCGCGCCACAGACGTTGGGAGGAGGGAGAGAAAAGAATAAAGAAATGTGACAAAAGAAAGAAGTTAAAAGGTGGAGGGAGAGAAAGAGAGAGAGAGGTGGGGAGAGGTTAGATTCTTGTGACGGACAGCAAAAATGTCTTCAAGTCCGACCTTGACAGCGCAGGTGTGAAAAACTTTCAACCTACTTGATTACTTTGATACGTTAATGATCCACTGTGTAGACAGCGTGCAGAGGTACAGGTGCAAACAACTCGAGGAGACAATTCCGACTGCCTCAAAACAGAGGGCGACACAACTATTCTTCAGTCATCATCAGGCCACAAAGCTAATTTGAGTTATTTGCCCTATGATTAAAATTTTATAAATCATTTTCCTTGATTAGACAGGGCTTCAAAAGGAAATTTAAACATTTGAAAAAAGAAATAACAGCCAGCCTTAGGAAAGTCTTTTATAGAATATTAATATCAACGATTTTTCCACTTTCTTTTTATTGAAATAGCAACTGTGTGTATAATAAAATATTTCACTTACGTATGATAACACTAATCTATTTATAAAAAATGAGCGTCCCAATGGACATTTAAAAGGAGACTACCACATTTCAAAATCACTTTTGAAATTGCCTATCCACTACATGATTCAGTTGATGACGAGATGTGCAATTAGATGACTTAATCTTCTTTATAATAATTCTTAGTTCTAATGGAAGGATGTTCTCAATGCTCTTCCAAACGTTATTTAACCGTCCCCATGGAATGACATTCAATTTCATGTTTAAATATCTTTTAGATCTGCCTACATTGTAATTCAAAAAGAATGGTGCAAAAAAGAATGGTTTGTTCACTCTTGACCGAACTTAACAACTGTAAAACACGTTAAATATCCGATTTTTACCTGTGAATTACATATATCGATGTGGGCGTCCTTGGTAACACGACAAATATGTAGATGGTTGTCCAGATGTGTCCAGATGCATCCTAATATGATGAAGAAAGGATGAAGCAGTAGTCACCACAATCGCCAAATTTGGCACCTTGTGACTTCTTTTTGTGGAACTACGTGAAGAAAAAGTTATATGCCACAACAATTTGGTGACCTGAAACAGTGAGATCTGGTCGATATTCCAACTGGGCAGAGGTGGACTACCGTCTTGACATCTGTCTGTCCTAAATCGTGTTCTAGAACAATATATTAAAGGTTTTCCCTACAGGCGATCTGCGTATATTTTCTTAAGATGTTAGCGTGCATATGATTTAAGAATTTTTTTTATTTCTATAATAATATAAAATTACAGTTTCTAAAATACCTTGCTGAACGTTACCTTAAATTTAGTAAAAACGTATAAAAAATAAGATTGATGTTTTCCTATCCAAGTGAGGAAAAACATTTTATCATTCAATTCCTTTCAAAGTTCGGCCCGTAATAGTCGAACAAAAAAGAAATAATTGACTTCAATGAAGGTTAACAAAAAAAAGTAGCAATCGAACAGGATACACTTTTTATTTCCCATTTTCTTGGCACACTCATTTACATGTTCAGCTTTTCCAATGCGTGCATAGGATTTCCCCTCCAACTCTATTAAACTTTTTCTATCGCCTTCCATTCGTCGTCCCCTTATCTTCTCACCTAAGATAAAAATAAGTAAAAGTTAAGTAAGGAAGAAAGGGAGGGAGGGAAGGAAGAAGGTGGGAGACCCGTTAAAAAAGGAGGCGGCTGGGGTGGGTGAGGGAAAACGAACGAATAGGAGGAGGAGGACGAGGACTGTGCGGTCAACTTCTTGTGGCCTTAACAACAGAGATTACCATCTCTGCGGAGAAATATAGTGTTCATCGAAAACTTCGCAGCTCATAATTCTTCCCTGTTTTCTTGTCACGCTAGATTTAGGTAATGTCCATGCTGGGCACGAGTTGGCGAGGCTCACGACGCCACAGCCTCTGGATCGGGGGCGAAACGTTGCCATCTGATGGGAAATTAGATTCACTTTTATGACCTCCCAATATATATAGACGATAGAAGAAAGAAAAGAGGATGGAAGGAAGGAATGGGGGAGGAAAAAAAAAGGGGGAAAGCGGACCCTGATTTTCTGCAGTTGCGTGAGAAATAAATAACTTTTCATCCCTCACTACGTAATTAAAATCGTCGTTTTTTAATGAATGACATTATCTAATGCGTTATTTATTGTTATTAACTCATAAATGCGTAGCAAATTTCTTAATATTGCAATCTTCGCTATCATGAAAACTTTCAACGATGAAATGCAGGCAAATCAATTAGACCCAAAACAAACCCCAGCGCTATCGAGTACTGTTCAAGATCCCCACGTTTTTTAATTGGGAGTTCATCGAACACTCTACTAGCCACTTTTAGGTTAAATCTTAAAAAAATCATGCTACTGAACGAATCAGACTGCATGGACTATACTCGGAATTGTGATATATAGCTTGACACCATTAAGCCGTATCTAATAAAAGAAGTCGAACAAAATCACATCACCTGAAGTTATTAAGTAACAATTTACCATCTAGAAACGTTGATAATAACATTACTCGACTTCAAAATTCCAACTTTGGTTTAAATAGTAGACTGGCTATTTTTTTTAGCTAAAGTTAATTTACCTAGGTGTAAGTGACTGGCGGGGAACACTCAAGTAAATTTGTAATGTTCATGAGTTTAAAATAATGTTTACTTTTTATAATAAATATAGCAAACTAAAGTAGACACATTCTTTTATGGTCACCTGTGTAATAAAATTTATGAAACATGGTAAACCAAAAAGGGGGGAACCTCTAAATCCATAAAAAGTTCATGTTTTAATTTGTCATTATAAAAATTCCTATTTTATTAAATAATAATAATTACAATGTAGAAAAGGGAAGTAAAAATTTCGCGACCATTTTTCAAACCAGGGGCCAGGGCTTTTGGTGAATTTTTTTCTTCCCTCTTCTACATTGTAATTATGATATATTTGAAGAATTTCTTCAGTTTCTTTATCTTTTCTTCGGGAAAGAATAACAGCATATCATTAAATAAGAGCGTAGAAGCTGCTTTAATATTCATGAAAAATACAAGGAACTTTCCTGTGTGTTTCTCATTTTGACAGTGATATACGAAATGGATTTTACACAATTATATTTTTTATAGAGTCAAAAAAATACCCCCCCCCCCTTCATTTGAATTGCTGAAAATAAAAACAGACCAAGTCCACTTTCAATAAATTGCTGATAAACATCAAATTTTACAAGAAGAAAAAATACGTTTTCGAGATGCAATAACATGCATCTCTTTGTGTATATCACGATTCCTCATTTTTTTAAAATAATATAATAGTTTTAACTCTTACTTATTATGAATTTCAAAAATGTGACTTGGTCTACTTGTATTTTCAGCAATCCATTTGGCAAAGTAAAGTCAAGTCAAATTATTAAGTCTGCTTTTAACACACCCTCGTAATAAGTTCATTTTTAAAAATTCTGAACAAACCTGAAGTATATAATTAACAAATCATTACATAACACCTAAATATAATCATAGCAGAAAAACGACATTTCAAAGAAGCATTATTTTACCTGAATTATCAAATGTTGCCTCGTCCTCAAATGTTAAAGATAAATTTTTAACTTAAAATTGGAAAAATAAATTAAAATCAATATACTGTAAATTAATAAGAAAAGCCTGTAGAATTGAACTAAGAACAAAGAAAATGAAAACCTCTAATTCGCCAAGGCTAGGTGTTTCTCAAAAAATTGTTTTCCTATACTCAGTCTTAGTGGACTGAGTTTTCATTTTCTTTATAGTTAAAATCGGTATACATCGATATATGAGGCAACATTTCAGGATCCAACTGAATTACATGTTTCTTCGCAGCATCTTTTCTCCGCTTTGGTGATTATTTGGATCTTGTATAGCGATTTTTATAAAGTTTTAATTAACACATGTTAATTTTAAATGGAATTTAAGTGGAATATTTTTAAAAACTTTTCTAAAAACTTTTAAACTTCTAAATAACAGCTTTCAAAAGTGTTATATCGTTCTTCATTGTAAGAGTGTATATAACTTACGTCAAAAACAGAGCACAAACGGCTGCCAGCATTACATTAAAAAGTTGAAGTTATAATTTAAACTTTAATCAGCATGTTTCTGTATTTATTTCAAAACTGAAAACGAAAGCAATAATTATAGGTACTGAAGCAGAGCAGAGCAATGGGCTAGCTAACGAATATAAAATATGATGACAAACCCTCGAAGAGCATCAAAAATTCAAGAAAAATTAGCATTTTTGGCAACATTTCCTCTTGTCACTACTGCTTTTTAAAAAGTAAAAAAAAAAGTGTTAAAAGCATTTTTAAGTCTCTGGATTGAAGATTTTCTTTTTATATATTCGGGAACATGTTTATAAGTGTCTATTATCACATATTTACGAAATATTCAAAGTGATCCACAATAATTCTACTCTTTTATGTCGAGATGAATTTCGGAGAAAAATTATCAAGAGGAGGGACACGAAACTGGCGACAACATTAAAACTACAGTCGCTGGGAACTTGCAAGTTGTTCCTTCGGGTGACAATAGAGTCTTTATTTTATCGTTGTAAACCGGAATATTTATTTAATGGAGGCCAACGGCTTTGCGGCAGATGGTAACGTCAGTAAAAAAGAAAATGCGAACGAGATAAAAAGATTTTTAAAAAAATTGCCGAATAACACGAGGAGAAAATGGAAGAAAAAAGGAAGAAGAAGCTGAAGAGGAAGAACGATTTCAAATTTTTATTTGTTCATGAGGTTTCGCCATTATTCCGAAGAACGACATTTCCTGTATCAGAAAGTGCAGGTGGATCCTTATTACCACTCAGGCTCTTCAAGCGACGATATGACTACGAAAAAGAGAGAGGAGTAAAAACGATTTTGCGACGGAGGAAGAGAGAGAGAGAGAGAGAGAGAGAGAGAGAGAGAGAGATGGGGGAGGGGATGGATCGACAGACATTCAAAAGTCGCTTCTTCACATCATCACCAGATGGCCAAAGAGAAGGAGGAGAGAAAGGGTGAACGGAAACATTAAAAAAAAAGATTCTCAAAAACCTGTGAGTAAAGGAGTGAATGGTTGAAGTCAGACTTAATCAAGACATATATTTCTAGGAGTTTATAAAGAGGAATTACTTTTAGAAAAAGCACTTCAATTAACCAGAGGTAATGTTGCTTAACGTTCAAGATTAATTAAAGAACTTCAAGATTAATTAATATATGCAGAAGTGTGAAGGTTGGATTGTTTTTTAGGATAAGCTTCATCCGATTGACGAAAGCTCTCACACTCTTCAAAAGAAATATTGTCTCGATGCCAGACAAATTTTATAAATCTGGCATTGAAGTGTTATTAGATCAGTATAGTTTGGCTGGTTTTGATTTGCTTAACGTCCTGTTTACGTTATTGAACCTAATTGAGGTGAAATAAGGATGGCATAAGAACAGATAATGTTGAAAGGTCATACCCAAATATCCATAATTGTAGCGGGATTCAAACTATCAACTTCTGTCACAGATTCAACTGTCTTTCCTCATCAGTTTAGTTTAAACTGAGGGAATTTAAAAAAGCAAAAAGGGTTATTTTAAGTTTAAGATCGTCTTTTTTATATTGCAGGAAACCAACCCTTCAGAAAAACATTAAGGAAAATATTTCTAAAAGCAAAATCTTTTGTATCCACGCGGACGTTTAACCAAATCGACTTAGTAGCCAAGAAGATGGGTGTACGAACTTAATTGAAACGAATAATTATACTTTGTACCCAAGCAGGTGCTTCCTCTCCAATTCACTTTTTTAACGTTTCTAACAAAGAAAAGATGACATTTAAATTTTTTATTTCCAACTTCGTTTTCCGTATTTCCTACTGAAATTTCCTTATTTCTCTCTACAAACAATAATAACTCTTTTTTTCCTTTTTGTTTTTCTTTTTTAAAACAGACCTTCTTTCTCGTTTTTTATTATTTATTCAATTTGTATAATTCAGTTTCACCAGTGGCGGAAGAGGAAAGGAGCGTGGTGCCCTGGAGCGCATCAATCGGAGGAAAAAGCAGCGAACGGGCCGAACATACGCGCGCCGTCCAGCCAGCCAGTCAGCCACCGATAAATTACAAGGGTGGGCCAAGCACGCGTGTGCTCACCTGCTGCTGCCTGCCTGCCTGCTTGCTTGCTTGCTCTTTGCTGTTGTTGTTGTTGTTGGCGATGTTGGTGTTGTTAGCTCTTCTTGTTGCTGGCTCGCTCATTCGGTTCAAGTAAAGGCAGTGAGAGGAGGAGGAGGAGAAATAGAAGAGAGAGAGAGAGAGAGAGAGAGAGAGAGAGAGAGAGAGAGAGAGAGAG
>JAHWFO010057280.1:3729939-3906557 GCA_023313115.1 Rhysida immarginata | reverse complement strand
GAGAGAGAGAGAGAGAGAGAGAGAGAGAGAGAGAGAGAGAGAGAGAGGTCAGTCGCATAAGGCCGCGTCCTCCTAATGACGGGGTGGATCCTCCTCCTTTTTCTGCATGGCGAACGGAATTAATAGAAACACAACAAAATCTTCACAACCGCCATCTCACTCTTTCGTCCGCATCGTTGGCGTTTGCTAACTCAGACGCCGTCATTGTCGTCGATACCATCGTCGTAATAGTCGCTCTTCAGACAATATGAGAAACGTCAACAAGGCGAATCCCATTATCAAAAAGTATATGGAGCAATTACACCTAGCCTAATTTTACTGTGATAGACATTGAAGAATTTCTATAAGATATCTAAAAATGGAAAGTGCTTCAACGCCTTTATGAAACATATCATTTTCCGAAATTATAATCTATAGCAGAGACATTATGTTCAAAACTGTAAAAGCATATGAAAAACAGCCTTTTGGGTCAAATCTTTCTGAACACGTTTTTGCCGATTACCGAAATCTTGCACAAGTACTGTAAGTGAAAAGAAATTCTATAAAGTGCGCACCCTGAAGGGCCACTGCTCTAAAGTGCACCATATGTTATTTGCTGTTACATTGACCATTATTATTTCATCCTATACACATCTTAATTTTGAACCTCAAGACAGCATGTCCATTTAACTTTTGCGTATAATGCGCTATACTGGCTCTAAGGCACTAACCTTCCAGGGAACCCATCATAAACGTTCCTTAAATTACTATAATTAATGAAACTGATGTATAACAATAAAATTTATGTTTAGTCATGTTTTTATTAGAAATTTTCATATAATAAAAGGGGCATTAAGAAATTATCCAATGTTTTCAAATGTCTAAGATGACCCTGAGATTAACTTTTACGATTTAATGAATGTTTATCGTTTCCTTGGAATAGCCGTACGGCAACTCGTGCAATGAGGTATCTCAATTTGATATAAAATATATTATTTATATGAAATATTGAGCTATTATATGATCTACATGATACCATTAGTCAAATCCTTAGGTCATATACGCGAAAAATGTAACGCGTTAACGTCACTCTGTATCTGAAGTCGACCGCAACTTACTTTGTGGCTGATCTTTTTAAGTGTCAAGAGTTTTGCTTAAAGCACTCATTCTTATAATACACAGAATCAATGACTTGTTCAATCGTGAATGTATCCGTTGCAGTGAACTCTATAGACCTCCTAAAATATAAATAACAAACGGAGTTTCTGTTTAATATCGCAAATATGTTAAGGACGTTCAATAGCTCAACAAACTCAATACAACATTGTTTTAATAATGATGTTATCCACTTCTCAACTTCCACCGAAATTTTAATAAATCGCTTTTGTCTTTGCCTCTAAACAGAATTTTAGTTGTGGTCCTACAAGTAGTCCATTGCTGGTGAAATTTCACGAACGTTTGTTAGTATATTGTTTAGCAGTGCCTTCAAATATTCCAAATACCAAATTTAAGCTTATTTGCGCTTTTAAATAATAATGGTGTAATATTCATAGATTTGTAGATTCGTATCGTACGAGGGCTATTTCTTTATTAGTGACAACACTATTGTATGTACGCCAGAATACGGATCCAGTGTTTCTAGCTTATACAAGGTTTTTCAAAATGAATGATGCAAAAAGAAAACGTAGTGGTAGCCAGTATAATCAAGACTGATATTAAATGAAAGACCCAAAAAACCCGCCTCACTAGAGGCGTTAAACAACCACCTACCTCGACATGCTATCATAGTGGTTTTGGGGCTAATGATGTGCTACTGATGCTGTGGGCCCTCAAGATCATCCAACCTAACGGCCTGTGATTTCTTTCTGTGGGGCTACGTAAAGGACAGCGTCTTCGTACCCTATTACCGCATGACTTACAAGATTTAAAACTGCGAATTTCCCAAGCAATTGGTGAAGGGGAGCTGGCATGGGTGAAAGAAGAACTTGAATATTGTTTAGATGTCTGTCGTGTCACAAAGGGCTCCCATATCGAGAAAAACTTGGAGAGCTTATCTTTCATGTGATATCCGTATTTTGTAAATATACAGATTACACTGGTCACTGCTGCGCTTTCTTTTTGCATCATTCATGATTAGAATGGTACCCACCTAACTCATAGTAAATGGACTCGTCCATCCAATGCTCCGCAGAATTGGACGAAATTGCAGAAATGGCAACGATACGATGCTGCGCAAACCCATTTGGAAGGGGAGGTTTTCTTACGTCGTATCATAACGATGAATGAGACATGGACTTAGAGGTTACTACATACAACTCTTTGGTATCGGTACTAATATAGTAGTTATCACTAATAAAGAAACAGCTCTCGTATATCGATCTCTTATATAGAGCAATTCTAAATGAATAAAATACTTTAGTTAAAAGAGGAGTTGACATTGTGAGAAAATAATGTTGACTTCAGGTTAAAATTCAGGAAACGTAATTTTTACATCCTTTTCCTACAGTATATTGGATTACTCTATAATTATTAACAGATTCTGGTGCAAGTAAGAAAACAGCAGCAGTATCTTAGGAAGAAACCATTTTATTCTGAAAAATATCTGCCCTCGGCAGCACCAATGTAATTATTTCAGTGTAACATTATCGGTGGTAGAAACTGGCATCACAGTGATCTAAGAAATTGCTGGTGGTATGATCACAACATCTGGTTTGTGAACCGTTTGCCCCTCAAGAACATTGTCCAAATGATGAAACATGTGAAGATCTGATGGAGCTAAGTCTGGTGAATATGCAAAGGAGGGAGAACCTGCTTGATTTTTGCATAAACACACAAAATCAAATCATAATTGCAAATAGAAAAGAGAAGAAAAACTTCCGCGACCTAGACTCGAGCGAGGGACCATGCCTATCGCTGGCAGCGCTCTAACCAAATGAGCTACCAAAGTTAGAGCGGTAACAGCAACAGGCATGGTCCCTGGTTCTAGTCCAGGTCGCGGAATTTTTCCTTCCCTTTTATATTTGCAATTGCGACGTGTTTGATTATTTTCTTCGTATTAGTATTATTATCTTCTCTTTAACACGAGGTCATGCATTAAGAAACTTTAGACATTTGGTGGTTCCCTGTAATCGAACTACTTCATATTTGCTTTCCGTTTTCATAAACACGCATTTTTCTTCAACTATAAACATCCGATGCAGAAAGGGAATGCTAGCTTTTGGAGGGCAAGATATGTTTCTAGACGCTATATTTACTGCTGTTCGTTGAATCTATGTGGAACCAAGGTGTCCAGCTTTTTTAACCTTGCCCATGGCTACCAAATGTCTGCAAACCATAGCTGGTGATAGAGAAGGTCGCCACTGATCTCACATATTGTGGACGCTGGCTTTAATTCGACTTTCTACTTTTTTGGTCAATAATTATGAAACAACCTAATCATAACCAAAATACTTGGCGTAACAACGTGAGAAGTATCAATGAATAAAAAAACGCTCAAGATTTACCTATATCACAATTAATCGCAAGCATTCAAAGTGGTAATTGCGTGTCAGCCAATGTCCAGACAATAATCTAATTCTTGCCATGCTCAGACCAGCAAACAATTTGGCATCGTAATACGCGCAGATCTTGTGGCATAGGTGGAACATAAACAGCGCCCTTCAGAAAAAAATCACAGGGAGTAAGATCAGGTCTTTGCTAGCTTAAACATAGCATAAAAGCGCCCGCAGCAAGAAAAAGTATGAACATTGAAAGTTTTCCTATTCATTGATACCTTACACGCTGATCTGTAATAAAGAGTTACTGTACTTTGTACAGGGTGTTGCAGATAACTGCAGGGCAGTATAACTGGAAGCCTACCCGCTCGATTGCAGGGGCCGGCTCGACATCAAATGATAATTGGGTAATTTTATCAAAAACATGGCAATTATGACGTTCACCCCCCCTCCCCGACTGTGGAAACTGCTGGTTGCTGCAGGCCACCTTCATCTCCCTCCATTCTGCCAATCGACCGAGCCGGCCCCCGCAATCGAGCGGGTAGGCTTCCCGTTATACTGCCCTGTAGTTATCTGCAACACCCTGTACTACACGTAAAATAATTTCATTCATTTAGAATCATCCTTATTTTCAAGAATTAAACAATATACAAAATAGAAATTTAATTTAAAATACAGGGTGATTATAAAGTCACTGTACATTTTGGTGAAAACTCCGTTTTATTGCAGCAATTGCAGTATGTATCAACCAGATATCATACCAGGATACATTCTTAGTAAATTTCAATGTGTCCCCCTTGCACATCCCGGCACAGCTCCCAGCATTCCACCGTGGCCCGGAAAACAATGCGCAACATTGCGGTGTAATGTCCTCCACCGCGGCTGTAATCCGTTGTTTCAGCTGTGCAATGGTGCGTAATCCTGACCTGGTACACTTTGGACTTGATAAAACCCCACGCAAAGAAATCCATGGGGGTCAAATCTGGGGACTGTGAAGCGCTGACCAATCCATCTGCCTGGGAATGCGCGATTCAGGTAGTCCCGAACAATGTTGGCCAAATGGGGTAGTACCCCATCCTGTTGGAACACAACGGTATCCTAAATCCTTCATCTCGCAACTGTGGCTCCAGAATTGCTCCAACATGGCAATAAAATCTGCTGAACTATATGGGAAAATTCGAATACAAATATATTGTCACAATCTTTTCATAAAATGAAAGCTTGATTAACCATCCTGTAAGAAAACATCAGAAAAAAATGTCGAGGTACACGGTACCATTGATAGTCCCCTCGGCAAACATGAAGGGCCCATAGACCTTTGACTGAGTAACTCCCATCCACACATTCACTTTGGGTGTGTTTGGGTCTGCAAATAAATGAAATTCGTTAATGATTTCACCAAAATATATAGTGACTTTATAATCACCCTGTACAAATAATGAAATAAGAGAGAGTTGCATAAGTTGGGACATTTTCAAAAAAGTTTTTTTTGAAACCGCACTGTATTAAAAAAATGTAATTTATAAATCATCAAATAAAGCTATTGAATATTATATAGGGAAAATTATGGACAGTAAATACCAAAAGAATCGTAAATTGTTTATAGGCTTTTATAATTGTAAGAATTTTCCATCTTATGGAGGAAGGAGCCTAAGACAGGACATGGGAAAACACAGAACAAAATGAGACAAAGCACTTAAAATTTCTTATGATAATTTTGAACATCATCTAGCACCATAGAAAATCTAATGGCGGCACGAAGCACATGTTACAGTGAAAACAACCCATCGATAAACCAATCAAACAGGATATTCACAACTGATCTACGATCTTACTATCTTCCGATAGTTAACATGAGACTTTGTGACACATTTTATTAGAAGTTAATAACACTTATCGTATATTTTTGTGGAAAATCCGTGCAACTTCGGCCTCAACGGTCACACAATGGCTGCCTCCTTCGGCGAAGGGCTGAAAACTAACAACAAGAAGGACCGCGAATTGTTTAATTTTTTAAAATCAGTTTGGCCGCGTCCCAACTTATGCAACTCTCCCCTATGTATCTTCTTTATGCGCCATTCTTTAAACTCTACATAATTCCAATATTAGAACTCGTTAATTGAATCTTCAAGGCTTAATTCTCAGCCATGATGCAATTGTCCTTACAAGTCCAAACATTGCTATTACAGATTTTCTTAAAAGCAGCAAATTATAACGATTTAATTCCATTGTTCTCCATCCTCTGTAAAGTAAAATAAAAATAAGTGGACAAGAAGAAAGCCGAGAAACCGTCAAATGCTCGGTTTAAGGAGTTTTCTTCAATCACAATCAACGACAACTCCACAAAACACCATAAACTGTTGGGTTTTCTTTGCCAGGGGCGTGTTGACCCCTTAATCGATTAATTCACAAGGCACGTTTTGTTTAATTAAGGAAAGGAAAATGAAGATTGAATAAGCAAAGCTACATCCTAATTACGTTAGGAATAAATTAAACGCAAAAATGGATTTTTAACTCGCCTCTCCTTATTAGCCTCATTTTTTCGTGTCTTTATTTATATGCTTATTTATTTATTATTTTTTTTGGTAAACAAAAATCACTATGCATATTTGTGATTTGTTTATTAGTTCCAACTTTATTCTTTTATACTTGAACATTAACCTACTATTCTCTTTGCTATTCTATTTGGTTAACAGGAGAAAAAAAAGTACGTTGTTTGCTTGAAAAATGACAAAGGGGTAAAGGGTGAAATCATAATTTTTATTAGGTTTTCCTACATGGCCTTGTAAGTTAAATTTTGACACACTGTAAGAATATTATAAATTCTTACCTTATAGGTCCCGTTGGAGTCAATGACGAATACTAGAAAGCTCCTTGGATTGACTCGAGCAATTCCACGGAAAAGGACTCGGACAAAAATGGAGACAATCGCGTAGTGCGGTCATCACTTAAGCAAAAGGGCGACACCACCACCACCTTCGGCAAATTCTAGGAAGAAAACAGAACAATTACGAATCTACATAATCATGAATTTTAAATAATATATTAAAAAAAAACTCGGTTTTCCTTGTATGTTTCGCAATCTTTTTTTAATTTTATTTTTCTACAGGAAACGTTTACGTGATGGCTCGATAACACACGCCACAAAAGGAACACTCGAAGCCACATATTAGGCTTATCTTTGAGAGAACCAGACATAAAAACATGGTTAAATAAAAATAAAATGACTAATAGGTATTTGGTAGAAGGGGGCGATGGAAAGAACAGAGGAAGTTTTCAAATAGAGAAAATCATACTCGGTAAGGTTTTAACTTCGAGATTATCCTCTTAAAAGATTATCTTCGATGAAAGAGTTCTACACGTTTGACCCCCCACTACTAGTCAAATAATCATTTAAACTATCATTGGATTAATTAAACTATTAAACGAATTATATTATGAGGGTGATGCATAAAATTAAAAACGTTCAAATTAGCCATAAAGCACGCCCTTGACACATAGCTCCAACTGAGAGAAACTGGACTTCACCACAATAATTAGGAGGATCCATTTACTGCACCCTATTTCGATTTTTTTTTCCTTGCTTTCTCATGATATTTTTATTTACTCGAAAATACCAACTTAATGTTACAGAGACAATAGAAGACGTATTCAGTTTAAAAAAATCTTCATAAAATAACTATTATTCCCAAGATATTGTATGCTGGATACAATGGATACACGCAAATATCTTTTCGGAGAATTTGATAAAAAGAAATTTCATATTAAAAAGCTGCAATACAATTCCTCCAGTAAAAAAAATATAGTTTTTAAATATAATTAATAAGACTTGAATACAGAACCGAGTAAAACCATTCTATAGAGATACTAAAGTAAAAATAGAAATGCTAATTCTGCTTACTTTATGTTTAATTAAAAAAATGAAATTTTTTATTAATTAAATTACTTTGTTTTTCCTGCATTTCGATTACTTTTTTCCGTGCAATTATATCTTACTTATCATGCTCTTATTCACTTTTATTTCTGATTAATCTAAATTATTTCCTTTTAAACGGCAAGTGTTTATATCTCCTTCGTATTGCCGCTTCAAGAAAACAACAAAAAAATGTACCGGCTTCAGTGCCAAATTTCCTTTCTCCTTTGCCGACATATTCCTCAACGTTGAACCCAAACGGGACAAATGGATAATAATTTTTTTTTCATTTTCTCATTGCTTCTATTATTTTTTTCTTAATTTCCCTCTCCAACTCCATTATTAATAAACTCATCAGTGACGGAAGAAGAAGTTCGGAGACGGCCTGGAGGGCGCGGGGGCGTCGAAGGCTTTCATTTTCTCCAAAAGGATTCGCGAACGAAGAAAAGTACAATCCTCCTCCCCCTTCTTGGTTCTTCCTCTCTCTCTCTCTCCCACCCACCCCCTTCTTCTTCTTCTTCTTCTTCTTCATCCCCACCCCCTCAATTTTCTCTTTCCATTCCCACTGCCCACAAGATGCAATATCAATCTAATGAGCGCATCTGGTAATTATGTGCTCGGCAGAAATGAGGAAGTTTGCAAGAGAAAATTACCATCTTTTTTTATTCTCTCTCTCTCTCTGTCTCTCTTTCTGGCTCTTTCTCTTCTCCTTTTCTTTTTTTCATTTTTTTTTCCCTTTCAAAATTATTGTTTAAACTTTTATCCTGTTCCTCTCCATCCGTGGTCTACTATGCGAATCGCCTTCAGAGTCCGACGTCAATAAATTACGAAATAAACGGACAGATAAAACTCTTGTCAAAGTGAAATTCCCCTTCCCAGGTAATTCGTTCGACAAAAACTCTGTCA
Source organism: Rhysida immarginata (assembly GCA_023313115.1). Lineage (NCBI taxonomy): Eukaryota > Metazoa > Arthropoda > Chilopoda > Scolopendromorpha > Scolopendridae > Rhysida > Rhysida immarginata. Next base: position 3,898,265 of record JAHWFO010057280.1, on the reverse strand, counting down.
CTTCTCCCCCTTTATTTTTTAATTTTTTTTAAACTTTTCTGGACCTTCTGTTCTCCTTTTTTTTATTGAATTTTTAAATCAAATAGAGAAATTAAAACTTTAACATATTTTTGAAAGTATTTTTTTAGTTTCATCCTCCCACCCAAATCATAATGTTTCATTTTATTTAATTAGTAAGATTAAAAATGTAATTGCATTATGAACAGGGAGACGGAAATGTCTAGCAATAATGAAAAGAGGCTTAAAATAAAACCTTAAAAAATACACCCACTTGAACAGCACTTTGATTTCCATTATGGATGAGTTTAGAATTAAGAAAGGTACTATATTTATCTGTACAAAATCTGACCACTTTTATAAATTTTCATGTTCATTAAGGTGGGATTTTTTTTTTATCTAGCAACATTTAGTTTCAAGTATAAAAAGTTAAGGATGCTTAAACAATAATTTTAGCTATAATGATTAATTCAAGTTTAAGCATTAGTTTTAATAAGACAAATATACATATCGCTTGAAAGAATCAATAAGTCCAGATTCCTATAATCTTTAAGATGTTCTTAAAAAATAGCTTGTTTGCTCTTTAAGAGAATTTATGTGGTCAAGTACTTTTTCCGTAAAATAGCGATATTTTTGTAATATTAAAAAAAACAGTATATTAAATTTTCATTTAATATTCCGGCCATTTACTTTATTTTAAAGTAAGTGTGGTACTTAAAATGGGAATAACGTAGGAAATAGATCTTAAAGGAGATGTATCAAAAAAAATAAAAATTATTGAAAACTTATAAAAGCTTAGGACCTGAGATTTTTTTTTACAACATCCACTCAAACTTTTCCTTAAGAAATACTGAAACTTTTTCATTATTTTCGGAAAAATGGTCGAAAGAGAGAAATAGTAAAAACGGCAGTGTGAAGGAAGGAAGAGGGCAAAAAAACTCTTGAAAACTTATGGAGAAGTTGAAAAAAAAAAACAACGAAAGAAAGAATGAATGGGAGAGAGAAAGAGAGAGAGAGAGAATGGCGATCCGGACATGGATAATTATCTTGTCATCCTGGGGACGTCGAAAAGAGTGACCGCAGGGACTGTTCGGTGTGGGCGTGGGAACCCCGTCGACAAGAGGAAAAGGGGGTTAACGAGCACTTAGTACACATAACATATACATACATCAGACCAACAGCGTATTCTTCGTGATTGGTTAATGAACAGGAAACGATGTTCTGATTTGAGGATGAAATTGTCGCGTTGGGAGCCCATGTCAAATGTGAAACCCTCGCAAAGTAATATTGAACCCGTGGACTTATTGGCAATTAAATCCACTCGACGGATCTACGCTCTTAATCCAAAGTAAGGGAACATTTTTTTTTCTCCCGTTAACTCTAAAGCCATTTTCAATTTCATTGCGCCGCCAAAATCATATTATGGCCTATTCCCAAGTCGATTCTCATATTTATTGGTTCTAAATGTCAAAATCTTATGGGAGTTTGTTGGTTTTAAAGCTTGGCACCAGCTATAATTTTGTTATTATCTATTCCGATGCAGAGACACCATGAGCCTTATCCGATATATAAAATCATAAGATTTGTGTAGTGTTTTATATGAAATCCGAAAAAACTTCAAAGAATATAATACATCAATAAAAATAAATAAAAATTGCTACGACTTAAATTTGAAATACGGGAATCAATTTATCCATAATAAAAGGTATGTCCACCTTTAGTATGGCCATAGTTTGACTAGGATTATTTTCAGCAAAAAGTACAAATCGAAACGACTCCGAATTACAACGGTTTCTCAATAAAAAACGTAAACTTTAAATTAATAATGTTTTTTACAAGTTTGTTTTGAGAAATGTAGCACATTATGAATATTGTCACACTTGAGGCTCGAAATGATGAGGGTCGTATATTTGTCCAGACACTTTTTGACTTCGAACTATAAGAAATTTGATCGCTCTCATTTTAACGCTGCCATTAATTCCTCAAGCTTTCACCTCTTTCTATTATTTTCTGGAAGAATTTGACTCTTATGTTTGACCGAAGAGCGTACACCAACAGAGCTCATGTGCCCCAAAAAAATCAAAATGATCTTGGTGGCCAGTCACGTGATCTCCTTGATTGTGCTGTATTTCTTACAATAAAGTTGCAAGCAGATCACAATTCACAAGAAGTCACAGCAAGTGAATGGGATATTACTGAGCAGCACTTTCTTTTGTTCAAAGATGGTGTATCGCTATTATAAGGGATGAGGCTTATGTGGTAAAAGGTAAAAAAGGTGTAAGGTTCTTCTTAAAAAATGTATAGATACGCTGTATAAATGGTAGGGCTGTGATTTAAAAAGTGAATATGTTAAAATTTAACAGAAAAACCAATCACGATTTTTGGAGGACTCTTCTACAGCAGAAGGATATAAACGCTCACCTGAGCAATTGCGAGAAGTGCATGTAGAAAAGCCAAGGAAGAATTTGATGAATAGGAACTCAGATTCCAGTCTTTCAATCAAACAATTCTGTTTTCTATATATTTTATAAAATAATAAATTTTTAATTCCGGTTGGCCTAGCCATTATACTGAAATACCAAAGGACGTATGCAAATTTTCAGGTGTAGCTTGCATCGCGTATGTATAAGGTGTATAAATAAGCGAGCGTTATCAGTACTGCCAATTCGAATATTAGCAGTCGTCTGAAACATCTTGTAACGTGATTATGGCTACACGACGAGAATTATCAGAGTTTGAACACGGAATGATAGTAGAGCTAGACGCATGGGACATTTAGCATTTCTCGATCCACGGTGTCAAGGGTGTATTGAGAGTACCCCATTTTGGACAGCGTAGTGGCCGACCACGGCTGCCAAATGCTCGTGACCATCGACATCTGAGCAGAATGATCCTCCGTCAGTTCGTCAATTAACATCCCCATTTAATGAGCGGCGTACTAGAAACGCGTCGTTGAGATCAGTGCAGTGAAATTTGGCACTGATGAAATATGGCCGAAGACGGCGCCTCGCCTGGGCTCGTGAGCATATTCCTTGGACTTCAGATAACTGAAAACACATAGCTTGGTCTGATGAGTTACGATTCAAGTCGGTGCAAGCTGATTGTAGGGTCAGAGTGTGGTGCAGACTCTAGAGGACATGGGGCCCAAGTTGTCAGGAAGGCACTGTGCAAGCTGGTTGGGAGCGTGTTTACATGGCAGGGTTTGGATCTTCTGATCAAATTGGACCTACCATTAACTGAGAATCGTTATATCCAGCTGCTTGGTGACCATTTGCCCTTCATAGCCTTCATGTACCCTAACAAAGATAGGAGTTCCAGGAGGATAATACGCCATGTAACCGGACCAACATTACTAGCGATTGGTTTGATGAGCATTCTGAACAACTCTAACGAATGAATTGGCCACCTAGATCGCCAGAAATGAACCCATCGAACATGTTTGGGATACTTCGAACGATCCATTGGTGCACAAAAGGTGCACCTACAACACTCACGCATTATGGGCGGCTATTGAGACTGCATGGCTGAGCATCTGTTCAGAGGACTTCCGCCGACTGGCAGAATCTATGCCACGTCGAGTTGGTCCTACACGATATTGAATAGATATTCCATGACTTATGCCACTTCAGTGTAAATGATTATTTGTTTCATATCAAGGACATTTTAAAACACATGAGGGTTTCTAAAGAACCATTGGTTGACATATTGTATTCATGTCAAGACTGAGCTAAACATAATCAGGAAGATCAAGGACTTGAATTGTAAAATACAGCTTAGCTTAGTAATGGCGGTAAAAAAAATCTTGAAGAGAATAAACTATGGTGTTTTAAAATCAGCGTAAATTGGACAAATAGAATGATGTTTTAAGAAACGTACACAAGTTAAAAGCGTATATAAACTTTATTAAGAGGAATGTTCAATTATAAACAGGAATTTATGAGCTACATTTAATTTATTGAATACATTGAAACGACCTATATACTACGAGCGTATTTCCTTTGAATCTCCTGATATTGCAATACATTTATTCCAGAGCTCAAAAAGCTTCGTAATTGCAGTATTGACTGCATGTTGATCCCCAGCATCAATAACTCCATATTGGAATTGAATTTCTTCCCTCCTAAAATTCCTTAAGTGGAGTGAAGCGATGGTAGTCCGATGATGCTAAATTTATGCTTATATCTAAGGGAGCATATACGCGACAGCCCAAAGGTTAATGTTTGGTGCGGTTTAATGCATGATCGAGTAATCGGACCTGGAGACACATTACCGCTGCAACCTACCTAGATATGCTGGAGAACTACCTGATTCTACACGTGGAAGAACTGCAACCCAACATAGTCTACCAACAAGATGGAGCGCCTCTTCACTGGGGTCTGCAAGTTAGACAGTGCCTTGATACGAACTCTCCAGGACGATGGATTGGAAGGGATGGGCCAATCCCTTGGCCCCCTCGCTCCCCCGATGCGAACCCTCTGGATTTTTTCTTCTGGGGATATGTGAAAGATAGATTGTACAAGACCAACGTTGATGACACTGAAACTCTCAAGAACAGAATAATTGAAACAATCGCTGAAATCACCCCCGCAAAGCTAGCCCGGACATGGGAGGAAATCGAGTTTCGCTTTGACGTCCTTCACGCCATAAATGGGAGGGCACATGGAAATTTATTAAGGCATGGTAAGAAACTTTTCGAGTTTTTCTTTGTGAATAAAAAAAATCTCGTTAAAATCTGTATTAGTTTTTGAGTAATAAACATGTATAATAAGGGAGATAATTTAGAAACATCCTGTATATGGTCTCATACTGAATGAAGGATGGTAGCATCCGAAATGTACATTTATGATTGAGTGAACAAGTGGAAGGTCGTTCCCTATTTCTTCTCTTATGCAAGTATTCACAGTTTTTGTTATATTTGTTGATTATTTCGTTCATTCTTAAAATCTTTCCAGGTTTTCTCGAATGACTTGCGCTCGTCAAACACGTGTCCTCAAAGTGATTTTAAAGTCTCGAATAAACCTGTGATGAAACGATACCTTCATTTGCCAACAGTTTAATAATAATTCGCTACACAACATTACTGCGTATCTCCGACATGTTGATTATAACGTACAGAAGGGGAGAAAGAACAGCCAGAACTAACGACAATTTCAAACATGCATGTATTTGTCCCGTGAGTCATGTCTACCTTCCACCTAAGAAACGAGCATAAAATTTTCTGTTTATATTTGAATGCCCCTCGTGTTTAGGCAAAAAATGCTGCGTGAAACTTCTTTAATCTGTAATGGCCTAAAGAATAAAGCAGTAAAGAACTTGAAGAAAACATTTATATACTACAGTGACTATTTCATTATCAACTTAAAGGTGGAATGAGGTAAGGTAGTTTCGTCAGAAACGTAATATTATTTAATTGAAACGGTAAAAACAAATTAAGAAGCACAGTTTTGAAATATTTCTTTAGTGGCCCTTGGCAAATTTCCAATTGACTTTTTGATGTCAAACCAAAACCGCGTGTTACATATATTAAACAGTCGTCTTCTTAAATTAGCCATTCTGGAATTATTCCCGTTTTCTTCTCGGCGATTTATGGAAGACAATGCCAGAAGAAGATGAGTTACTACGTTTTCGTGTATTTTAGAAAAAAAATATCGTTGGTAAAAAAAAACGTTACAGGAAGTCCAAGATTAATAACATTTGTAGAGGAGAATAAAATATTAGAATGCAAATCTTAAGAAGAATCCAAATGAGTACTTCATACAATACAAAATCCTGAGAATTAGAGCCTGCTATAGTTTTAAACGTCCTAGAAATGAACATTTAATACCAAGAAAGCCAATGCTTAAGATTTTAAAGAGAAGCTACAAATTGCATTTTTTCAGAATAGAGAAAAAAAAATAAACTGGAGTGCAGTTGTTGAAGAGGTATGATTCTAACACTAATACAATGCCTGCATGATTGTTTCCCGAATAGCACGCATGTTTTTCTTACGATCGCTAATTTTGTATCAACGTTAGCGTGCTAATCTTTGTGTGAGATACTTTTAATTTCAATTTAGGAACGTTGACCGATTTAGGATAATTATATTAAAAATAACAATCATACGACTTTAGTGAGGTAACATGGTTCATATTACCTTACAGAGCGACAAGGTGTTTGCTCCTTGTTTCTTGGTAAGACGATGAAGAAAAAATAATCTTTTATTGAAATTTCATTTCCTTTCCACTGGAATATTCACTATGGATTTCCGCTGTGCAAGTGTCAAAAGCGTCTTTCGATATAAGGTTAAGGGTCTCTGGTGGGGAAAGAGAAAGGTGGAGGGGTGATGAGATAGACGGAGGGAAAGGTGAACAGTTGTCCGCCACACGCCGACCCCGGCTGGAGCCCCCCTTCATTCGCATGCAGCCGGAGAAATCTACCTGATGGGCCGCTCATTATCACTTTCGTGCAATTCAATTTTCGCGAATCCCCAAGCGCAGCGCCCAATCTAATAACGGTGACAAGAATAGGCTAATAAACTTCGGCAATCGCAACAGTTGCTCTCCCCCGATAAGGCAACCGAACCGAGATAAGACAACCTCCGAGTGTCGTTTTTATTTAAACAAATTAGAAGAATGTAAAGGGGAAAAAATAACAATATGCATAGATATACGCAAAACTTGTACAGCTAATTCTCAACCGTCCCCTCTCTTCGTCTCTTTTTCTCGGCTTCATAACGAAACATATAATTTTTTTAAAGTTATGTTTTTGACATTAATTTTTAATTTCAACTATTTCATCGTTTCAAGAAGTCTTCCTCGGACGCTCGCCCCTCTCCTTCCCAGGCGTGATTCGTCTTAACGAGGTTTCGAAGACCCTTCGCAATCTCGGTGACGTTTTTACGCATCAAACCAGATGAAATGCATTGATGAACGAATAAACTACCGGGAGATGTGGCAACGATAAAGAAAATTACAGCCGAGTTTGGATATAAAAATGGCGTCAACAGTCTGTCCGGGTGCAAGGGGTAAACGAGATAATATGCACGTTATAGATCCACAAATCATGCAAGGAAATTAAAGCAGTAATTTGCAATAACAGCGGTAGACAGTGAGGGGAGGAAAGTTCATATAAAAAAATGAATTAATACATGAAATTAAAAATAATAAGAAGAAAAGAATGAATCTCTGTAGAACAAATCATAAAATTTAACTTTGCATTCTCTTGCTCTTACACTCGAAGACCGGCTGAAAGTAGAAATACGTGTCGACAAGTTATACAGTGAAAGCTGATTTTCATATTTTATGTTAAAAACGTGACTATTAAAATTAACTTGAGAATAAATATGCAATACCCGTTATATAGAAAAAACGGCATTGTAGATCAAAAGCATAGGTAAACTTTCAGGTCAAAATAAGCTAATAAACTAGACAATCAGAGTTAAGAGGAAAAAAAAAAGCCAAAGCTACTATTTTTAAGATGCAAAAAAATGCGGCAGTTAAATATACGAATTTCATTAACTTTTCGTCTGGAATATTTATTAAATTTTAAACTCAGGTGAATCAATAGATTGATCAATAATAAAATAAATATAATCTATTTGGTCAATGTTTTTCAGTAAAAACTGATCAACTTTTAACTATGCATAAAATTACACAATAACAAAAATTTCACCACTTTCCGCCCCTGGACGATTTTTTGGACCACCGCGATCCCCAGCACAATGGTCTGATCTGGCTGATTTTTGAATTGGACTGAGAGGTTGAACGACGAATAATTTCGAAGTACTTTCAGAGATATCGTGCTCACAGACAGACAGATAGACAGACAAAAGGACGGACAGACAGAGTCGACCATAAAGCCAAAATTGAAATTTTAGAAAATATTTTTTATTAAATGTAATTCAATACATAATAACTTTTAGGAGGAGGAGTTGTGATAATTCAATAATTAACCATAAATAAACCCCCTTTTAATAAAAATAACAAGATTAAAAAAATAAAATAAAATACAAATAACTGATGTCACCACATGATCTAGTGTGTTGATCAAGAGAAGCATGTTGATGGTCTTGTTCCAGGAAGATGATAGTCTTGTAGGGATCAGGTAATAACAGCAGAATAACAACACAGATGAAAGAATGAAGAAGAAACTAGAAACGGCTTGGAAGCTCAATAGAAACGGAATAAGTGGAATGAAGAAGATTTGTTGAAATAGAAGTCCGAAGATTCGAAACAACGAAGAACTGGAAAAATTTTAAATTTTAACAAAAAACGTTTTTGAGATGTTTAATCTCATCAAGATCTCTACAAGACCATCATTTTCCTGCTACAAGACCATCAATGAAAACATTTACTTATGCCTTTGTTCCTTATGTGCAACAGTGTACCTTTTAATCAGAGAAATTAAATGCGACAATATTCTGACATTATTTATTTATTTTTTTTCGTTGAAATCAATTGATTCCACTCGAATCTACAGGGTGGCCCAGATTAATATATACAATTTTTAACAAGACCGTATGCCTTAAGTATCTTAATACCTGGATCTAACTATGGTGGAATACATTGTCAAAGGATCGAAGAAGAGAGTCACACTCTGTTTTCCATGAAGTGGTCCACCATGCGGCCCTCCATGGCGATGCAAGCTTTCAGTCGCAACTTCACGTTGTCACAGGCCTTCTTCCACATGTCTAGGGGAATTTTGCGAAATTCCTCCGTTATTGCTTCCCGAAGCTCTGGAATGTTATGGATCCTATAGCGGTAGACCTTGTCCTTGAGATATCCCCATAAACAAAAATCGAGTGGGGTCAAATCGGGTGATCTGGGGGGCCACTCAACTGGACCGCGTCTGCATCCACCGACCTGGAAATGTTTGATCCAGCCAACTCCGCACAGTGAGAGCATAATGCGGTGGTGCCCCATCCTGCTGCCACCACATGGTGTCAAAATCACCGCCTTGCATCAATAAGGGATACACAGTGTTCACCAGAAGGTCACGGTAGCTGTCTCCTGTGACTGTGTCCTCAAAGAAAAACGGGCCGAGCAGTCTATCGTAACTTACGCCGGCCCACACCATGATACCAGGGCTATGGTTGTCTACCTCCAATTCAATGTGTGGATTGTTTGCACGCCAATACAAGCAGTTGTATATCCTGAGACGTGAAATTTTGCCTCATCGCTCCATTCCACATGGCGTGCTAACTCAGGATCGTCCTCCGGCAAGCCAAGTTTCGGCAAACTCTAATCGCCTCTCGGGATCATCTTCGAGCAAGTGATTTGTTAAGCGAGGATGATATGGCCTCAGTTTCAGATCCTTCAGGATTCTTTGAATACTCGTACGAGAAATGTCTAACCGAGCAGATAGCCGCCTTTGCGACTTGTCCTTTTCTTGAGAACTGGCCAACTCATTTTGCAGACGCACTTTATTGGCGTCAGTAACAACGGACTTGGGTCTACTGCGTTTTACGCTCTTCAACGTTGCCAGTTTCATCAAGCTTTTTGTTTACGTTCTTGATCGTTATCAATAAAGGTCCGGCTGTCCCAAACTTAGCTGCCATACGACGTTTCACTTCTGAGTAATTGTTGGTCGCTGAGTACAACCTCACACAATCTACCTTCTCTTCCAGACTCAATCGCTGCGCCGCCATCTTGATATGGACGATTCTCAAGATTCTCGCCTTTTTCGCATCCCCTTGCTCACATAACGCGCACACGGCGCTTTCAAAGATTGTATATATTAATCTGGGCCACCCTGTACATAATTTTTGCTGACTGCAGAATAACACTTCATCTTGACTAATGTGGGTAGCGAATCCAAAACATACATCCTTGAACCAACAAAAACAACGAAACCACAAATCCACAATGCATAATTTTAATGCCTCAAATTTTCGGGGTCTACTTAATCAGTGAATGATTAACAATCCAAGAACACGGAATTTATAAGAAAATACAGCATAGAACATCCAATTACAAAATTTCAACAACCAAACGAAAAAAAAAATAAAAAAGGAACCAGCGATTTTTTAGTGTGATTATTTATTTAAATTTATATTTATATTCTATCCGTTTGGATTTTAAAATATAGCGATTTAAGTCTAATTTGGATTTTAAACCAAAATCTTACGAGCAAAACTGCTCGTTCAAATTTGGTAGATTTTGTAAATTATGTAAATTATTTCTGTAAATATTTTTTGTAAATAAATAATAAATAAATAAAAAAATAAGAGCCCACTTCGCACATAGGAGCCCCGTTAATTTACAATACATTTTGAGAGGGGTAGCCAATCTGCTACTGGCATCGGGCCGTCATCAACTGTTCAATAACTGATTAGTTGTCTTATTCTTCACAATTTCCATAGACTCTAAAAAATATAACTATCTGATATTTTTACACATGTGAATAACTTGAAATAGATAGAAGTATAATTATGGTAATCACGTCAGATTTTTCTACAAAAATGCTGATCTGTGCTTTATCAGTACTGCTATTGCATAAAGTACCTTCATGGAGAATGTTTGAACACTAAGCAATTTTAAGCGAACAATTTCATCATGTTTCCCTGCAAGACGATGGGTAAACATTTTCTGCTTTACTTTAATTTAAAAAAAATTTTTTATTGACTCAAATATGCAGCCTCGCCCAACAGTTTGGAAACAGGTGCAGATTTCATGTTGTGATTACTTTATATTTAGTCTAATAGTTTAACATTATAATTTTCATAAATTGCCCAATGCACCGATCGTTTGATATACAATCACCTAATTAATGCTTCGTTCTAAACTGCCCTGATCGCAAGAAATAAAAGAAACTAAAATTTCTGCCTAATAATCAGATAATTAATTAGCTTTGGATTCCACTTTATCGTTTTGAATGAGTCCATTCTTATGGTTATTTTTTTTTTAAATTTTTTCTATTTTTTTTTTATTTTGCCCCAGCAAGTTAACTTTTGCGTGAATAAACTTGTTTATTTTGTGAAAAATTGTGACATGACACATAATTACTGATTGCATATTTAAAATCAGCGTCCTGAAATTTGTAATATTAGTGAAAATATCTAAATCAGCAGAGAAATTTTTTTCAGATATAGTTCAGTTTCTTAAAAACTTGATTAACGTTTTTAATGCGGCAATATTCGTAAACGCTTAATTCCTTATATAATGAACAAGTCAAATTAGCAAATTTCATATATGGTCATAAATTCCGTAAAATTGCTATTTTTGTTTCCGTTTTTTCATCCTCTTAATGGAATCAAAACATTTCTCTAAGCATTGAAATTCTGTAATTAAGGAATAAAAGTTCAGTTTTTTGAATATAATTTTTAAAATATTATTTAATAGCTCAAAGAAGATTTGATCTTATTCATAAAATCAAAGAGATAAAAATAAAGTCGAACTGTCACAGTCCGTTTTGACTCCAGATAACCTAATCACCATTCTCTTGAAAGGAAATTCATCGGAGGTAAAAGATAAACAAAGCATACCAAATGACAAAGATTCTTGATTCTTCTCTGAGTATCCTTGTGTAAAAGTACCGTCGAGTTGCTGAATAACGTGAAAAAGTTAGGCATTTGGATATTTTAGATACAAGATATTCTCTCGTTCGTGTTTTAACCCTCATTCTTAACTCCTGCATATACGGCCTCCACTTAACTCAAAAAACGATTTCACTCTCCTCAATCCAGTTTAGACAACGCGTTAACGATGTGAATGGGCTTTCTACACGAAATTCTCCTGAAAATTTGGTTCACGCCATAATTAAGCAATGTTTTCACAACAAAACGCAGACCCATGTTCATAAACAAATTACAGAGGGACAGAAATCATTAATCTAGTGGTGGTTTGTCACGGCACTACCATGTGAAGGAGGCAGCACCGACTCCCATGATCTCTCTCTCTCTCTCGTTTCTTTTCGAGTACTTATTTTCTAACAATGCCATCAGAGAAGAAGATGAAGATTATGCATCGAGCCATAGGGAGGGAAGAAGATATGATGAGGCTGACCTTGGTTGGGGTCAGGACCGACACGGGGAGGGCGAACTTGCACGCTCGGTGGGCTAATGGGTTGGGGGAGGAGAAGGTTACCGCTACCACGCATACACCTTTCATGACGGCCACAGAGTTAAAGCTCCCCTCTCTCTTTCTCATACCAAAAAGAACGAGAAGAAGACACCAGTGGGAGGATGAAGGAGGAGGAGGAGGAGGCCATCACCCACCCGGTAGTGAAGACTCTCTAATGGTGCTCATCCAGCTTCTGCAGCAGATAAAAGAACCAAGAGAAATTGAAACAAGACGGATTGATAGGGAAAGAGAGAGAAGTCTAAAGGGGTCGCGAAAGGTCTACGTCGAATAAAAAGAAGAAAACCTTTACAGAAGCAAAGACATCGCTTAGCCTGCTACATACTTTCCATCAAATGGAGCTTACTAACCTTTCATTAGCAAGAAAATACTTTTCCTTTTCATCGTCACATCATAGCGCCTTACTTAAATTTCGTATTTATAAAACAGTTCTCTTCGCGATTGTTAATTAAGATTGGATATCTTTACCTGTGCATCGTTTTGGATTGCAAGAGGCTACCTATACCGATTTTCATATCTTTACACAAACCTCATAGTGTATAGCATAAACTTTTAAAGGAAAGGGAGCAACAAAACAGTTGAAGCAGGGAAAAATTGCTGTTTCATCACAATCATAAAATGTCAATGATAGAGAAAGTGGAAAGAGATGATGAGCTAAAAAGGTGCCAAGGGAAAAAGGAAAAGAGGACTCGAAACGCTATGAAAAGGCGCCGAATCAAAGAAGTGCAAATAAATAAACCGTTATAAAATTTAGCTCTACAAAAATAATAAATCTAAACATAGCTTTTGATTAAATATGACTGATAATAAATACTTAAGGAATGGAAAATTCACTTTTTTTTTTACTTCATCCAAAACGAAAAACAAAGTAATTTTTTAAAATTTATTCCTAATAGACAAAAAACACGAATACGGAAAAAGTATTCATAAAGGATTAAGACGAGTGTAATTCAAGAGGAGGTGAGATTCCAGAAAAAAAAGTGGGCAGACGAAAGAGAATTACGTAAAAGCAACGTACGTAGGGGGAGCCGAGGAATTTTTTGACGGATTTTTAGGCGTGATTTCGAATGACTTTGCAGAATTATTAAGCGATGCTTTTGACAAAATACAATGTTTAGATTTCCTTTCACGTAGGCTATTCCATTTTCTGAAAAAACACTGGCTGTTATTAAGTGTAAGAGGTTTTCTTTGCCTTTTATCTAATGTGCCAACCCATTCGGGGAGAACAAAAAAAAATTACAGGAAGGAGTGTGTATATGTTGTAGAGTGAGAAAAAGGAAATCTGCTCGGCCTAAGCCAAACAGAACTTGAAAATCCCCAAAATAAAGAGTAAAGAAAGGCTTGACACATAAAGAAGAGGGAAAACAATAGGAAGCAGTCAAAAAGGAGAAAAAAAGCAGAAGAAAAATTGCAGAGACCATCGAAGTGCGAAACAGTGTACAACGGTGTAGGCGGTTTTTATTTGAATTAAAGAAACGTTTACATAATTTAGAATTCTGATGATAACAGGAGAGAACATTTAGAATATGAATTATATATTATGTTTTCATTTAACTTTCTATTATTAAAATAGAACATTAAAAGTTCGCAATTAACATTGCTCAGCTTTTAATTAGTACAACTGGGTCAATTTGTTTTAGCCTTCAGTTGAGGAAAAACAGGGCGAAAGGGATTAAAATAGAAATAGAATTTCAAAACAATAATTAAAAAAAATCGAATTCAATATTTAATGCATCGTCCTCCCCTACGATGTATTGATGGAGACTATTTAAAAAATAGTTGTAATTAACAGACCGTGTTTGGATTGAATTCTTTAAATAAGCCTTCAGTAAAATAATAATAATAATGGAAAGAGAGAGAGAGAGAGAGAGAGAGAGAGAGAGAGAGAGAGAGAGAGAGAGAGAGAGAGAGAGATAGTAAAAAAGCAAAAAGGAGGGGCAAGGAAGGACGGGAATTGAAATTTATTGGCTTAAGAATTCCCACGAGTAAAAGATGTTTTCCATTAAGATAATTACTCTGGAAGGAATTCTTAAGTCGCAGCCATATTTCAGCAATTTCCATGCTTCTGAAGCTTCTTCTTCCTCCATCACACGCACACACCCTCGCACTTCCTACTTCTCTCGGACTTTCTTTTATAAAAAAAAGAGACTCTCTTCTTTCTCGTCCGCCTTCTATCTAAATATGCTCGGAATCAAATCTTTAATTATCAATTATTTCACATTAGCGTTAACATCTCCCTAGCATCTGTTTCTACGGTAGCTCCGGTCTTTTTTATCTCTGGCTATACTCTTCGTTTTCTCCTTGAAACTTAAAATTGCAGATGTCTTATTTTTATCATTAGCCGCCCTTTTCCTTTTTATTTATTTCTTTCCCTCTTACCAGTGGTCTTGTTAATTTTCTCGTGTTTGCTCCCAAGTTCTTCAAAAGCTCTCTCTCTCTCGCTCGCTCGCTTGCCACACTCTATTATCAACGGCCTATCTTTTCTCTGGAAATTCCAAGCGCCCATCTGGTGAGAAAACGGCACTTTTGGAGACGGAATAATATTTCGGGGTACTCCACCCGCCCGCCTCTTAAGCATTCTATCAGAGTGGACAGGATTTTTTCGGCTTCAAGGTTGACATCCCATTCTTCATGCCTCGAATTCTCGCTCTTAAACTTCTCTATCCAACCAAACTTCCTCCCCCCCCCCTTTCTTTCCTTACCTACCCCACCCTATTTCTTTTTTACCTCAAAAGTTTTCTTCTCCTAACTTAAACGTTCGCACGTTTTTTTGTTTTTTTTTTCTTTCCACAGACGGATCCGATCAACCGATCGAAGTTGGACGGAGTCGCGAAGGTTGCCCAGGTGTGTGTTGAGCCCGGTGGCAGTGGGGGTGGAAACGGCGCGCTCGAAAAAAATCGTTTATCTCAATCTCTTCCAATGCCAATAAGCATCAAGCAGAGCAGAAAAAATTTAATTTGAAGGGAATTTTCCTACACGAGATTAAAAAAAAAAGACAACAACAACAACAGCGAAAGAGAACGAACGATGCAAGGGCCAAGGAGGATGAGGGATTGGGTGGTACCTCAGAGATGCAGGTTTCTCGTTTAATTTAAATGCTCTTTAAAAAAAAGCAATAATATGTAAACCAATCACATAAATCGGCTTCACTTAATTACAATTTTACGACTTCAATTTGTTTACATACCTTAATTATTATTCGTATGTTTCATGATGAATTCCAAATTTATGTCCAGCATTCTTGAATAGACACTGTATTTACTTGAATCTTTACGTTATTTCAAATAAAATTTAATATACAATGCAATATTTACTTCTTGATTAGTCACTTTAAAGTTATTTTCGAATTTGTCAGCAAAAATATTTTTCTATATTGTTAATTAATATAATTTGCATGTTATGAATATCCAAAATGTATTGTGACTGCAGCGATAACAGCGATCACCAACCTAAAAACTGGAGGCAAAGGTCTTTTCTTGTTGGGGAAACGGGCTTATGTACAAAAACGGGATTAAAGTAGTCTATAATACCTAAAACATGATATATAATCCCATCTTGGTTGTACTCTTTAATGCTATTCTATCCTATAAATGAATACTTTTATTTATTATTATGAAAGAAATGATTCCAAAACAGTAGTGGCATTGAATAAAATTAGCTTAATTCCTCGTTTTCTTAAGAAAATCAAAATCGATGCTAATCAGTACAATTGCATAATTTAAAATATATATAGAAATCAATCGAACTCAAATTAATGTATTATTTTAATTGTTCTAACTTAAAGATGCTCAAGACTTGTTTTAAATACTAATTTAAATTTTATTCCTGATTAAAAACATGTATATAGATGAATGTAATTTAATTAATTTTGCTTCCTTGTTCTAAACTAATCTTAAGAATTAAAGGGGGGAAAAAGGAGTAACAAGAATTTTTTCCCCTTGACACAATGATTAAAATAAATTCGTAATTTCCGACAAAGTGCGTATTAATGGAAAAGATCTCTCCAACCAACTGGAATCACGGAATCGGGTCAAATGTCAGAAGCACGGATCGCAAGTTGAATCGACTTCCTTCAAATTTAATTATTTCAAACCAGATTTTATAAAAACGTGACTTTGTTTGACAGATTTGGGGGAAAACCTGTATAAGAGAAAAATCCAGATCAGAGAAATGTTTAAGAACCATAAAACTTTTCCCACATTTCAATACGAGTTATTAAAATGAAGAGCGGAATGCTCTTTTCTGTCATTGTCTTTATTTCTGCAGCGGTATATCGCAATTAATATCTTACGCACCCATCGAATGGATTGGTATTTATTAATTTTCATGTCACATCTTAGTGTGGGATGTAAAATAATTTCTTCTTCTTTCTTTCCACATCCTCAGTTGTTAGAAGTAATCCCTCCTCAGACATGCGATAATAAGTAATTCACGGACCAAGCTCATAATTCCCCCTCCTACTCTCTGATGAGGGTTTGGTAGTGGAGGTAATAATTGCAGGTAAGCGTAGGAAATCGGGGAGACTGTGGAAAACCACAAAAGTGCCCGCAGACCAAAAACAATTTGTATCCGTTGGGAGATACGTTTGCTGACATTTTGCGGGAGGAGAAAGAGGAGGAGGAGGAGGAAAAGGAGAGAGAAGGAAAGGAAAGGAAGGAAGGGAAAGAAGGGAGGAAAGGGGGCGCTACCCAAGGACTCACCAAACACTACCATTACAACAGCACAGCAGCAGCAGCAATAACACCTGAAAGAGATGGGGGAAATTTCATGTCTGCCATTCACTTGTTTCCAATTCGATTCAGACCATTTGAAAATTGAAAATGAAATTCATGGGAAACGAAAGGCAAGCGTGGTGATGATATCGTTCTCTTCTTTTTTTAATCTTGGAATTATCCGAAGAAGATTTCTCTCGCCTGGGGATTACGAAAACAAAAGGACTGGCACGAAAAGTGAATGGACGCTTTCTCTTTAAAGCAAACAGATCATTAAAAAGAATTGAGCCTACGAAAACACGTTGAGTCAACATTCGAAGAAATTTGCAGTTCGTAATACACATGTGGGAAAACCTGTTAAATGCAAAGATTTTAAAATATCGATCGCCACATCTTCAGCTTGAAACTTTCACTTAGAAACTTCACGGTTTTTTTATTTATTTATTTATTTACAGAGAGCAGCATTTTTATTCCCATTTTCAGTTGAAATCAAGGTCAGTCTCAAGGATAATTTTAAAGGTTCCAAATTATATGCCAGGCTCCGGGAACGAAATCCCACGTATGACAGATTACGTTATTGTAATTTCCATAATAAAGGACGAGCTTGGCAATTTGTTTTAATTTAAGCAAAGTTTTACCCGACATAACGATGAATTCACTTTATTAAAAAAATTAAAAACACTGCTGTAGATTTTATCGGTCTGGAGAGAGCTCACGATTGTTCATCAGCAAGGGTTCGTTGGACATTATTTGCGCTCCAATTGGTAAAGTTTTTTGAATAATTAAGAAAATGGCTGTCTGGAAAATATTTTCTTAAGCGGCGATCATTATTACGATAAGCTGCGGATGCCCATCTTTAGCCTTTCGACAATGGGAACATTAAGAATGAAATTGAGAGAGAGAGAGAGAGAGAGAAAGAAGGAAGAAGGGAAGGGAAGGAACGGGAAGGTAGGTGGGTAGAGACCGAGGGAGGGGCTTCAGTCACGACCCCTTGTCGAGCCCCCAAGCGGACGATTCTTTACGATTCCATTAGTGTCAATGATTTCGAACGGTCGACTGTACTTTTCTTGGTTTCTCATCGTTTTACGATTTAATCCTAATCATAATTCATCTTTATTTTAATTACGTGGAGCCGGTTAAGTCAAATGAAACACCCTCTTCGCTACCTATTTATTTATTCCTATATTGATTATTCCTTTTTTTTAATTTAATACAATTTTTCATTTATTTTTATGAAAATTATCTAAAAGTATTTTTAATATTCAATCCCCTCCCCCCATAACTTCCTCTAAATCTTCTCGATCTAACATTTTCGTGTTTCCAACTCGAAGGGGCGTTAGGTATGAGAGAAGCGAAATGGCTGTCATCTGGACGTAGGCAATTGTTGGCTGTGTAGCGACAGAACATAAATATCAGAATGGTAGCAATAAGAGCACGAGAGGCTTCCAAAAGTCGTGATCTAGTGTCGAGGACGGGCCACGGCGGCCAAGAGGGAGTCAAGACGGATGGAAAAAAGGGTGAAAGTTCTTCGACAACGGTTCATTCACCTAGACAATGTGAAAGATCTTGAGCACGGCGCCTCGAATCTTCCCAATTAGGATGTTAAGAGCAGGTCGAATATTTGGGTGACCTTTCCTTCTCTAGCTAAAAATTTTTTAAATCAAACACGTGCTTTTCTGTCGCTCTATCAGTAGTGATGTCCATAAACAAAACACAAAAAGAGATGTGACGGATATAGTCCATCGATTCGTAAGCAAATTGTCGTTGGACTCCTTTTTCGGCCTTGCATTATTTCATTCAACGTTGCACAAAAAAATGGGAAAGTGGAAAAATATCAAGAAATAAATTAAACTTAGTTCTCATGTAGAAAAAAATTAACATCATTTACATGGACGTGATGAGGTTTAATTAGTGTTTTTTAGTCCAAATTTACAAATGGAAGAAGATTAAAAAAAGAGTAAGTTAAAAGAAAAAGAACAGTGTCTGCCGGCCATTCACGAATACTTTCAACAGTGAGAACGTGTTCAACTTTTCGTGGCTTTTAGCTTGGATTTATTTAAGAAAAAATTCAAAGGAAAAATGCGAGGAAATTGGAAACAAAGTAAAACCAGCAAAGAGAAGATCTCAGTTATAAGTTTCTCGCATAATAAATAGCAATGTTTGAGAACAGTGCACAGTTAAAACGCAAAAAGGAATAAAAGTTTAACGCGAATATCCTATTCATAAGCGACAGATAAACTGAAGTGCCAGACAAATTGGTTGGTCCTCCACAGGAGCTTAGAACTGCAAAAATATGACTCTTCGAACTTGCAGAGATAAACTTATTATAAATTGTGACTCTTCATAAATTATAACTCAGTACATAGTGTCACAATTCTATTATAATACGAGGTGCGGATTTCTATGTTCCATAGAGAGTTATTTGGCATTCCAGATGTTTTCGATAAAGTTAAGTTCTGGTGACTTAGGTGCCGTGGTAAGACCCAAAATCGGATGAGTATTCTTCTAAGCATAAGTAGTTGAATACTTGCGTGGTGGCGAATTCTGCTATTGGAAGAACTTCATGCAGTTCATGAATTAATGTAACCCGTCGAAAGGATGCACAGACGTAGTTCCATCGAATACCAGTTGAGCACAGTTCAAGCCATAATCAGCTTGTACAGTCTCTTGTTGATATGCGAGGCAATTGCTTCTTGAGATTTTCTAAATACACAGGATCTTCCGTCAACCTGAAACAGTCGGAAACGCGACTTGTCAGGTTACCCATTTCCAGTCATATAGTGTTCAGTGGCGGTATTCCCGAGTCCAGTTTGGTGCTTAACTCTGAGTGATGTCATGTGCATCGATTCCTAAAGCCCATATTATAAGAGAACGTTGCACATTCCTCACGCTGATGTTTGCTGAGCTCCAGTATTGAATGCTATGTTACTTGAAGGATTATCGCGGGCAGCGATTCTTGCCAGCTGACGCCGGTTACGTTCATCCAGTGTCTTTTGCGGTCACAATGCTTTCGTAACTTAGATATGTTGGCGGGATTCACAGAGCCCCCTTGAAATGGTCGCACAAACTTTGCCTCTGTCTCCGAAATTTTCCAACTACGAGAGGGAAAAGTTCTAGAAGCTTCCGCAGGTGTCTATCACTTTATACACGCACTGGCTAACGAATCCTATGGCGTGCATAGGCGGCGATGCTATGTATTCTGGCACTTCAGTGTATTCCCGCATAAAAAAATGTAAGCAAATTTGTATATAATCGAAAATAAACCGCTAACATCCATATTTCCTATTCTAAAAAAAATATCTGATAGGTCGAACTTTGTCAGTAGATTTCCTCAATACTAATGAACAATATTACACACCATCCTTCACTTCAGGGATGCAAACTAACTTCAGGGATCATATTGCGATTGTAGTGCGAGCTGACTTAAAAATATGTATACAGGGTGATTCTGAAAAAGTGTGTATAACTGTAAGCAATGACAGAGGTGACCATAATGAACATTTTCTTTTAATACAATGTGGGGTTGCAAGTACATTGTTTAGGAGTCATCACGTTTTATGTGCAAGACACTTTATGTTAATGACAATAATACGGTTTCGTGTACATCATGTGTGTCCTCTGGTTTAGACGCCAACCAAAAGAGACAACAAAAGCTGTAAACATTACGTACAATAACGACGCCTGTTCAAAGCCTATATGGCGACACCGCCGACGTAAGGATTCTCGCACCGGTGAAACACGTCTGGAGTATCTTGAATGGCACCGGCAGCAACAGAAATTCGTGTTACAAGATCGTCCGCTGTGTTCATAGGTGTTTCATACACTAGGCTTTGAAGATGGCCCCATACAAAGAAACCAAGTGGGTTGAGGTCAGGTGAGCGAACTGGCCAGGCTACAGGCCCACCTCGCCCAGTCCATAAACACCATGGCCACCTTGCAACAGTGGAATCGTCCGCAGGAACGTAATAATTCAAGCAATAAAAATAAAACGTGATAGCTCCTGAACAATGTACTTGCGATCCCACATTGTTTTAAAAGAAAATGTTCATTCTGGTCACCTCTGTCATTGCTTACAACTTTTTCAGAATCACCCTGTATACTGGAGTGGTCGCAATATTTGAGCTGAGGAGAATTCATACCTAAACCAAGTTGAATTACACTATAAACATACTAATCCTAAAAAAAATAGAATTTTAACCGAATTAATGTTTAAATGTTTAGAACAAAAACCCATCTTTGCTACTCTTGGATTTACTTTTGACATAACTATGGCTGCTTTTCTGCATTTTTTATTATTCTGTATCTATCGCTAAGCATAGGCAGTGCAAATGGTTGAATTCTTTGTTTGGCCGCGAACGCGTGAATTCGAAATTACTTCAGAGATTTGTCTTGTATTACAAAATTCAAGGGCTCATCGCCTAAGAGATTGTGGGTACTTCTTGAGAATGTAAATGAAGCTCGATGTTTAGAATATCAGCATCACCAAAACGTTTCAGTATTCTTTCAAGAAAAAAAAAATTTTCTCACTTAAGAAACCATTGATTCCTTCAAGGTTTTGCTATCAGCTAAAAGATAAATGTTAATTAATTCTCAATAAAAACCTTTTCCTTATGCATGAACTCCAAAACACCTCCATTCATAATTAAAAATAGAGCAAATCGAGCTTCATAATCCGTAAAAAGCAAAGCGCTCAGCATTCAGAGCACGTTGGAACTACTCACCTCAGTTAAAAGCTGAGAAAGTAAGTAGACGTAAGAATTCATAGCCAACGTCTAATTATGTTGTGGTTTTGATATTTAAATGCAAACGGATCATCATCATTATCGTGTTGCTCTTCTTTAGATGATGGTGAGAGAAAAGAAAGGGTGGAAGAGAAAGAGAGAGGGAGAGGGGGTGGTTGGGTTATCTTGGTGGGGGGGGGGGCAATCCCTTGGTGGTCACGGAGGTTAATCAATCACGGGGCGGATGCCGACCCTCAATACAGATGGTAACGCCCACACCTCAGTGCCAAAGAACCAAAGAATAAGAATTATTTTCCGCAACCATAAGCCTATAGCGCAGCCACCATGCGAAGTTGCTCTCGAAAGATAGCGTGTGATGATAAACGACACGAGTTAAATGATGATGGAAGAACAATGCGTTCGACTTAAAATTATGTATAACGATCGATAAAGTATTAGCCAGTACTTTTAGAATCGCATTTAAACGCTTGCCACAAGGATTAAATTAAGATTGGTTGACTTGTATGCCTAATGGCCGATTACTGGCTTTGATTATTGAGGAAAAAAATTCGCTAACTAAGAGGGTTCCAGAAATTTTTCAGAAAGAGGAAACATATTAAAACCCTAATATTTAAAAAGTTTCAAAATGCAACATGCAGAGTTCATTTTTATTCATCCATCAAATACTTTTGCCTCATACTTCCAACTTTGTTTATTATCAATTCCTAAATATAATTGCTAAGTAGACGATTCAAACAGCTTACACTGAAGGATCTCTTTCAAAGTTTACAAATTAAGGAAGACTCCGAATGAATTGGTTCAGCCTTGTTACGTTAAGTAGAATACATATCGATTGACCAATTTATTAAGACTTGGGCGCTTCGTAAGCGAACGTCGGTCCTAACAGCAACGTAACAACAACGTATAGTGCTTAAAAGCAGGTATGTAATCTGATATGTAAGCAGAAGAGTAGCCCAAAAATGGTTAAGACGAAGAATTTGAATGATTCAAACTTGGGGAAGCCCTCGAAACCATTTGATGGCAAAACAAATGCAGAAGAGCTTGAGATATGCGGAGATTTCATCGCCATAGGGAATTGCATCGAGTATTTTGGAAACAGTTAATATCTTCGGCTTTTCTCAGTATTCAGAAGAACAATAATTCAAGCGATAAGCAGAACCGAGGTCGGAAAAAGCTTGTGGATGGAAACGGTAACAGGCGACTGGAAGATATCGTCTGCGGCAAAAGAAAGACAACAACTCCATAGATTGTTGTTCAGTACAACACAGGTGCACAAAATGCGAGATTGTTCTGCTCGTATCATATCTGAAAGCACAACTTGAGGAACCTGGTCTCGATTAGTTATAACAGCAGGAGACCATCCAGGATACTTTTGCTATCACAGAAAAACAGGAAAGCTCGCCTGCTATAGGAAAGGAGCATGAAAATCGCATCTGAATAAATGAGGGAAAAAGCAGTTGGTCCAATGAACCCCGGTATCTTCTCCGTCATTGTCTATTCGTGGTAGAACTAGAAAAAAGCGCAAAGTGTACGAATTCATGGATCCGTCTTGTCAAGTGACAACCCCACAGCCAAAGGAAGATGGTGTAATGATCTGGAGAATTTTCTCTTAGACAACACTTGGTCCCCTAATCGCACTGGAAATATCTCTTAATGCCACCAACTATCTCAGCACTTTTGCAGACCAGGTGCATCCGTTTATGGCTAAAGTGTTCTCCGATGCAGATGGCATTTTCAACAGGGTAATAACACATACCATAAAAATATTCAAAAATTTGTTTATGTTTCCAAGACAAGCAGTTTAAATACACTATAGCCTATATACAAGTAAACGATGAAATAGAATTTAAAAATTCATTATTTATAACAAAGTCGCAGCTATTAACAGCGCAGAATATTTCTGAAACAATTCTCTTACAATGTCTGAATGTGCCGTGCTAAAGTAAAAACAACCTAAGTTTCTATAGTATATTACTTTTGAAATACAGAGTGGTCCGGAGTCCACGACTCAAGTCTTGATTATATTTTTTTAAACAAACAACTTATATGAACTTATTTGGTAATTTAAATAGATTCTCCACAAACTATTCTTCCATCCATTTTGTCGTTGCTGATCGAAATAGTGTTGAACCCTGCAGAATGATGTTCTTGAGTTGATTAATATCTGGGATAGGATGCTGTATGTTTTATCCACAGAAAAAGAGTCCGAAGGCGTGAGAGACCGTAGAGCAGGGGTGTCATTCTACTGGACCGCAGCTACCATCCATGATCCAAGTTCGTCCATCCAGACCAGAAAATTCGCCAACACACCTCTATAATGTTGTTGGTAGTAAAATTAGCCTTACGCACTGTACGCGGTTTTCTGAGAAGAATGGTTCTTTCGCCATCATGATGCATCTATTATTACTTATTTTATTATTCTATAAAAAGCAAAAGTTTCTATTTCTTTACAACGTATGTGTTTTTTTTATAGGCCCTCTTTACAAAATAGGCCGATGAATATTCATATGTGCAATATAGAACACGCGTTTGTTTTCTCCTTTTTTACGGACTGTTGCTTGGCATTTAGTTAATATATTGGAGTGGTAAGGTTTGTTTTTTTTCAGAAAGAGAAAATTTTCCGAAATTGAATCTGACAAATGTTTAATATCAAAACGATTTGTTCGAGAGAACGGAGTGCGGTGAAGAATGGCAAACGATCAAAAATGATCTGACGGGAATGATATTTGAAGACGGCGTGAGATGTCGATGGTAATCCATACACTTCAACGAAAGCTCTATACACTTTTTCTTCTCCCGCTATTGCCCCCTCCCGAAAAGGAGACAGAAGGAGTTTTCGCTGCGAGAGGAGGTTTGTGCCGTAGTAGAAGTGGTGGAGCCGTGTTGAGGAGTGAGGCAGCGTGTGCCGAGCGAAGATGAACGATCAGTTTAACTGCGTCGCTCCCGTAATCCTTTCGGTCATATTTCAGGATTAATTTCCATTTGTGATTGCCGTCGCCCATCGTCAGTGATTGTCTGTTCATGAACATTCGGCAACACCACCTGTTGTTTTTAATCCTCCCCTCATTTACGGGCCCAATGACAGATGGTGTAAAACAGGCAAACAAAACTCCTACGGGTCTAAGCAAATAGAAACGCGGCCGAGGGAACATGAAAAAACTATGAACTCTTTTTCCACTGCGAAATATCGTTAGTCTTTTTTGGGGGGTTTTCTCCACCTCCTCTTTTCCTTTTTATTTTTTTAACAATTAATTTTCTTTTCTCCCCTTCACTAGCGAAGGACTACAGTCTATTTAAACCTTCGTCAGTAACCCTTTTTGGCCCGTCCCTCGTGAAACTTTCTACTTAATCCTTTCCTCTTTCATTTTACTTTCTCCTCCCTATTATAATTATTCGTGCGGCTGCCACTGTTTACTCGAATCTTTTCTCTCTCTCTCCCGAGCTCATTATGTTAGGATGTGCCAATCACTTGCCATGTCAGCCTCCTGTGTTCACGTCCTGGCAACTGATGCTTACGTGGAATTCGGGATTTTTTTACGATTCGTTACCGTGGCAACCGAGCTGACCCCCGGGACAAGAGATTAAGATGAATTCGCACTCCCTTTTCATTTGCATAAAAATGAAACAGAAAAAAATGCATGGAAAAATCCTTCTCATTTAAACCTCCTTTTGTTTGTATTCAAATGCCATTCAAATCCATTCAGATAGCGTGTACAACCGAAATGTTTTATACCAGTCGTTCCTTAGTTTCTTTTCATCAATCAAATAATTAAAAAAAATTTCCATAAAATTAAAATTTAACAGGAAAAGTTGCGTAAAAGCTCAAATAGGAGAATATTATCCATTCTTTAAATGAAAATAACAATTTTTAAGCGCTTTTTTGTGGAGCTTTTTTGGCAGTCCTTCCATCTCAATCCTAATTTTTCTGTTTAAGGTGAAATTGTTGTTAGAAGTATGAAATTAGGAAAGGTTTAATTTACTATTACATCAAGCAATATTAGAAATTCAGGAGCAACAAAATATTTTTTCATCTCTATTGTTCTTGTATTGTGGATCATCCTCAAACAAAGAAATGCTCTTACTCGCATTGGTTTAAACGTGAGAACTAGTTTACTCCCAAATGCCAAATGCCTTTAAATCAGTGGTCGCTAGTAAAATAATTTCTTTGATGCATTTTTACTCTAAGAACAAACAGTAAGAAAATAGTTATGTTCTTTTAGTAGTATTAAAACAGCAGTAGAAATGAATAGGGCAACGCTAAATTACACGTCTCAGAGTTGCATGATACCCAAAATGAATTGTTCGATTCTTTATTTCAAGGAAAAAAGTTCTAAATATATTTTACTACAGGAGTTGAAATTTTTAATTAAAAATCCAAAACCATAAGACAGGGAGATGATAGCTCAATAACTTACAGTAAGAGAACAATAATGAGTAGAAACTGTGTATGACAAAAAAATTCCGTTCCAATCAGTTTGTGCACACTTAACATAGAGGAGTCCAAAAATGTATACTTAATTCAAGAAAGAAAAATCTGCTTAAAAAATGTAATATTAAATTTATACAGACATCCAGGGATGAATATAAGTCACTCCTGAATTACAACAGCTATGCAGTGATAACCATAAACCAAGGTCAAGACATTTATGATTACGGAGACTACAATTCCTACCCCATTGTCCAGACAAACTCTCAGAGTAATCTTTCACATCTCGGCGATAATGTGGTCTTTTTCGATCGTGGTTTTCTTCATACATTGCATATAATAATCTTGGGATATTAATTTCCTATTTTGCTGCCATGGAAGAAATCAGAGAAAGCATCGATTTGTGTGTAGACCTTAATTATATTTTGGGTCGCACTGTGGAGCAGATTACAAATATTTATTTCAAACAAACTGTAAAAGACAGAAAACATTCCGCCCATCATTGGAATGCCTTAAAAGTCCCCGTAAAAGTTCTATTCGATGTCGCACAGAAAATTGCGACACCACAGAAGCAGTCGTTTTGTGATACAGTTTGTGAAGTGTGAACTGTTCAAGTACAACGTGAATCCCGCCATCGACTCAACAAACAGCTACCTTGTCATAAGCAAATTTACGGATGGCATAGAAAATGGTGCCTATGTCAACTGCAGCACAAAAAAAGAAACCGACTTTTCCCATGGCGCCGCCATTTTCCAATTAAACTTTAAATCTGCCTTTTACAATTTGTTTGAAATAAATATTTGAAATCTGCTTCCTCTTTTTTAATAAATAAGTCGTTTATTATTTTCTTATTTTAAGATTATTTCCAAATATTTTGTGTTATTCTATTCAAAATTTAAATGGATTCGCTAAACGTAGTCTGAAGATATAGGTATAAGAGAATTACACAATACAACAAAATTGAACTTTTTTTCTGTCCTTTATATAAAACTATGTGATTCTGTATGAACAAAAGGTGCTTGATTCATATATCAAAACCAAAATGGTCCATCACGTACCGTTTTTGTAGGAGACCCACTTCTCAGAGAAATGTAACAGAGGCTTGATTATAGAAAACACAAACACTAAAATGATTTTTTGGCAGTTTCCTCTTGTAGGCATCTGTTGGTGTGTCCCTGGAAACAGACCAGCAATATTCAGCTAGCATACTACCATTCCATCGTTAAGCTCTGCCTGTGTGAACATGTCATAGATGTAGATGGTTGAAAGCCAGGATCTTGATGGTTTGGGTCATCGGAGGTGGTCTTCCTCTGAATCAACAGTATATTTATTGAGGAACTGGTCGAATAGCGCTTCTAAACGTGCTACAATATAGATACGCAAAAAGCTAAAATGTGGATTTTTTGGAAAATGGTGCGTGGTAAGCAATAAATAATTACAGATTCGTTATTTTCAGCCAAAAATATACACGAAACATATTTTCATCTAAAGGACATTTTTCATGTTATACAGTGTTATCAAAAAGAAAGAAGGAAACTTTAAAAAAATATTTTGGATATGAACTTTATCAATGGTGAAATGGAAAGATCTTTCGTGTGCATAAGAAATTTAACTTTTTAAAATGAGAAAAGAAAAGGAAGAGTGAGGAGAAGAAGGCAACACTTTTTACATAATTTCGCAGCATTTCTTATTAAAAATAAATGTCTCTTAATTAATACGTTTAATGAGG
Organism: Rhysida immarginata; assembly: GCA_023313115.1. Taxonomy (NCBI): domain Eukaryota; kingdom Metazoa; phylum Arthropoda; class Chilopoda; order Scolopendromorpha; family Scolopendridae; genus Rhysida; species Rhysida immarginata. The sequence goes on along the minus strand of JAHWFO010057280.1, from coordinate 3,870,603 downwards.
TAGAAAGGAAAAGTCAGGATCACATAATAGTTAGATAGAGATAAAATCTGACTAAAAATAATAATAAAATAAAAAGTGTAGCAAAATTTAAACGCGACAACGATTCAGTTCCTAGGGCCACATTTGCTTTCTCCTCCTCTTCCTCCTCCTCCTTCACCCAAAATGATTATTTTCTTTTCCTTGCATTAACAACTCCAATAACTAAAGATAAGAAGGCGATCAAACTTAGCAAGTAAAATAATCACAGTATAAGTGATTTCGAAAAGCTTATAAATCTTGTCCGAGCTTAAAACAGAAGATGTTTCGGTTCGATATCAATGCAAGAGATCGCGCCTTATCCAAGTTCCGCGTAAATTTTAAATCGCAATTTCGGTGAGCTTTAAGCGACTTTTATATTAAACGCTCTCTTTTGACAAATCAGATGAATTCATTGGCCAATAAAATAGAAGCCTGGAGTTAAAAAAATACTGAAGAGGAGGTGGAAGAAGGAAAAAAAAAACCCGAACCCTCAAGAATCGTTTGGAAGAAATATGTCGAAGGAAGAAGAGGATTAAAAAAAAAAACTTGCTTAATTTCATAGTTCACGCGTCAAAAGGCGTGATTTATTTCTCTCTTTTATAACGCCCACATGCTTGCTTGTATTTTCCGTTTTCCCAAACCCCCACCTCCTTTCCCCGTACTCACTTTCAACTGATTAGAAAATCTGTTAGGATAGAAAAAATATTCTTCATTTAACTTTTTTTAATCCCCCTCTCTCTTTTTTTTATCCCCTACCCATTTCCCTTCCATTCCACGCCGAGTGTCGAATAGTACAGGAACAGAATGGACACAGGTGTAAGTGTCCCATTTTCTGACGGCTGTCTGCGAGTTATGGTTTCACGGAACATTGCTTTCAAGATCACGGCTTAAAATTTCACTTCTTACCAACGTGGGATAGGGTTACGAAAGCTTCGTGCCTCAGTTTTTATTTCTCCCTCTCGGTAGGGTCCCCCGTTTTCTCTCTTTTTTTTTTTTTCCTCTTTCTTATTCTAAATTTCATCTTCCTCTTGTTGAACGGAATCTCATCTCTGATACCCCGAAGGCACTTCGAGGGTGTGACGGGAACATGAACGAAAGGAGTGGGGGTGGTAAAAGGGGAGAGGGGGGGGGGGGGGACTACGACGGAGGGGTATTCTAGAGCAGCCGCCGATAACAGGTTCACCGAAGTAACTCGAGGGAACGAGACTTGGTGGAAATTTCCCCAAATGTACCGTGCGCTTGGAATTTTTAATGGCCGTTCCTTGTCAAACGACGTGAATTAATATGGAAGAAATATCTCCCTCTCACTCACTCTCCTCTCTCTCTCTCTTTTTCCTTCGGCAACATAAAAAAATTAATAAAATAAAATACAGTAATAATAAAAACAAAAATTAGAAAGAGTCACCCCCATCAGTGAATAGAGTTGAGCAGCGACAAGTAGCCTTTTGCTTAATAAAAAAACAACAACACAGAACACTTGAGCGGAATCTTTTAATTATCCTTTCAATGAATAATTAAACAGTATTTTAATTAAAACGACGTTTTTCCTTCTTCTCTTTCAAACATAAAATATTAAGTGCGCTTCTTAGACAAAAAAAAATCCTTTTATTGAATCCCTACCAATCTCTTTTCCCTTTTACTTGCTTAATAATTATAATAAATCAGCATTATTATTTTGTAATTGTACATAATATTGTTTTTCAGTTTTGGTTGAGGGCTCGGACGCTTGTAATTTAGCTTTCGGGCTATATACAAAGACCGGTTAAAAACGATTACAAGGGAAAGGAAAAAAAAGCTTAAACGAAGAGGAGGAAAAAGAGGAGGAGAAGGAAAATAAGGAAAAGTCAACTCGAGAGAAAAAGAATGACACATTAAAAAAGGCAGAAGAAAAGCCCTAGTTTTTTTAATTTTTTTGATTAATTTTTTTTTTTATTTTTCCTTTTAGCTGTGTATTCTTCTCCGTAGAATTTCTTTAAACGGGGATCGGAGACAGATGTTTTGCTCCTCCGATGTGAAAATCATTTCGTCTCCCAAGGCAGCTGGCTTCGCTCTTTCAATATATTAGGTTGCATTATTTAACGACGCAGAAGAGTGTTTATACGGCCTCCCGTCCATTCATACGGTTTATATTGTTACGTAAATAAACTGGACAGTAATTATCGAATTAACTTAATACATCTGTTGAAATGACAGAATGCAATGCGAGTGATATGCGCCGGGCTTTAAAATCTATTTTTTATTTCTGTTTTGTATTAATAAAAAAACGACTTTCGAAGGTGTAATTAAATATTTATGAACGTTTAAAAGTAAACAATTCCCCCTCCTCTAATTGAACTAATTAGCTTTTCTTAAATGCATTGACCATGTAATATTTAAAACGTAATTTTCGTCCAGCTTACTGAATGGGAAACAAGTCCAGGCACATTATACTTGTTATGGCTGTTTTTAAGACACCTGGTCTTAAATTATACCAGCTTACTTATTTGAGCCTTACATCACTATTAGCTCAGGTTTCATAAATTATCTGAGAAGACAACTGATCTACTCTGCAGGAATTATAGGAAAGTACTATTCAACAACTTTGCATACTTGATCAAGTGTAGTGTCATCACTCTCAATATTTCACCAGAGTTAAGTCCAAAAAAAACTTCTGTGCTCTGTTCTAAACAATTGTATGGTAAAATGGAAGAAGAAAACGATTCACGTCGCCGCCAATAATCAAAGGTGAAGCCGAAGATGATGCATTTCTTAAGATAAAAGTAGAGACATAACAACTAGAGTATTCCACAGGATTTCTATAACAATCTCTTATTACAAACAGTTTCTTCAACATCTTATGGTCCGAAGATTCTTTTGATTATAACTGAAGAAGCTTCTGACACCTTAATAATGTCCTGTCCAGAATACAAAACTGAAGCTGTGATAAGGAACAGTGCAAGCTTGTAAAGTGATTTGGTAAAATAAATTTGTTTATTCGATTTTATCATACCGTGTGCAAAATGTTTGAAATAGCCCCTCTTATATCAAACTTTGATACAAATTGTATGGCCAGAATTATAGGATGGCAGTAACGTTATTTGAGTTAAGGTTTCCACTTTTCAAATCAATAGTCACTATTAGCAGTCTTTCTCCATTAACATCTGATATTGGCCACCATATCTCTTAATTCCTCCCGAACAAACTGAGATAATGCTAGAAATTGAATGATATGCATAACTCCTCTCCTTCAACTACGATTCTTATCGTGTTACTCTTTTGATTTGCGCAATCAATGCTAGCATTAGATAGTCAAGATTGACAGTATTGATAAATTCTCTATAATGAGCGGACACATCCTACTTACTATCAATTCCTCAGATGTTCCTCTAGAATAAGACGTCTAGTATGATAACAAATATCGTCTTCAGAAATGTTCATTCTTCTACAGGCTTCAATTCTACTAAATATTTTTATCAAATACAGGATGGGGGACTAATGTACCTTAATAGATGTCATCTATGAACTTTTTTTCCCTGATCTAATACCCTTGGTCTACTATATACGAGGGTCAGTAAAAAAATTTTCGGAATGACGGTATAGCCCTCTAATGGTAGGACATACGGCAACGCTTATCTAATCTCTTCAAATATCACTCTTGCGAACACACACACTTGCTCCATCGAATCTACCATTCTTGGAAGCATCTGTGGATGGCTTCTTGTGGAATCTTCCGAAGCTCGGCCGTCGCATTCGACTTGATATTCTCCATAGTTGTGAAACGTATCTCCTCCGGGTCGTAGGTGAACATCCATGACTTCCAAACCACATCCAAACCAGTGACAAGTTGTTTGAGAAACGTCGGGTCTTTGCGTATTTTTGTCGAACAGATCGCCAGCGACTATCATGTGCAATTCCTTCTGATCCGTGGTCAGCTCCTTCGGAACAAACTGCGCGCTGACGCTTCTCAAGTTCAAAGCATTGGACAAAATGACAAAAATGGATCTATGAGAGGTAACAACTTCTTGCTCCAATTCCGCGATGATCATTCTTCGATCACTTCGAATTGCGACAATGCGACGAAGGATCAACACTCACGTCTACTTCAAACGGAACAGTATCGAAACCTGTCAAGCCTTATTGGCCAGCGAGCAGAGAGACTGTTCCTTACAAAAGCGGGATCGCTATCTTACCGCTCGTTCGCCGTCTGATGAGGAATTTCTGGAACTTTTTGGCTGCCCCTCGTATGGCGGGCCTTAAAGGATGTGGTTATATAACAAAAGAAGTCCACTTCCACTGACTTCGAGTCGGAAGAAACTGAAATGGCCATATGAAGCAGTAATTCGCCGTAATCAGAAATGGCAATATGAAATGTAAGCTTAAGGTAGCTTACTTTGAGCACCTAAAGTCATTTCTTGATGACTGTTTAACGGTAATATTACATTTTTATAGAGGTTTTTTGTTTGTGGAAATATGTATATATATTTTTGGGCCCCCTCAATATATTTTCATATATGCCAATTATTGTCATAGCAGTTGAAAAGGACGTTAACACCAAACAAACCAAACCAAACCAATTATTGTCCACAAATTAAAACCTTTGAGGAATCAAAAAAGTACCACAATAGTTTAGGACTTTTCCTAATACCGCGAAGATATAACACCGAATGTCTTATTCAACATTTGGAAACAAAGACGGGATACAAATATTATTTATTTGCTCCGTCGTACGTTTGATTTGTTTAGATAATAAATCTTAGTCATCGTAAAAATAAGCGATCATAAAACTTTGAAGCCTACGTTAGAGAGTTTGGTAGCGTCTTACCGCTCTGTCCCTAACTTCTACTTAATCATTGGCTAGAACACCATACGCGAAGAATGTCCAAGAGGCAATAGGATTATTGTTGGAAAGCATCAAAATAGATAATGAGAGACGTACGTCGACGTTATTTGCATGAGGTTTAAAAGGTGAGCTGAGTCTGAAATGAATTTCTTTTCCTGAAATTTTATAAATATCTACCATTCAGATACTGCTTGTATTCTCGTTATAAAAAACAGATTCAAATTTTATTTCCTCTATTCCGATTTATAAAAACAACTCGGACGCTGATTAAACAATTACAATTTTAATGAAGATCGAATTGGAGGTCGAATTCGTTTAGGTCGTAGGTCACCTAAGAGTAGAAGGATTGGAGGTTTTATGAGTTTTAAATTTTATTTATCGTTGAGGATAAAAATCATCAAAGGAGGCCAAAAAGTTCAAATTCCTTCACAACAGAAATGTTAACTTCAGAATTTCCTCTTTAAAGATAAGCCATAAACCCGATTGCTAGAAGCGCCAACGGATTTGTGGAGGGCGTTGCGGAGATTGTGTTGGGGGTATCGAGCAACAGCAAAAGGGCGTATCTAGTCGCTATTTTATGGAGTAACAACTAACTGCATAAATAATATCATTGTCATTCCCAGTAATAGAAATATTTGCACTTTTCAACATTGTTTTCTAACTCCGGGGATCGCCCATAAACACGCCGTCACGCTCTTTTTCGACTGCTGTAATGTGGCTCGCTTGTCGTATTTTGTTCACAGAAGAGATCAACTTTTTTTTAAAGTAGAGAATCATTTTTTGTTTTAATTAAGAAAATTCACGAGAATATTCACATGTGATACAAGAATACGTTTTAATATGTAAGTATTATTATAAGTTTTAACAAATATTATTAATTACTCTAACTAATAATAGAAATATTAACCAATGTTAGATCATTGCCCATCAGATAATATGGAAATTTTTCAATTATTTCTACAATGATTTGGATACTTAAGTAACAAAATCTAACTTAATATCGATTAATCTTAAACGAGAAGCTCTAATCATTTTCATATTTATAGAAGAATGAAGCACACATAGTTTTACCCTTGAAAAGTCTATGAAAGTCTCATCTCATTACTGTAATGAGTGTTAACATTATCTAACCATCGACTGGTTACAATTGATTTGTCGGTGGATTGCTAATTCTTATTGGTAATACAGAAGAACAATTTCCTAAATTTTGGCCTTTCTCCAAGAGTTGGCAATACGGAACCAATCTTATGGTAGGCCTACAGAATGTCCTGAATTCTATAAGAAAATAAACTTCTTTGGCGTTTCCTTAACTTAAGCTGCGATTGAGATGCTAAAAATTACTTCAGGTCTTGTGGTAATTTCTGTTGTAGAGGTAAACTTATTTTTCCTTCATGATAGCACTCGTTATAATGGGGATTTCTGTTGGAGCCATCAAGACTTTTCAGCTTCCAAAGCCATCAGACTTTTCAGCGTATAAACACTCGAAATCTATGCGGCCAAAGTCATCATGTATAGTACAGGACTTGTCGGAATTATCACAGTCGTCCAGTTGTCGTTAACGATTCACATGTCGTTGCGTTGTTTTCTTTCGTCCAAAGACTTACTGACACAATTCTATGGATGATTTTCTCTGCTATTTCCAAGCCGTTGTTCTCGTTGTGCTTCAGATTAATTTGAACCTCTTTGTTTAACTCTCTTCTTTGGTTTCGTGCCGTTTATTCGCTTCCATTTCACTTTCATCTCTCCTGCGATCCTTTATTTGTTCTTTCCTTCGTTCAAATCTTTCCCTCTGCATCAAATCCAATATAGACTTAATAACCTTGTTAGAAATCGATAGACTCCATCTAATTGATGCGTCTAGATCTAATAGGTCATTTGATTAAAATGACTCTATAAAGTTCGATTAAAATCACTTAAACTATCCACTCCACGAATAATTGGCAGAAATCAAAACAAAATGAAAATACGGAACTCTAATCTCACGTTTAAACAAATATTTTAATTGTCATATGACATGCGCCTGATGGCGGAAGATCGCGATCACTGGAGATTCTCCATAGGGCTGCTGCGGGTTGAAAAGTAAGTAAATAAGTCATACCAACAATTTTGCCACACAATTTTCAATTTTTAAGTTTTGTTCAGTTTAAAAATTTCGTGAAATATAAAACTATAGACTAGTTGCGTATCTCTGGTCGCGCCGCCCTAGCGACAAAATAATCCAAAATTGGGGTGAATTTCCCGCCGCGCGTCGAGAGGTGAATCCTAATTATTTTCATTATGTTATCGAATTCAGATAAAACTTTACGTTCAAGAAGAATATGTTGCGTTGCTGGTTGTACTAACGATGAAGCTAAAAATCCAAATCAGGTCAATTCGTCGGAGTCAATTCGTCGAACGTCTTTTCGTCGACTGTGTCAGTTGGTCGGGTGGTTAGTTCGTCGGACGTCAATTAATCGAACGTCAATTCGTCGAGGTGTCAGTTGGTCGGTTGGTCAATTTGTCGGAGACAAATTCGTCGGATGTTTCAGTTGGTCGAGATAATAAATAAATGATCGGAAAAAACTTTAATAAAATTTATTAACGGAAAATTTTTTTGTTATTAATTTAATTACTTGAAAGGTAAACAGTAAATCCTTTACTGTTAAAAATCAGTATTTAAATACAGCTTTTGTAAACAAGGTGATACAGAGACTAAAATGAATTCAAATGGTCAGGACAATTGGACCAAACTGCTTATACCGCTTCAGTATCCTTCATTTTCAGAATGAAATTAATAACTGTATAAAATTAATTATCGGACAAATTGAGCGCATAAAATTTCACGTTGAGAGGAATGGTTCTCAAGCTCCCATCAAAGAACCAGTGAATTTGGAACTGTACTGTGGACAATTGGACAGTTTGAATGAATCTATCTTCTAGAAATACCCAGAGTTTATTAATTGTAAGGGAGTTGTGTTCCATCATGTATAATACTTTTATATATAAAGCTCTTAATAACCTTTTATTAATATCTCTTTCTCACTTTCATTTTTTCCTCAGTTTCCACCCCTCCTTATGATACCCATTTTCATGTTTCCTTAGCTTCGCCTCTGATTAGACGCAATTATAAGATAATCTTCGATATTTGATCTTCAATGACCATTTAATAAAAATATTTTTTTTCTGGTTCTTTGGATTGGAGGAAATTAAAGTAATTATATAGATATTTGTTAATATTGGTGTTAACAAAATAGTAAAAGAATGGAATAACATCTTCAAGTGGATAGGTATAGTTTTCAAAGAAATTGGCGTCGTTATGAATATGTGCATATGCTAGTCTGCGAATATGTGAATATCAAGTTGGAACAAAGAGCCCAACATGAAATTTTGTGTTAAACTTGGAATATCGGCCACAGGATATTAAATGTTTTGGCAAGCTCATGAAGCTTAATATTTATGCTATTATTTAATTTTTACTTAATAAAAATTAAATTTCCTGTATATACTAAATTTGTCGATAATTAATTTTATACAGTTTTTAATTTCATTCTGCAAATGAAGGATACTGAAGCGGTATAAGCAGTTTGGGGCAAATATCCTGACCATTTGTCAACAAGATCACGTTTATTGTAGCTACAATTCATTTTAGCCTGTGTATCACATTGTTTATAAAAGCTGTATTTAAATACTGATTTTTAACAGTAAAGGCATTTATTGTTATCTTTCTAGCAATGAAATTAATAACAAAAATTTTTTCGTTAATAAATTTTATTAAAGTATTTTCCCGACCATTTATTTATTATCTCGACCAACTGCAACACTCGACGAATTTGTTTCCGACAAATTGACCGCCCGACTAACTGACACCTCGACGAATTGACGTTCGACTAACTGACGTCCGACGAACTAACCACCCGACCAACTGACACAGTCGACGAAATGACGTTCGACGAATTGACTCCGACGAATTGACGCTCAACGAATTGACCCTCGACGAATTGACACGTAACCCCATTTCTATACACTTCCTCCAAAACTTTAATGAAAAAGCAAAAATTCCTTTACAAACTTGATAAGCAAATGTTTTCACTAAATCTTGTGTTATGTTTTTATATTCATAAGCTTTTAAATAATTGGAGAAAAATAAAAAAAGATGTACATTCAGCTTGGCCAGAATTATAAATTCATTCTACAAAACAAATTGTTTCCACAAATTTAATACTTCGTGGGGCTTAATTCTAATAACTTCAAGCATTCTCTTTGGTATTGAAACAAGAAGGATATGAAGGTATTCGACTTCCCATCCATCCATAAGTGCATTTTTCAGTTCTTGAACAATTTGAAACTGTCTACGATCTTTGTAAATCTGGCGTGTAAGCTGTCCCCAGACTTTTTTAGGAGTGGGGTTTAAGGAACATGCTGGCCAGGCTAAAATGTCGATACAAATTTCATGGAACCATGTTTTCATTATGTTTGACGTCTGGCAGGGAGCCTTATTTCGTTGGAAAGTCCAATTTTTTCTCCAAGAATCTCAGCATAAGCTCCAAGTTGTTGTTCTAGAAACCCATTTATACTCCAAGGAATTCATCCGATAATCAGCCAGATCACTTTTTCCCATAGAGGAAAACAAGCCCCTAACCAAACTGAATCACCATTCATTTGACGACTCATTTGAACCTTCTTTTCTTTTCGTAGATCATGTTAGTAAGCATCCCATCCATCAGGGGCGTCTAGGTTAAATCTCTTCTCATCCAAAAAAGTCACTCCATATATTCGCGAGTCCAGGATATCTTTTCTTTAGCAAAGCTCAAACTTGCTGTTTTGTGAAGTTGTTTCAAGTCTGTTTCCTATTCTTATTTACATGATAGACGAATGGACATATCTGTAGTGCACGAAAAACAGTTTAGGGCAAGGGCATCAATAATACAGGCAGCAGAAAGATTTCTCTCAGTTGCAAGGTGGCAAACAAGATATTCAGCTCTGTATTTAGGTTGATTCTTCCTATCCAATTATTTTTTCACTTTGCCACCAAGCTGTCTTGCTAGCACACCTCTGACAGGACACCGATATCTATATGTGAGCTGCAATTTGTCTCTGGAACATCACAGAGCCACGCAGCATCCAAATTTTACGAATTTCTTCTCTTTCTGTGTAGCAGTTCTGTGTAGCATTGTGAAAACACACAACAAGCAGCTAACCAGTGTCAAATGATCTGTTATTCCTAATTTTATTCTAAAATGCTCAAATTCATTCACATAAAGTGGACAGAACCATTTAACCAAGATCTGTTCATAATGTTGCCTAATCTGAATGTACATCTTTTTTGTTTTTCTCCAATATTTGAAAAGATTTTTAAAACAAAAATATAACACAAGGTTAGTGCTCATTTGATACCTGAATACGTCTGCCTATCAATTTTTTAAAGTAATTTTTTTTTATTTTTCAATAAAGTTTTATGCAAAATGAATCTGAGTTTATAATTTTTTCCAGGAGTGTAAAACCAATAACAAACAAACAAAGAATAAGTTTTTATATAGATAATTAAATTGGCGCGGCTAGATGTGCATAAAAGTGCATAAAAATAACAGACCTTTGCATTTGACGACAAAGTAATGAGAATGAAACTTCAACTTCAGAGAACATTGGATTCTGTACAAATATTTAACAAGCTGGACTCGTTGATAATTAAAAACGGATTTAAAATAAAAATTAGATTTTAAATATATATATATCATTGGTGTAGGAAAAAAAAACAAGCAGAGTTTGAGGTATCACGTGACCTAATGGTGTGAGGGAAGCTGTTGTGCAACTAATTGAATCTCTTCATCAGGAGCAGCAACGCAGCAGCTTGCAATCTCTCTTTTAGGGCCGCTTCCTTTCCTATCGTCCTACGGCATCTTCCTTTTTTTTTAATTTTTATTTTCACTCCCCCTCCTACTCAGTGTGGTGAACAATACGACCATCTGTGAGGGGGACCGGGGCGTCGTGGCCAGCGCACCGACAACCCTCGTAAAACGACCGCAAAACGAGTGATTTATCTGTCCACAAACGATGCTCTGTATTTTGTCATCCGGTGATACAAGGAACTCAACAAGGGAGGAAAAAATGAGAGAGAAAGGGATGAAAAGAAAGAGAGGAGGATTTGAATTTAATGAAATGACAAGGAAAGAAAAAAATTGGCTTCCATTCGATAACGCGAATATCCACAACAACTCGACATAGCCGGAAAAAAGCATTGTACCGTAATTGGCAATTGCGGTGGCTTCGTTACTGCATTACCGCACTCCTTTTGATTTATTGGGAGTTGAGTCATTTGGATTTTGATTAAATTTACTTAATTGGAGGAGTCCACAGGCCAACAAGCGAGAATGGAGATGTTCCAGAAAAATAGATCAAAGCACAAGAATTGCAAAAATTCGATTATATCACGTTAAAGTCACTCGTTCATGTAACCGAACGTCTAGTTAGGTTGGAATCGATTCAATTTTCCCTTTTAAAACAAATGAAACGCGATTGATTAGAAAATGTAATTTTAAAAAATCAATTAGTATCACTTTGATACATCATTAGAATCCATTATTATTTTACAGTTTAAACATACTTATAAAGAAGTGGAAATTATTATGGTAGATTTTATCATATAAAATCGATAAAATAACTACACAACATTTACTTAATGTTGTGTTACTATTCAATCATGAAATCAATTACACATTTTTTGTAATCTAAAACTTACAGATAAACAAGAATTACAGAACGTAGTTTAGCTATTAGATACCATTGTACAGTACCATTTTGCAAAACTAAGCAAAAGTTTTTAGCTCGGATATTAGCTGTTTTAGCCCAAATTAAAGAGTCCTTAATCCTTTTTCAGTATTTGTGGGTGATCTTTATCCTTGGTTTGCGTGATGAAAAAACTGTAAATTAGTATGGAAAAAAAACTTTTACCATAATCATTTTTCACACCTTTGTACTCTGAGGCAGTAACTTCAGAAAAAAAAATCAGATAATGTTTTTCATGATTTAAGGCATATTAAGAGACTAAATTACGCAATATTGACATACAATGCATGCATAGACATGTAATATGTAACAGTAATTTGTTTTATCCCTGTACTAGCGCTAAATTCAGAGAGAGTTTTTTTAATCTGCTTTCGAATGGTAAGAGCGGTTTACATAACTGCAGCTTAAACCAAACTTCCAGAAACGAATATTTATAACATTTTTTTCTCTTTAACATACATGTTTAGTATCGATTTCACATACCGGGTTAATTTGGTGATTTATTGCACCTGCTTTCAAAAACTCATACGAAGTAGACTCCCAAATGCTTAAAAAACTATCTCGAGATGATTATACAGTGATGAATTGCACTCTCCCGTTCGTCTCAATTTCTTTTGATTTTATTAATATCACTGCAATAATTTTGCGCTGACGTTGGCGCACTTTTTCCCCCAGACAAGAAACAAGTGCGACAGGAATAGAACCGACTGTTGGGAGGAGGAGAATGGAGAGAGAAAGAAAAAAAAATATCGGCATTAAACATTTAAAAAGCAAAATTAATTACCATTTGTTTCTTATCAAACGAAGGCAATAATGAATTGTCTGTTGTCAAAAGCAACGTGATAATTTCGAAGAAAATCTTTCCCAGATTAATAACCCCTGTCTTTGCAAAGAAATGGTACTTTGTCAAAAAATACTAATTATTCATTCCTTATCAGGAACTTATCGAATCTCCATTTCCTTTTCTTTCTTAATATATAAAAGGGCGGTTATTTAATTTTTTTTTATATTTTCTGAAAAACAGATGGCGAGATATTCTTTAATTTTTAAAACTTAAAAAATCTCATTTTCAATACTTATTCGAAAAACAAAACTAAATATAGACATCCTTAGACCTTTCGACTTCAACCATTCGAAGTTACGACGATCATCCCCAAATAATCGTGTTTTTGTATTGTGTGTTAAAAAATAACAAGTTTCATTTGCTTAGTTTGATTATCTATATTACCTACATTATTATATCTAAAACAAATCTCACAAAAAAATTAATAATAATAATATACTGTAGTTAATATTATAGTGTACATTATAAACAATGCTTTTGTCATTACTATAATCGTATTATGAAATCGCAAAATAAATTTTGTGTTACTACGTATTAAATATGGTCAAAATTTAATTTAATTAAATAATCCTATGCTTAGTTTAATAATCTTAACTGATTTATAAGTAATAATGAAAAGTAGAGAATGTCCTTCCTTTATGTTATGGGAGATTTTCTAACTTCCAGAAATTTGGGGTAGTAATAGGGTACATAAAACTGTGTATACCGTTAAAACTTTATCGTATTCCAACGAGTAGTTTCGAGTTACGCATTCAAAATCGTAACAGTGCTCACATGCGAGTACTAATCAGCACGTGTTAAGATGTTGACTGCGTAACCCGGAAACTACTTGTCGGAATTCGTTCAAATTTTAACGGCATACACGGTTTTATGTACCCTATTATTCCCCCAAATTTCATTATTCTAGGCATTCCGGAACCTGAGTTATTAACATGTTGATCTTGGTGGCGGCATTTTTATTTCTGTTCATATCTCAGTTTTCGTTCAAATTGGGACCCCATGTTCATATGAACATTTTTGCTTAGAATCACCCATACTACCTCCCCTAAAAGTTTGTACCAGGAATTTTACGACGCCCTATATTTCAAGAACTAAAATGAATTAAATTGGAGTCCATCATTTTGAATAAACATATGCATTTAAATAATGCAGGACGATTAAAAAACAATGGTGAAAAAGTAAAATCGATTTATTCACTTCTGACTAAAAACTTAATACGATTTAATTGTATGAGAAGACACGTTAGGCATCTAAGTTATTTTTACCGGCAGATTTGAAGAAAATAGTTCAGCTCTTCTTAGAATATCCTGGAATATCCACTCCACTACTTCATTGCATTGTTTCAGATGCCCAAAATACAAAAATAACATCCAACCTTTCATCTCCTCCCCCCCCATCCTCGCTGAAACAGCACATCTCCGAAGAAATACAATCGATGTCCCAGAATATGCTGGGATGCATCTAAGCAGAACTGGACTTACCGATATGATATCTATCACATTATCAAGAGCTCTCACATCGAATATAAAACATAGAAACATGATGCTCTTTTTATGTAGGCCCTAATTACAGTTGTGTTAGTTCGGTCAGGAGTGAATAAATATGGCCAATACATGTTTGCTACTTCTTCTATGCTTAGTTAAATAATCTTAACCTTTTTATAAATGATAATGAAAACTAGAAATATCTTTTACTTCACGGTAAATTTTTATGGCTAGGATTCTATATATTAGACAAAAAGTCATCCTATGCTTCCCATTGTCGGATTTGGTGCGTGGGATTGGTGCCGGCAGACTGGAAAGAGGTATTTCGGACTGGCCGAATCGATTAAACTACTGGCATTATCTCACATAAGATATTATGTCTTAAGAAATTATGACTATTTCAGAGGGTTCCAATGTATAAAAGGAAAAAGGAAAAAGCGCTCACTTCAAAATAAATAAATGCAGTTTTACAAAGAATTCCTAACCTAATCTAACCTTTCCATGTTTAAAACACTTTCTACATTGGTAAGATGTTAAAACATGAGTCCAATGAGGAATATGAAATCAGTTTACTAAGGATAAGTAAAAAAGACTTTGGACAATTCACTTCCTCGAAGCTGCATATAAATTTTCTGGTGCTTCTGAAACTTACCATAGTTGGAAAAATACAGAGGCAGCATTCGTCAAAATCTTTCGGTTGAATTTTTTCGCTGATAGGCGTAGACAGCAGGCTTAGAATTTTATTTTCTTTAAATCATGCAACAGCTATATCAGTTCATGTATTGAAAGTATTATTGCAGCTTTTGTTCGTAAATTCTTTAATAAATCGTGCCCGAAAGAGTCCCAAGGCTGTCCGAAGCAACCCTGAGGTTGGGGTTATTTCAAATAATATCCAGAAAATTAATTAGCCTATATTAAATATGATAACATGATTAGAAAGTTGCCTATTATTTAAAAAGTAGTCCTAGATAGTATCTAAATTAAAATGTTAAAGATTTAAATTATGCTTAATGTACTTTATGAGATTATTGCCCCACTCTTCCCTACCCTAACAATGTAAGGCTAACAAAGTATTTTCGGTTCCCTGGTGGAAATTACTGCCTCTTTTTCTTCTTACGTGTTCCTTGTTTCATTCATACTGTAAAATGCATAGTTGAGTTAGTCTTTTTATGGCATTTCGGTTTCGTATTATGCAAATTCCTAATCTGCAAAGACAATAAAAAAACACCGACGAGGGAGGAAAAGAATGAGACTTCTGCAAATGAGCCGCCGTTTAAATGACATTTACGATTTCCATCCTATGTTCCCAGTGAAATTAAGCAGACCCGAAGCGTCCCATTAAAGACGAAGATTAGCCTAATAAGGTTTTCGGAGGGGAAATTGTATTGTGATGCGATTGGTTCCCAATAATAACAAATGAAACGAAAGAGAGATTAAGGGGTCCACCACGTGCCCCTTTCCTTCTCCCCCACCTCTCCGAACTCACACAGAAAAAAAAATATATAAATAAAATTCTATCTCCGATATAAATCTCTTCCTATGAAAAGCGACTCGCATTTCACTCATCGCAAAAACGACATATTTCATGTTTGCATAAAAGAAAGTTCGCATTCGACGTTCATTCATTTTATTTATTTTCTTTTTTTTAAAATCCACCCAGATTGCATCGAGAACAGAATCTCTTCCACAAGCTGAAGATCCACTCTTTATCTTCATTATTAAATTATTTTAGAGGAAGTAATAAATTTTTTCTAGTCGGACCCAAGGCCATCTCCAGTGCTTTCCATTTTCTTTTTTGCGTCAAGCGTGTAGTTCAATATGAACAAAAAATAAATTCATTTCGGATTCCATGTGAAAAGATACTTGTATAAGGAAATAATAATGTTAAAAGCATAATAGAAATTAAGCATAAATTATGGATGATGAATTGAAAAGCTTAGACGAGCTTAAAAAAGTTTCCTCTACATTTGTTATTATACTTAAATAAATCCTTGGCATATTTTGAAAATATGCAAAATAATCTTATTGTCTAAGTTATATATAAGTTATAGAATGAACAAATGAACAAATGACAATAATATTTTTATCAGTAACAAAAAAATTAATAATTCATAATAAATTGGTTTCGCTTGCATTGCAGTCAACTCGGAAATCGCATATGATAGAGATTATCTTAATGTACATCTACACTGACTCAATCTACCGGTGAAAATGGTTTTTGTCAACAGGCTTCTTGCATTTGATGTTTATACATGCGAAGTAAATTGTGTAACAATAGCATTAAATTTGCTGAATGATAACCAAAGTTAAATAGCAAGGTTAAATACCATGCTAAGTATGTATTTCTTGCTGAATGATGATCAGTGTGGTCGAAATGCGCATCCAAGCCATATAAAAAATCATATGTGGACAAGAGGTTTTGTGTCTCCTTTCTTGGTATATTATCCACAATTTCGTTCTGTTTATTTCTGTTTAATACCATTAAATGCTTACACGGTAGAATTTTATTATGCAAATTCCTTAACAGAACATCTTATTGAATGCAACTATTAATCACGGCTTAATAATTTCATATCCAAAATATTTAGAAGATTAAATCTCCTAACATTAAGAACCTAATCAGTTATACATAAAATCACTGAAAAAAAAACAATATTTCTCATCATATCAAGTAAAAATGTGTACAAGAAAAACAAGTACCGTCGAGGGAAAGTTCAAGTCTATTACTAAAATCAAATAAAATTCACCTTCTTTTAATTGAATTATTATTATCCTGGTTTATTACTTCAAGCATCTTATTACGCTATAGGTAATGATGTAAAGCAATGCTTCCTAACCTTCAATATTTCGTGTACTGATATTTTTCCCTTACAACACTTTGGAAGAATCTCCTGGTACGACTATTAGTGGTTAGAAAGCGCTGACGTAAAGTATACATAAAAGAAACTGCGCAATTTAGCATATAGTAAGCAAATTAACCAGTTTTAAACTGTTAAAAAAGTAGCATTTAAAGAGAGAGCATATTATTTGAACAATACATGAATAAGAAATATATAATTAGTAGCCTGATGATGGAATTCTCATATTCTCAGGAAATTTCGAGAATTTTCACGTAGTTTGCTAAAATTTCAACAAGTTTAATTGCTATCGGTTCTAGAAGAAATGTCCCAGGAAAAAAATAATAAGAGGAAGCAGGAAAAAATGGCAAAGATATAATGCAAAGTAAAAAGACAAAAAAGACTCCCTTCCCTAAAGCTGAATGTTAAACGATTTGGACAGGGGAAAAAAATTGAACGAAGTTATTGGTAGTTCGACAATACCGTTGACGGAACAAGATTGAAAATGTCTAAATAGATAACGCAAAAAGTTTTATTTAGTGACAAATGGAGTTGGCGTTTTTTTTCCTGCTAATTATGCGTCTCCAATTTATGTGTCTCCATTATGGCGAACGATTTTACAAATAGATTTAGAAGGGGAGAGAAAAAAAACCTAAAAAAGAAAACAGGGAAACTGAAGACTGATGAATAACAAAGGAGCGAGACGAATTCATTTATTAAATCAGATAATAAGATGGATATCATGAATTATGATTTTATGTAGCATTGTGCGATTGCGAAAGAGAAGCTACGGGATAAATATTTTTCTTTCCTTGTAATTTCAAAAATCCATTTTCTCTTACGACCCATTGTCAAGTTGTTTTTTTTTGACATTTTTATTGCCTCTTCCTATAGGCCCTTCCCTTATTTCCCAGAACCGTTGCTTCCATTGACTACAGAATAAAATTTATTATTAAAGAAACATTTACCCTTTATATATTTATAGTATGCTCGAATTTAATCCTTCCATGCATACATCTGCTTATAACTGAGGATATATCCTTAATATATTTTATTTGTATGAATTTCTTGAAGTGATAGGAAAAAATTCTCATATTTTGAAACTTTGCAGAAAACGAAACAAGACGTTAACGGAAAGCTACAATAAATGCAAAAAACCCTCAAAATATTGAATCCAGGTCAAAATGCCAAAATAAAACAAGCGAAATAAAACTCAATGTATGAAGTTCATGAAAACATATTAAACGCATAATGATAATCTAGGCCTCTTTAAACATAGTCGATCTTGACCAGTTCTGATTGGATCATCTACAACAATTGATCACAAGTGATCTTGTTGTAGTTTCATCTCCAAAAACGTTTTCAAGTACCAGTCACTGCTTAACCATTCAGAGTTTACCGCATGACATCGAAAAACTATGAAGAAAATCATTTAACCATTATTTTGTAAAAAACATCAAATTGGCCTTATTCATTTCAATTCTTTAAAAGCATGATTCAAAAATAAGAGACTAAATTAATTCTTACAATGCTAATTTTTTTATCTCGCACACGATTGCAGGTGGGCCAATGTATATATTGTTAAATTCTTTATTTACTGGATAGTAAATTACCACAAAAACACTTTTTAAATACTAGCGCTCAAATTTGTAATCTCGTATAAAAATCGCTCTCGGTCTGAATGAGCTATTTCTTGATAGCGTGGATGGCAATATCTGTGTTGAAGGACGGCTTCTCTCAAACACATTCCTCTTATATAATTATCATCGAACAGAAGAAAGTCCGACAAAGCCAAATCAGAGTTTTAGGGTAGATGGAGATAGAAATTTTCGCCGTACACTCCTTTCAAATAACACACTGGATCACTAAAGAGCTTGACCCAAACGTATCGCAATACTTACATCAACTGACTGCTCGCCAAAGATGTTCCTGAAGTGCTTGCTGAATGTCAATGGGGACGATACGCTCTCCATCCAGAAAGTCAATCATACACTCCTGTAGCATCAAAAGACGAGTCATCAAACTCTAGTTGAAACTTGCAAGATATTGGAGAGAAAGTTCAAGTATTTATGTAACCGAACCATGATTTTCGTATACTCCCACTCTAGGAGGATTAAAATTATTGGCTTTGAACAGAAGAAAGTATTGGTTCCTTATTGTATAATAACCATATGATAACTTATTGCTTTCTTTACTGCGTTGCATGTGAGTGATTTGTTTATTCTACTCCCAAGTTTGAAGTAATCATGGAAATATGTGTCCAGTGAGTGAAACCGAAGAAGATAGGGCTAAAGTCCACTCGATATTCACTGTAAACCTTTCTTAGTGCTAAATGATCGAATAACTTTCAAGAAAATAGTCAAAAAAATACACCTGCGATGATTTGATAATCACGAGATATTACCGCAAGTCACCAATAACAATGTTAAAAACATGAACTCACGTGTGTATGGTCGTAAATTATCCTATTCACACGCTCATATGGAAGCGGTCTTACATTCAGTAGCTGTCAATTTTATAACAGCGGGAACCTGTTATTTTAACCTTTTAGAGGATTTAAAATGGCTTATTAATGACAAGTGTTTATTATAAGTTGAACGATAATAATACAGGATGAGCATATAGGCTTAATTTATTCGCGAACTTTGACATGAGATATATTTATTGCCCGAAGAACGTCTAAACGATACTCGATTTACGCCATATGTTTTCCAACATCTCTTAGTCAATCAACATCACTATAACGTACTGGTTGGGTAATTAGATTTTTGGACGCATCAACCTTTAGGTCATTTGCGGGTTTTTCACATAATTCTTTTCACAAATCCAAGACATTTTCTCATTACCGATTTCTTAACACAGCCTGGGAAAAATACAAACAATCATGCCTCTGGCGGAATTTGAATCTGCAACCATATGAACTCGAGAACTGGAAAGCCTACATCCCAGCGATCTTGGCCATCTGCCTATTCGCTATTGTTTTATTGCTGTCTTCAAAGATTGAATATTAGGAACTGGTGAACTGAACAATTTGCCGTTAGCATACTCCCCTAAATAAAAATTCTAGAGGGATAATCCCTTTGGTCATGGCTTTGGACCATCCTTCGGTTTGTAAAGTTTGCATTCAAGGAATGACGATTAACTACTGAAATCTAAATGTTGAAAACTACAGGGCCGAAACGCTTCCAATTAAGTATAATACAAAGATCTAACTTGTCCGGGTAATGTTTGCTAAAGTGTTGGACGAATAAAAACAAAGGTCCTTGCTTTGCAGGAAAACAAATACCAAGAAGCGGCCAATATAATGCCACCTATCAATTGTTTATCTACACTGAAGAGCCAAAACATTATGACCACCTATTCAATAGAGAATAGTGTAAAATAATTAAGAAAAATGTTTCTTCAAAAAGGACGATTTGATGCATAAAGGAATTGGGCTACAAATTTTACTCACACCCACTATGAAAAAGAAAGTTGTCCAGAAGGCGTTGCGCCACCTTTGGCCTGCAATTCGCCTTGGCATGGATGCCACAAGTTCTTGGTAGATGACTGATGACAGGTTGTACCAAATGTCTAAACAGCGGTCACGCAAAGTCGTGATATTCCGACATGGTGATGTTTGAGCTCTGAGCTGCCGCTCCTTGGCATCCCAAATGTGCTCAATGGCATTAATTGGAATTCATCCTTATTCTCCTCGAACACTCCAACACAAAAGATTCCATTTCCAGTTGGGAAGACAGATGCCATGTAAGGGTGCAACTGGTCCGCAATGATGTTCAGATAGTCCGCAGCTTTCATAGTCCGTTCTACCACAAATACGGGTCCCAGAGCCGCCCATGAGAACGTCCCCCAAAGCATAATACCGCGACCACTAGCCTATGTATGGCCTGCTGTACAGGGGAGGGGGAGCAACTGTTTGCCTGGAAGTCGGCGTACCCTGACACGACCATAGACGTGATGAATAAGAAATTGTGATTCATCCGACCAGGCAACTCTCTTCCACTTATCCATGGTCCAGTCTCGATGTTCCCGGGCCCACTGTAGGCGTAGTTGACAATGACGCTTGGTCAACAGAGGCACACTAGTGACGTCTGATCCGCAGTCCCATATCCAACAGTGTCCGCTGAACTGTGTGTTTCGAAACACTTGCACTTGGACCTGCATTGTATTGGGCTGTCAGCTGACCCACTATCTGGCGCCGAACTTGCTTTACCAAGCGGGACAGTCTCCAACGTCCTTTTTTTTTGATTGCGTGTGGGCCTCCAACATCTTGGTGTCTACTGCTGGTTTCACCGTCATTTATCCACTTTGCATACATACTAACAATGGCAGATCGTGAACAACCTACCAGCCGTGCAGTTTCGGAGATACTCGTTCCGAGTCTTCGGGCCATTACAATCTGCCCTCTATCAAATTCGCTTAGATCAGCAGCCAAGACTGATTCCTTACCTTCTCCAGAAGAAGTTAAATACCATTGCCACTTAATTACGCCCCCTCCACGTGATCCAGACGAGTTCATTCACCAATGTGGTTCATTAATGTTTTGGCTCTTCAGTGTAGTAAGGTTTTTAAGATAGTAGAACTAGTGGAGTCTCTTTAGCGTTTCAATAATAATTTGATTAGATGTTTATGAAGTTAAAACTTTATGATTTAGATCAAAACAAGTTAGTTAGCAGATCGTCATTAACATGCAGAAATCTGGAAACTTGCATTTTAAATTGGTTAAGTTAGCTTGTTCAATGTCAATATAAGTGTTTTATTCGCGCATTGGAAAAAGCTATATGAGTGGCTAAATTTTTGTTTAAGGGTTCCAGAATAACTCGATCTAAACATGTTTGAGTAGCTAACAAAGTCTATTCGTCTTCTTGCCACTTCTAAAAAAGTTAAATAAAATAGAAGCCAATTAAAATAAGCTTTACATCGGCCAAATTTATGTACGTATGTAAAGACAGTTTTCAAACATATGCACAAAAAAAAAGTAACGAGGCCAACATTATTTATGGGAATAAAACACTTGGAAACATTTTCCTATCCTATATGGAAAGAATATGTGCCAATAAAATTCTATGGCAATAAAAAATCTATGATAATAATTCACTTTGCGAAACTTCCATAACATCATGGAGCAGGTTGTTCTTCGCCGTTAACCAACAAACAGGTTAATAAGTAAAAAGAAACACAGTTAATTTGTGGTTGTTTATTTTCTAGCAGGTGGTTAACACTTACTGTATTGTAATTAATTTTACTACACTTAAGTTCCCAGTTACATTGCTTTGCGCACAATATTCAGTTTTCCCGGGTAAAAAAAAAAAAAACATTAAATAAAAAACAAAAAAAAAAACCTTTAAATTTTAAAGTGACTTTTCGCATATTGTCGACATCGTTGTCAAAGCATACGTTTGAAGTGGCTTCGGTTCTGCCTCAACGAACAGCGACTGACAACCCTTAATAACAATAATCGCATGGGAGATGCAAAAGTAAGGCAGACGGAAGCCAGTCAGTCGAGTGCGATACACCCAGGTGCGAAACAGTCGACAACGGACGGAACGACGAATGACGGCGACGACGACGCAAGGCAGGGCAGAGAGGCCAGGTCCCCCTTTTGTTCGCCGAGAGGAGGAGGAGGAGGAGGAGGAGGTGGATGGCGTGCGTGCGTGCGTGCGCGAGTGAGGCGGTGCTCGCTCGACTAAATGGTTTATGACGCGGCGCCTTGTTACGTCCCTGCGTTAATTGCTCTCAACTACTATTACATGGCTCTGCGAGCTTCTGACGCCTCAATCAAGCAGTGAATAAATAAAGAGCAATAGAAACAGGAAGATGAAGAAGAAGACGAAGAAGAAGCGGTGGCATCACATGAGGAAGAGGCCAACCCTTGTCACAATAGAGATCGAAAGAGTAACCACATAACGATCAATTTCAAGGAAATCGAATTAAAGAGTCAGAGATACTCGTCCGCACCCCTTCTTTAAAGTGAAAAAGAAACTTCTGGATAAATCTTTAAATAGAAAAGAATGTTGAAGGAGAAGAAATTTAAGAGGAAAAAAATTGATTTAAAGATGTGTTTCAAAAGGATCTTTAGAGCAGCTTATAATGCCAAGAAAAGTGCGTCAATAGAAAACAACAATGATATGGAGGTTAGAATGAGTAAGGAGATCCTTTTAAAGCAGCTATACGCTCCTTCTGCTTCATATACTTTTAGAAAAATCGAAATATTTTGCGAGTTAAATTTGATAATTGTCGTCGATACAAGAATCCTACCGTTTGAAATTTGAAGTAGTTTCGACGTATGAGTAATTTTCATTGAGCTATAACAGTCCCTATTAAGAAAAAAAAAGAAAATATACACGGAGAGAAAACAAATATTAAATTAAATTTTTAAAAAAATATTAAAAAAAAACATGAAATGATGACCTTTTTAAAAACAATTACTCTGAAACTTGCAACTTTTACAACACATTGCTTATTACTTAAGAATAAATTTGTAACAGGGCTTTAGAATAAAATTTGCAACAGGGCTAAGATCGTCCTCAAGCAGGCTGAGACCGAAAAAGGGATAAGGCTTATTAAAACACAAGACCCGAAATCATCAATGGAAATTAAACCGACGCACGGAGGAGTATTTACATTTAAAAGCTGGCCAAAAGTCCAAATCATGAAGTTGCTTAAAAACGATTAAAGCTTACGTTTTCTTCCAGTCTAATACATGTTGCATTCCACAGTAGCTATTTTAGCCAAATTCCGACTTACTATTGGCAGCGCCATCAGTCAGGACTCACACACCGCACTGATCAACTATTTGGTGTCGTGACATTTGGGTTAGTGGAGTTCTGATCTAGTGTTTTGGAGTTGTGGAAGTATCAAGGCTGTACTCTAGTTATTATGCATACAAAAAAAATTGAAAAAAAAAGTTTAGACATCTACTTTTATATGAATGGTTTTTGTATATGTGTCGGGCCATGTCGGCCAGTGATCTTAATGTAATATGTTATCAAAGTTCTGAGCTATCCCTAAAATATTCCGCTGAAGAAACATCCCATATATACACCCCCTTTTGTTTAACGTAACTTTATAGTTCTTTTTCGCACAGAATTTTACAGGGTTTAACGCAAAACTATATTATCTATAAATCTACAACTATATATTAATAATCAGAGTACATACATGATACTTCCATAACCCCATAAGGCTAGATCAGAACTGCACTGCAGGTAAACCCAAATTTCACTAACATCTAATAGTTGAACAGTGTAATGCCTAATTTCTAACTGGTGGCGCTGCAATAGTAAGGTGGACTTTGGCTAAAATAACTATGTGATATAACATGTATTAAGCTGTAATAAAACATAAGTTTTGATCGTTTTTAATTAACTTCATAAGTTTTGGTCAGCTTTTATCGGTAAATACTCCTCTGTGAGACAGCTGTGTTATTAAAAGGCAAGGGTAACTTTAAAACTACGAAAGGAAGATTAGAAAGATCAAAAAGAAAGCTTAAACAATTAGAACCAAAAACATGGGCACAGCTAAAAAGAGACCCTTGACCAAAGGACTTTATAAAGAAAAATTATAAAAAAAAAGGGAAATAGGTATACACAAGAATAATTATAATTGCCCACGAGGATTAGGAGAACCAATCACTAGTTAAGAGGAATCGTCAATAAGATTATTAAAAAAAAAGATACAATGAATACCTACCAATCATTATAATCAGAAAAAAATGTCAAATAATGTTCATCATAATTAAAATGAACTCGACGGTAGAATTTATTTAGAGATTTTTTTAACGAAAATATCTAAGAGAAACTCCAGAGAACCAAACTTTCGATTAATAATGTATATACATGTAAGATAAATTTTAATCATTTACAACAGGGAACATCATCCAAAATCCGTGAATACAGCGAGCTAATCGCCCCAGACATTTTCTTAAACGAATTCGTAAATTAACTAACTATTCCTTGAACAAAAATTTACAATCGAAGAAAATTCCAAAATCTTTGAGAAAAAGAGTACTTTCAAAAAAATAAATATTGGGGATAAGACACTTTATGAATGCAGATAATAGCAGGAAAATTCTTAATATTGTTCTTTAGCTATGATGAAAGATTAATAGTTTACTAATGTTAGCAAGCAATCAAATAAAAACATTAAACTAATATATATTATCGGCATCTCTAACAGCGATACTAAGGTTTTCTAGAGAGAACCAAAACACACCGTAGGGTAAAATTCCTACTTTCTTGAAGATGATAAATAAAATAACGAGAGTGCAAAAATGCAATAATACAAATCACTGAAATTAACGAAGGAAAAATTTGCGGGGGCGGCCACTCACCAATGGCCATTGTTATGCTTTAGTTATGTCAATGTTTCCAGAAATATTTTAGTGATTGGACATTGGTTGACTTCAAACATGCATTCAGTTATTATTTAAGAAAAAAATTGTATATTCCAAAGGTTTAAAAACAAACATACAAATAAAGATCAATAATGTTCTTTCTAACGGCAATATAGCACATTAAAGATCAATAACGAAGAATAACATTATTTTCCGAGTATTTTTTAGTAAGAAATATCGCATAAAATATTTATTTAATAATTTTAGAGATATCATATTAACATTGTTTTTTTAATTAAAGATTAGATTTAAAAAAAAACTGAATACTGTATAGTTTTAATGGAGACGAAAAAATAAGAAGCAGTGTAATCAATGAAATAACCCAAGAATTATTCGTATTTATTCCTTCTTGATAAGCAAGAAAACAGAGCAATTAAAGAACAACAAAACAATTTTAATTTCATTTTCATTGTCTTATTGGGAGTTTTAAGCGTGCAAGCGATACATTAGGGGAAGAATTTAAGAGAAGAGAAAAAGACATTAAGCAAAAACAAGAAGAAAACAAAGGCTTTTGGAGAAAAAAACCTACTAATTATAAACTTCACGGGCATGCTTCCACAATTTTACGCTCTGCACGGCTGCCTAAATGCGTTTTACACTGGAAGTCTACGAAAAGTCCAAAATAAAGGGATCCAAGAAAAGTTCGCATAAATGGCAGTGGGCGCCACGGAAGAAGAAAAAAAAATATTACCAAGAAACAAAGATAATTACACGAATCCCCAAAAAATAAATCACAGGTGTACAATGTTATTAAAGCCATTATGTCCTTCCATACAACGTATCATTTTCCAAAAAGCATTTCGAGATGACAAAATGATTTAAGCTGAGCGCACAATTTCCAGAGGAATCCACCGCGTTGGGAAGAACGGGGGAAAAGGAGAGGAAAAGTTTAAAAAAAATAAAATAAAAAATAGAAAAACTTACTTCAGAAGGAAAAGCGGAGACAATGGAACAGCAGAAAGAAATTAAGAGAAATTTTTTGTTGTTTTAAATCACAGGCAATTTCGATTAACCTTCCACGCCTCTTTATTTGCCCGTGTTTCATAATTATTTCACGCCTTCTAATTTATCTATGGTTCTGAAAAGCAAGATTTTTGTACTTTCAATACTAAGGGGGAGGGATTCACTAATCTAGAAAATTGTTTTATTTATCGATATGCCTACACCAAAGCTTATATAAAATTAAGGAAAATTTTTATTCATAAAACTTTTAATGAGAAATTGTTTGATGTTGGCAATTCTTAGCAAAGAAATAACTTGCGTTCTCTTTGAAAATGAATAGGCTAAATTTCTAAAAATGCACGAATTAATATTATTTAAACAACGATTTTTATTGATTCATTAAATATTTTTAATTTTTTAACAGAGCATTGCTAATATAATTCAAAACAAAATTAAATCGTTTGAAAACTATTATCTAAAAAACACACAAATTTCTTAAAAATCTCGTTCTTCTTAAGCTGATTTTCACTATGTTTTATCCTTATATATTAAAAATTACCACATAAAACGATCACAATCGAAACTTACATCAGTTTAAAAGGTTTCTAACCATTTTATTATTTTCCTGCCGGCTTAGAAAAATATCTTGTCGGAATATTTAACCACTACAGTAATTTTTGAGAACTAAAAAAGAAACAACGAGAGATTGATTTAATTTGTGCCCTCAACGTTTCTGGGATCGTCCATCAAGAAAAATTCAACAAAAACACTGTTATTATCGATTTTTCTTCTCTTCTATGCAATTTATTTGCATATGTCTTCTTTTGAAATGCACCTGTTAGCCGCCGATGACGAATCGACAAGAAAGAAATTCTTGTATAAATTTTACACAAAACTTAAACCTATCATCCCGTTCAACTTTATTCTTGCCTCCCTCCTCCCCTCGCCACACGCGATAAGGAACGAGTTTGACAGCGAAGAGCAAATTGACCACGAAAAATACGCCGCCATCTCATTTGCATTCACAAAACCCTCGACCAACCGCCCTCTTCAAATATAATCGATGGCAAAATTCATTCGTTACAGTAACATCATAAGGTTAAGAATTTTTAAATAAATCATTTTATCAGAAATTTAATTTTTCCATTTCGCAGAAAATCATATGAATTTAATACATGTGCCTCTTTCAATATTTGATTTAGTATTTCATTAATAAATGCAAATTATTAAAATGATATTTCTTAATAGCCCCTTTGCAGCACTAAAGATTTATTACGGGAAATCTGTAAGTTGATCAATTAAAGAAAATGAATATTTCATGGAAAAATTCATGGAACAACGGAAGTTATTATTCTTTTTACTTACTCTCAGTAAGAAGGAAATTTTTTAAAAAAATATTCCTAATGAATAATCTAATATTTCTAATAATAATAATAATAATAATAATAATGTGGAAAACG
Organism: Rhysida immarginata; assembly: GCA_023313115.1. Taxonomy (NCBI): domain Eukaryota; kingdom Metazoa; phylum Arthropoda; class Chilopoda; order Scolopendromorpha; family Scolopendridae; genus Rhysida; species Rhysida immarginata. The sequence goes on along the minus strand of JAHWFO010057280.1, from coordinate 3,843,042 downwards.
AAAGCGAGAGAGATAGAGTTGAGGTTGGGAAGATAATGAACAAGAGGAGGAGGAAAAAATCATCAAATGAAGACCTGGAGAGACGGAAAAGGCACACGAGAAGGCTCTTTTTCAAAGGGTCAGGAAAAGACGACACGTGAGAAAACTTGAACGACAAAAGGATTGTTTCTGTGACAATTAGAAGGAAGAAAGTTGCAAAGATAGTTGGCAAGCAAGAAAACAACAAAAAAAAATGATGAGAAGTGGCCATGAAAAATAAAAAAGGGCAAGACGATGACTCTTGTCTTTTTCTATTTTATTATTTAGATTGACTTATTTATTAAAAAAGAATTCATAAGGTACGACATAAAGCTAGTCAAGACTGGATATCCCATCATTTTTATTTTATGAATAACTTTTTATAAACGTTAAACTTATTAATCTAACTTATTAAACGCATAGCTCCTGACTCCCTGTCAAATCTCGTGTTTCCATTTTAACAAAAACTTTAAAGTTTACTATATTTCAACCTGAAAATGACGAAAGCTGAAAATCTCTTAGCGTTTTTTAAAAAATTCTTTATCATGCATGTTTTAAATAAAAATCTTTCAAACAAATCTTCACAAGTCAAAAAAGTTGGGAAGATATCGTAGAATCAACAGGTGCCCATAGAATTGGTGTCTCTTTGAGAATTTCATCAGAAACTCTAAAACACGTTGATAAGTACTTTATCTATTTACTTATTTGCCAAAAGCAAAATATCTTAAATTTGAGATTAAATAATTTAGAAATTTTATAACTTGCAAATGGCACCAAAAACAGTTGACTTGTTATTCAATTATTTTAAATGAATTACGCTTATTTCTAATTTTAAAATTTTACATTCACTTAGTTGGAATTTTAAGTTTCAACTTCATTGAAAATAGTATAAATTAACTATTTTACGAATAGGGAATGAAGCGAATATGAAGAGAAAGTTCTCTTCCAGAAAATGAGTAATAAAGGAAATTAATGCAATTCTAAAAAACGTGGAGTCGTTTCTTTTATTCATACATTTAACAATTAATATTATTTACGTAATAACAGTGAGATAGTAATTAATTCAAGCTTTTAGAATAATTAAACATTAGTACATACTAATAAATTACAGAAAATAGAGCGAGGAGAGGATCTTGGTAATTAAACGCCAAAATGAAGAATAATATTTATGATCTTGACAGATGAATAAGTACAGGGAAAAAAGGAATAGTAAGTAACTAAAAGAGAAAATGTTCACTTTATATAGAAGCAGCTGTCTTTGTAATAATTGCTGTAATTTTCTAGAAAATTGACAAGATCGGCAGCAGCTGTTGTCGACGGAGGAGGAGAAAGATGAGTGGGTGGATTGGTGATGCAAGAACATCTAACACAGGATGAATGGACCATACCAGGAGAAAAAATGGACGATAAATCTAAATGATACTGTTAAGCACACTGCTCTATTATATCGTATTTGTTTCGCTTAGCTTGCAATTTATCAACCCTTTAAGTTTGAGCAATCAGAAACATCACTAGAAGTCAACAATCACAGATGTACTCGAAGATTAATCGTAATGGAACATGATGTCCTAGAATTTCATTGAGCATCAGCAATCAATGTCCACAAGCGGTTTATGCTCATTACCTCACAGTAAAAGCCCGCAAAATGAATAGTAGGATAAACGTAAGTAGCCAATGATCGCAGTTTTGAGTTATCCATGTGATTAGTAAGCAAGAACAAAAGAGGGAACCAGTGTGTTAAGTTAACTTTTTTCGATTGTCCAAAACCACAGAAATGTTTTTTTTTCTGCGCTCTTGGTTTCATCAGACTAAAGTTTGAATAGTACAAATATCTGGAAGATGGCATTAAGAAACTTTTCAGAAAGGTGATAGTTTTATAAATTTATCATAAGCTTACATACAGCTGGTTAGTTCCTATGTCGTTTTACGGCAGTAAATCAACGTGATGTAGAATTGGAGATAGTAGTAGAAGGAGGAAATGTAAATCATCTTGGAGGGTTTGAGTAAATTTAGAGGAACGTCAGAACGCATAAATCGACGTACCCGACGGCAAGCTATACTGTCCCAATAGTCCACACCTGGCGACATTCTGCAGAGTGGACAAGGAGTTTTGGATGCTCCAATTCTACAAATGTTCAAGGCAGGCTTCAGTCAAACAAATCATAGACGCGAACGATAAAAGGGGTGACCATTGGGTATATATAATTTTTTCAAATTAAGACCACTTCCTCAGAACTTACTTCTCTGTTGTGTCAAGTTCCATCTCATTTCAAGCATTACTTCTCGGTAGCATTTTCTCTCCGAATAAGCGTATTTTCTTAGAAATCTTTTCGACATATGCCCGAAGCGAGTGGACACTTGGACAATTAAAGTTGGAAATTTAAAGCTAGTTATTTAATTCTAAAAATAAAACTCAAACGTTAAAATTCATTTAATTGTATAATAAAAATAATTTGTATCGTTTACTTAATAAAAAAATTCATGCATATCCACGTTATCTTTCCTTTTAACTAGGCAGTTAATTATTTTAGTTGCTATTATTGTTATTTTTTTGTTGAAGACGCCAAGAAAGGTCACTTAACCTTTTGTCTGTTTCACGTGTCTATAATTCTTTTAATTAAAAAATAACAAACTTATAAATGTCCTCGCTAACTGAAATTAAACCGTTCTCTCCGTTGGTCGTACACTAGATGAAATCTTAGATATGAAGAAATAAAATAATATTTTAAGAAATAAATTTATTTTTATTCTCAATATCCTAAACACGAATTTGAATTTGTGCAGAAAAGGAATTTATTCCCACGAAGTAAAAAAATAAAATAGTTAATCTCTATAATTAAGCTTGATCTCTAATTCATGAGTTTTTGTTTTGTTTTTCTCTTTTTATTAATTAAATGTGCTTCATTTTTCTTAGGTGATGCAATTTATTTTTAATTACTATTTCATGAAACAGCCCATCAAGAATCTTTAAAATCCAGCCAACATTAATTGTTGCCTAATAATAATGTTATTCGTTTATAAGTCTGTAAAAATTAAATTTAATTAAACTTAATTCGATGAAAGCGACATTAACATTGCCTCAAACATTTTTTGCCAACTCAGGGAAATTACAGTGTACTATTATTAAAGTATTAAATGTTAACTGACTTGTCTTTCAGGTTTCTCTTTTATTTTATGGGAGTGTTTACTAAGCGATTCTGTGATGAGGGAAGAGGATGAATTGCAGTAACAACAAATCTAAAAATACAACATTTAAATAACAATTTTTTAAAATTTACAATTTACTCTAAATCACATCACTTGAAAATCCTTTGGATTCCATTAAAGCGGAAAAAAAGATTTAATAGGAGCAAAAAAAATATTAACGGCGCGCCTACTGTTTTCCTATGTAAATGTTTCTGTTGGTAATTAAATGCGATAGATTGCGACACGCTTTTTAACTCAACTCACGAATAATTTATTAATAGGATTATCTCGTGACCATTATTGTTCCCGAAATCATTTCTCAAATTCAAACAAGCCACGGACACGGCTTCTGTGCACCGGGCGCCGAGGTCGGCGGGCAAAACCGCGAGAGAGACAGACAAGACAGAAGGAGGCAAGAAGCGCCGAGCCGAACAAAGATTCTGACGACAGGAAATCTATCCATCTTGCAACCAAGCGTTCCACTAATTAAGAATTTTTTTCCCTAACACTTATTATGTAGTTATAGGTCGTTTAGTTTGCTTATCAGAGATTATGGATCATTATTTACACTATGAGACCTTAAAAGATGTTGATGAACGCAAAAGTCGCAACGCATAACCATCTTCCAAGAAAGTTAAAGTGTTAGTAAACTTTCAGAATAGGAAACAAAAAAAGGTCAAAAAAGGAAAAGATCAATTATGCGTTCACTTTTTTAAATTAATTTTGCAAGAAACTAATCGTCTAATTTTATCTTATTAATATTTGCATACAAAAAAGCTTAATAATAGCAGTGTCAGTTACTAAACGTAGCTCAAGCACTAAAAAAGCTTTGTGAGAATTTAATATTTAAGAAATTCAATTTTTTTTTCATAGATATAATCAAGACTCAGGGGCTTAGAGTGCAGTTCACTGAACTTCATTTTTGGGCAATTCTTGCTTTCTGTTGCTTTTTGATTGTTTGGTTTTTATTTTTCAAAATCTTTACCAAATCTTACTTGAGGATATTCTGAAGTACATGATACAACACGAGTAGTTAAGCCAAGAAAGGTGTTATGGTGACCTACATTATTAATACAGAGATCATAATTGATAAGCCCTTTTTACGGATTCAAATGCCGATTGGATCAGCCTAGAGTGTAGAGAGAGTGAAGGTAGTAAGGGTTCGTCTCCCTTTTCCAGCGTCTACAGAGTACCATTGTTGAAGTACTAGAGGGATAAGATAAGGAGAGGTTGACAAATTGGGCTTTTATGCTCGCAAACTCTCCTCCTGAACCAATCAACTTCCTGCCCCTATGGGGAAAAGAAAGAAGGGTCCGTCACTTCAATCTCATCCCCTCTCCCCCCCCCCCTTTATCATCCCCTCTTCTTGTCCCTCACTTTTTTGTTTATCCTCTTTTTTCAATCACCCTTCTCTCCTTCTCTCAAAGTTGTGACACCGCGACAGAGAAAGTGAGACACTTCGTCTCGCTAGCGTTTCCTCGCCAATCAAAAACAAAACATCTTTGAATAGCTTAAAAGACCCCAATATTTATAAAAAAATTGATATAACTATTGAGCTTGGAGAAGGCTCAATAGTTCCCAATGAAAGTTTTTTTTTTTTTTTTTTTTTTTTTGCATGTTCGTTATACTAGTACAGCACTTCTTAAAAAGAACTTAAAGCTATGATTTTCCTTAGCAAAAACAAAACAAAACAAAAATAAATAAATAAATAAATAAAATGAAATTCATTTCTTCCGCTTGTTCTATGTTATTTTAGTTCTCGATAACATTGTTTAAGGTGGTTCAAGATGAAAGAGATAGATAGAAAAGAGAGAGAGTCCTTTTTTTCTCTTCTGTGATTTAGCTACGCAGCTTTGTTTTATGTCACCATTATGTCCTAGGTAATTATCATTGCAAAGAGGTTGGTTACAACTAACATAACTACTTAGAGCGAGTTCATGTCAGGGCAAGGAGAAGTGTAGCTCTTAGAAACAAAAGGAAAGGGAAACAAACTCTTTTTATATATATGTATTAGGAGACCAATTGCACACATGAGTCTCATCTCGAATTTCATTGTTCCTCGCTTTTCTCAGGCATTTAAAAACCGCAAACAACTTTAGGAAATTAGCAGAAAAAAAAGAAGAAAAACAAGATTTAGAACAGAATAGAAAAAAAAATTAGGATAACAACCCTTAATTAAACTTGATTTGACAAAAGAGAGGGAGGAGAAAGGATTTAAACTTGAACGATATAAAAATATAATAGCATGGTATAAGCTAAGCGCTCTTAAAGCTCATGAAAATAAGACTTAATAAAACTCTACATTGCACTTAATGGAATCCTACATTTATATTTTTTTTCAGTTTCGTAAAGTAATTCGTTTGCATTTATGATTTTTATTATTTTAGAAGGAGAGAGAAAAATTACGCGAGACAACCAAAAGAGAGCCAGTCTTCCATGACAACGAATGCTTAATGAGGGTTATATGGCGAAAGGGTGTGCAGATGGATTCGCCAACTACCGCACTAGTAGATCTGTATGTTCCCTTTTTGCATTTCAAATGCAGCTGCCATTTGCGTGGGCGTAGAGAGAAGCCTTTTTTCCTCACCTGTTCAAATGAGACGCTCCTGAAAGGCTCCCACCTCCATTGTCAAACTGGCACCAGTTGCTTCTCTCGGGTGTCACTTTTCAAAAAAGAAATAAAAAAAAGTAAAAAAAGCATCTCTCGCTCTCTTTCTCTTGTTCCATTTGGACATTAAACAGAAGATATAATTTAAATTGAAAAGCAACGTTAAAAGGTGATTGTCACTTCGCTCATCTCTTCGTAGAGAAAGATTGCGTTTGCTTTTCACCGGTTTCATCAAAATGAATCCTCCTAAGGTTTAACTTTAAGGGAAAAATCTAGAAATACATACAACTACAAATTCTATTCAAAAATTTTAAACCCTCTTTTTGCTATTTTTACATAAGAGAGATTCTCATTTCTTCTTATCCCTATAACTGTCAGTTGGATGTTATTTGTTGCATAATTTAATGCAAAAATTCTGAATAATAAGTTGCATTCGCACTTTATAAATGTTTATACTACTACTGAATTCTTCTGTCCTGTTTAGATACATGTGTATCGTCTAAACTTCCTCAGTGACAATAATTTTGAAATGAATTGCTATTTGTTAAGTTTTTGCTACACTAAAATTCCACGTCATGATAATAATTTAAAACATTCGCTAAATACAGATGAAACAATAATAATGGTTGAGTCATAGATTTCAACACTCGTAGCATTATAATAAAAATTAGCAAAGGAAGTTATTATATTTTCCATAATTAACCTGAAAACAAACGCGACAAAGAGAGCATAAGAATTATTTTCAGTTATTTAATATTATATTGTCCATAATAATCTGTAACAAACAGACAAGGAGATACAGTTTCTTGAACGAATCTCAATTTTTTAAGTCAAATCAACAGTCATTTTTAAAAACAGACAAACACATAAAAAATTGATAAACCATATGCTCTGGCTCGCAAATGTTTTTCCCTTTTCGTGATAAAAAATATTTGTTTTTATTTTTTCAACTCCATTGCTTTACACTCCAAAAATACCCACGTTCGGTTGTTTGAATATTAATTAAACCCACCCTCATTTGACCAACAACCAAAGAGAAAACCGAGCTCCTGATGAGAGTTTTGGATTGATGACTGCGATTGAAACCGTAATCGCAATGGCTCCCCTCCACGTTTTTACAACGAGTTAAGTGGCACCAACAACAGTGTAGGGTTGCTACTTCATAGGTTGAAGTCAACGCCTCATCATCCAAACACTGAAGCCTGAACCCGATGAATGGACGAACAGCCCAAAGTGAATGGAAAGAGTGCGAACGGAGAGAGAGAGAGAGAGAGAGAGAGAGAGAGAGAGAGAGAGAGAGAGAGAGTTTGCCCGAAGGAATACAGAGAACACGAAATGACTGACGAACGAACGACGCCATCAACCGTCCAGCTGCTCTTTTGCCTTTCTAATGATTGTCGCCAATGATCATTAGCTTTGTCTCATTACAACATCTGTGCAGTCGGAAACAGCTTGTACGTTTAAACTAGCACAAAATTTTCTTAATTTCCGACAACACATGCACTCCACAAACAGCGTCGATCGTCAATGGCGAAGCGCAACAACTTGGATTTCTCGATTTACATAATGCCCAACACACATCTTCATTATTGTTTCGAAATACGAGATCTTGTGATAAATTAATTTCATTCCATGGTCATTAGAAAATTTGTCGTGCTTTTAAATTAGTGAATCTTGAAAGAGAAATGAGAAGGAAATTTTTTTCCATTCCAAAGTATATTCAAAGAAGTGACCCTGAATTTCTCGATTGCATTTTCATTAAATCCTTTTTTGCATAAAACGCTTTTCAATTTATACGACTGATAAATAATTCAAGTCGTGATTCAAAAAATATCTTATTTCTACCTCCTCTCTTTTCGACAAGAAAAACTGAAATCGTACAATAAGAATTTTTAACAAATATTTTCTCCCGATCAAAAAGCTATTTTAATTAAAAAAATACAGACAAGGAATTCTATATTAAAATATTCTTTATTTATCTGGAAAATAATTTTATAAATTTCATGAAATTTACATTCTCCAGAATAGATTTACATTTTCAATTTATTTTAAATTTTGATTTTACATAGAAATAGATTTACATAAATACGGATGAAATAATTTTGCATAAATAATTTTTTTGAATTCAGAATATCATATTTTTTACTAATTACTTTTCATCTAATGCCAGATTGTATTATTGGGATTTTGGAATTATTGGACTGGCCAAAAAAAATAATTGCGTTCGATTTCCTATGTAAAAGAAAGATGACTTATTCCATAGAAAACAAAACCTTTATTCAACCATCTATTGTACATTTTATTCGACCTTTTCCCATCATTTAGATCACTTCATTTCGAACTCTATCTTTTTCGGCATAAGACAGTTAAAAACCGATTTGGGATTCAAATCACAAGTGAAAATTCTACCATCCAAGGCGTTTTGCAAAGAACGAAATAAATGATAGTCTGATGGTATAAACTATAGCGAATATGTTGGATCTGGTAACACATCTTAGCTAAGCCTCAAAACTTTTGACGAGTCACCAAACTTGCATGTGGTATAGCGTTATCAAGATGGAAGCCAACACTTTTGTAATTCATCAAGTGAGAACTCTTCTCTTTGATGGCATCATTTAATTTATCCAGGTGACGACAAACAATTTTGGTTTCTTGGAAGCAGCTCAAAAAACATAGTATCTTTCCAATTACACCAAAATGACAATCTTTCTTTGATAAAAATCTGCTTCCATCACGCTGAGCGGTTCATTACGGTTGCTCCATCTTCGACATCATCCTACCCTTCAAAAAAGGATCGTTTTTTTCCCACGTTTCAAGAGCTAATCGCAGTTGATAATGCATTTGGTGAGTTGAAGTTCCTTTAGTTTATATGGAGCCAAATATCGGGTTTAACGTATTCAAGTTGGTTAAAATGGGTTTCAATGCTCGATTTCGGTATGTTAAGTTTCTCAAGAAATTTTCGTATCGCTAAACGCCAATGTGATTCAATCAATCCCTTTATTTTGTCACCAAATTTGATTGACCTTCCCGAATCAAAACCAAAATAATATATAATGCATCTTGACCTTCATGTTGATGCATCTTTGAAATCAAAATCTCTAGAACGAAATTTAGCAAACTAATATGGACACTGCCTTGGTTTAAAACATCTTCACCATTCACAGCATTTTTTTTTCGGAAGTAATAAAGCAAAACGCTCCTTAGGGTTTTCCATTTTGAAATCAATGCCAAAAACAATTTGTTAAGGAAATCGCATACTTTATTTTCCTAAAACCAGCTGCTTTAAATGTCAGCTGCCAATTTAAATATTCAATTAGGAGTTTATAATATATTCACCTACAGTGAAGACATGTCAAGCCTTGTATTAGAAAAAAAAATAACTTTTTTGGCTAACCCAACACAGACAATAAATAATTAAACACTATTTTATGTTATCACCAAATATTTTAATATTCTGAACAACCACATTTTTGGTGTAAATGTCGTAAAATGAGAGCTATTATCCTTGCGTTACTGAGGAATAACACTAGCATTACAAACGAGTGAGCAACAACATTCATCATTGACCAACATGTGACAGAGACAAAAGATATAATCTTTAGAACGGAAATATATAATCTGAAATACCTGCCTCAGAATGAATTATGAAGAGACCAATAAAAGAGTGAAGATATGTTCACATTTTTTATTTTGAACTTTTTATTTTAAGAGGTTAAAGTTATCAATAACTTTGTATAAATTACAACCCCCCCCCCCCCCAATAATACCATTCATTGAGTCGAGTTGCAGACATTAAATCTAGTTTTATAATATTTTGTATCTTTTCTTTTGCATTAAATGCCGAATTTAACCATCAGAAATATTTAATACGAAAAAAAAGTATTTATCGAAATTATATTAAAAATTCAAAATACAGAACGTTACACAAAACACGCCTGATGAATCTAGACGTTAAAGTAGGACAGCCGCATTCAGATAAAACTGGCATAGAAACACTCTCCAAAAAATAACCCCGAAACGTTTTAATGCAAATATTGTAAGCTTTTATACAAAGATGATGCTATTTACTCGCTTGATAAAACTTATTCAACTGTCGATGAAGATGATCGAATAGGCTCTTAAATGGTTAAGCTTTTGACGAACTCTTTTCACGAAATTATTAAGTCGGCCCATTATTCTCAAAAATATGAAAGAAACCCCCGCAAAAAATTTCCCCCTAAAAAAATACCCCAACCCATCATCCCTTCTTCCTCCCTCTCGCCGAAAAAAACCTGCTCGGAGGAAAGGGGGGTAAACGGGTGGGTGGGTGGATGGATGGACGGGGGTCGCATGCGTGCTCCGTATTTTCCCGTTTCGGCTTAGGATCGTTGCGATTTCCTGCCCTGAATGGAGCCACGGCATTAGGACGACCATTGTCTGTCCACTCTCCTTTAGCGGGTCTTTGTTTCTCTCTTTTCAGCGAATACCAAAATACTTTCCCACTGGAGTAGAGCTTTTTTTTTTGAAGCTTCCCTAACTTCTTTCTCTTTTTTTTTCTTCCCTGAAATATCTGTCTATCCAGCAACAACCTATAAAAATACCCTCCATGGTTCATTTCTCCCTTCCATCGAGTTAATTCGCTTGATCTTCAACCTCATCTTCCTGTCTCTTGTTGGTGACACAAAGCGCGGATTTTCTCTGCTGGACATCATCCCCTCACCACTGTATACACTTCTATCTCTTTCCCCTAACTTTTATATTTAAGTATACATAAAAAGACCCTTTTTTTCAAACTCCCCCCATATTTATTTTTTAAGGTTTTTATGACAGTGGACAAATATTTGAGGTACAAATATTTTATAAACTCTGGATATACTATGGATCAGAGGGATATTACAAGCTCATATGGCAGTTTGAACCTCACGTTAGTCGATCTTATTTATGATTCAAGAGAATATTTTTGACAACTTACTAACTTCTGAAAGGAGGGGGATAGATCTATAGATTCAATCTTAATCCTCGTCAATGCTTAAAGGATTGGTAAGAGAGATCGAGGGGGGGGGAGGAATTAGTAAAAATGGGTATATTGCTACTTGTTCCTACTAATAAATATCATCTTAGAAATTATCTTAAATTTTTTTCCAGTATTTTTAATGACCTATGTTAACTATCACAGCTCGAGAGACTACCTATGTGACAAATATTTTGTCGAATGTTGATCTAATTTATTTACTAGGGTTGTTTCAAGAGCACGACAACATACAGTGAACGACCAATTTATTAGAAACACCTCTTACGGAAAATAGATCGGCCTCCCAGTGACACCCAAACAATGGAACAGGCCGCAGCGGTGTATAAAAGGGATGCATTGGATCACAAGTTGCAGTCAGCAGCAGAAGTGGACTGAATATGGGCAAATCCAAGGATGTGACAGACTTTGAACGAGGCATGATCGTTGGAGCTCGACGGGCGTAGTTGAGCATTTCGCAAACCGCGAACCTCCTCGGGTTTTCCGTGCAACAGTGTCAAGGGTATTCCGTAAATGACAGTTATGCCAAAACACAAACTCCAACAAACACAACTCCGGACGAAACAATGCCGTGGATGAACGAGGCCTATGGCGACTGGCACGAATCATCCACAGCAGCAGGACGGGAACAGCCCAACAAATTGCAGCGCAGTTCAAGGAGGGAGCATCCCAACCCATTTCGGAGCACATGGTGCGGCGCACTTTGCACCGAGCTGGGTTTAACAACAGACGGCCAGTACGGGTACCGTCGCTGTCACCGCAAAACAGGAAAGCGCGCCTGCTATGGGCACAAAGGCATTCCCACTGGACACTGGTTGAGTGGAAGAAGGTCTCCTGATCCGACGAATCGCGGTTCCTACTTCATCATGCGGACGGCAGACTGCGGATCTGGCGCAGACAGCACGAGGCCATGGACCCATCCTGTCAGCAGACAACCGTACAGGCGGGTGGAGGAGGAGTGCTGCTCTGGGGTGTCTTCTTTTGGGACACACTGGGTTCTCTGATATCCGTAGACACATCCCTAAATACGACACACTATCTGAACATTGTTGCCAATCAGGTGTACCCGTTCATGATGACTGTGTTCCCTGGTGGTGACGGACAGTTTCAGCAGGACAATGCTCCCTATCACAGTGCTCGAATGGTCTTGGACTAGTTCGAGGAACATGACGCGGACTTCCACCTGCTTCAGTGGACAGCTCGGTCGCCCGATCTCAACCCGATCGAGCATTTATGGGATGAAGTGGAGAGAACCATCCGACGCCTTCCACATAACAGTCCAACCTGCACCAATTACGGGACGCTGTGATGTCAGCCTGGGTGCTATTCCTCCGCAACGGATTCAACACCTTGTTGAATTCATGCCAGCACGTATTTAGGCAGTTCTCGCCGCTAAAGGAGGTGCAACACGCTATTAGCGGGGTGCCTCTAATAAATTGGTCGTTCAGTGTAATTTTTTGTAATATGGATTAAGAGTAGACTCTTAATCCTAAATTAGAGTGAGGGAAATTTGATTTTTAAAGGGGGACACTTTTGTTTTATAAAGGCCCAAAAACTACCTGCCAAGATTAAACGTCAATTTCTCAACTATACTTACAAGGGAATCCCTCGAACATGTATGTCACAGATTTCCACCAAATTGAAATATGTTACTCATCTGAAGCTACTATAGATGCTTGCAAAACAAGAGAGTGCAAAATTGTGTTTCTTTCAAAATAAACCGCGAAAACGAAAAAAATTCAGCATACACAGCCATACAAGGACTCTTTTGTTAAAGCGGTTAGGCTATGTGGGGTACCCTTATTAGTACTAGATGTATTTGTTTGAAAACTGTGATATGTTAGTAGTATCAAGGTTTTTTGTTTAACGTGTTTTTTGGTTTTACTAACAATATAAATGTAATTGCTTGAAAATTGTGATATATATTCGTGGTATCAAGGTTTTTTAACGTGTTTTTTGTATCATTTTGCAGATTTGAAAAACTGGTTGCCCAAGGCAGCGAGTTTTCATCATCGAAGAATACGAAGCAACCGTCCTAAATTTGTTCACTAGGTTGGTTATTGAGTGTCTGAGTAGATCAACTTAGTCTCCAATCTTCACTTGGAATACTCGCACCCATTCCGAACTTTCAGCTGTCCGAATGTAGTCTTCGGAGAATGTCGGTGGTGTAGGCGGCCACTTTTTCGATTCTGCGAATTGATACAAAAAACACGTTAAAAAATGCATTGATACCACGAATATATATCACAATTTTCAAGCAATTGCATTTACATTGTTAGTACTAGCTGAAAAATTGACGTTTAATCTTGGCGAGCAGGTTTTGGACCATCCTGTATCTATTAATTTCCTAAACGTATCTTCAATTCCATACAAATGGAAGCGAGAACTCCCCATCAACCGGATACAGCCTTGTAACTCCCCATCAACCTTCTTTACAATTGTTCATATAGCTTTATTATATAAATGTGCCTACAGAAAGTGAAACTATTATAAATGGGGGGGGGGGGGAGGATATACAATACAAATTTCAATAAATACTCCACAACATCTGCAAGTTAAAAAAAAATTAATTTAATAACTGAATACAAACGATTAAATATCCGTGTAATTCTTTATAGGTGGATATTCTCCTATTTAAAAATTTATTAATATTTATTTATTACTAATATAATAAGAAATGATTCACAATATATTCCTTAGCTTGTTTTTAATGTGAATGTCTTGTTGAAAACAGGTATTATGATCGATGGAGATTATTTTTCAGATATACTAACGAACAGATGGTTATTAAAACAGTTGATAAATTGTAAACATCCAGTTCCGCAAATAACAGACAAAATCGGTTAAAATTAATAATAAAAAATTCAGAAAATATTGTATTACTCATGGTGCTGTTTTTAAAAGCAAAAAAAAAAAAATAAAAATACATAGAATAAAAAAAAAGGATGTAAAGCAGTCTTATTAAGTTTATGGTTTTTAAAGTTTCATATTGTCATATATTCAATCATTTTTAAATTTTATTTTTAGAGACGCCAATGAAATCATACTATTTGGAAATTCAAAAGTGATAGAGTGGAGGGCAAAGGGTCGGAAACAGGAGAACGGGCAGTAGTTTAGTTCTGGAAAGCTTAAGCGTCTATCCACCCACGATACAAATGGGAGGGAGGGAAAAAAAAAACACCAGAAAAACTATTCTCTAGCATTACTTTCGAAGAATTTTAAATATAGTTCGATGGATGACCGAAGAGTGCGGCGACAGTTTTATTGCTCATTAGACACAGCATCACTGGAAATATTGTAACACATGGCGATTCTCACCCATCACGACTTTCAGTGTTTCTTGGTACGAGGATTATCACCAAGTCTGTTAAATATGAGATGAGAGAATGTTATTTTTTCATAGAATTTTCTCCCAACAACATAATCAAAACTGCTTCAAAGATGGTTGCATTGAAATTTTTAAAAACAATTTTAAAAAAAGAAATTTCGAGAAAAATACCAAAATGCATAGTTATAAATATTACGAAAGTCGTGTATTTTTTTAAAGTTATGTACTTGTCCGTATATGAAGGGAAAAACCCTCTTACCACGAAAAATATTTTGTCTGTATTTATATATTCGTGCATAAATTTAAAAAAAATACTGTGATGAAGTCATCATTATTCTTGTATGAAATGACGGTCTAGCTGATGTCTGCTAGCCTTTCTAATCATACGAGATCTATTTCATGGACTATCATCTAAAGTTTAATATTTTTAAATTCTTAAGGTCATTTCACTTACGTTAAAAATAGAAATATCATAAAACACATTTTATACATAAATAATCGTCAAAAAGGAGGTAACCAGTTTGATTAAAATTTCTGGAGCTTGTCATCAGATCGAATCTGTGAAAGCCGAGTCTTTGAACACTATGTTCTTATTTATAATAACTTAATAAAACTGAGATGTAATAATTCATTTTGTGATGGCCCCTTGAATACGTATTTCTCCTTGATGAAAGATGACTACATAGCAAGTGAAATACGTATTCAAGGGATCATCAATGGATGACAATTCATCTTAGTATTACATATGGATAAGAAGTTTGCTCATTTTTATACGAGGGTTGGGGCAAAAGTCATGGCAACTATTTTTTTTCTTGAAGATACCAGTCCGGTTGGAAAATGTGACATATACAGACGAAAGGACAAGGTGTTAACTACATGTGTGGACAATGAATAGCACTAAAGTATCGTAACACACTAATTTATTACGGTAGTATACAGGGCAATATGGCCTTCACGGTGCAAAAGAATGACAACATAGTACACATAAAGTTGACATGACAAACCTGGGCCTAAAGACCCTCAAAGTAGTCCCCTGCTACTGTCACCATACGCTGCCAACGATGTGGGAGGCGCTGAATACCATCAGCCTCAGCATTTGCCGCACCATGTGTGAATCGGGTCAGCCTCATCACTGGTTGACACACGTCCTTGCTGAAACTTTCCTACCCACCGTGCTACTGTACGTTATGGTAGGGCATTATTCCCAAGGGCTTACCCTAATTCATTGTAACATTCCATCGCATTTCTCCCTCGGAGAACGGCAATTTTGATGTAAGCGCGCTGCTCAACACGGGTTACTTCCATCTCGCACGACACTCACCAACTGACTGATTTCACAGCCCTCGCTGCGCTACTACCAGCTATCACAGAGTCATCTGTTGTTCTGCATACACATTATGCCTGCAGAACTTCCACACGACACATATACGTTTGTGATCCGTTTACATATCTACAAGAAAAAAAATAGTTGCCATGACTTATGCCCCAACCCTCGTATATAAATAAAAACAATAGCCACGATTTTCCCAGAAGATTTGCTAAGGTCAGACGGAAACATCCTAGACGGAAATATTTTGGCCATTATAACCTCTAGAATAACACAAGCTAATAAAGTCCCAACATTTGATACTGTCTTTTAAGAGATACATGGTGAAATCAAGGGTCATGTTAGCTTATTTCTAAGATATTGTCCAAATATTAGAACTTACCTTAAGAAAATTAGAAGAGGAATAATGAAGTGAAACTATTGAGAACATACAATGATAAAAAAAATATTGGCGCAACATATCAAAATTTAAATAATGAATATTACTTATACACAAATCCCGAATAGAAATGTGATGTGAGTAAAGTACAATTTGTCAATACGTGATTTCTGAAAGCTAAGAACGAAGCTGATTAAAAACTGTACAATACCTTGAAAAGGATGATTATTTCGAAATATTTAAAAAAAAAGTTTTAGAATGAAAGTTTCTAGAAAAATTCTAATTATTTAACTTGTACTTGGGTTTAAAATAGTAGACCTTTGTGACTGCAATTCAGCCTATTCTTCAATACCATTCTAATAAATCTGAGCTAACATCAGTACTGCTTTGTTGGCCTTTTAAAAGTCTTTTCAAACTACTAAATTTACTCTTGCGTGATTTTGCAAACGGTTTCTATTTTGTTTGAATAATTGATTGCAGGTAATTCTTTGTGTGTGCTAAAAACGGAATTTTCCTTTGGATGGCTTCTTTACTAGCAATTAATCGTAAAAAGGGTATTTTTAGCGAGAAAACTCGTTCACAATCAACAAACAGAGCTTTCAGCCTTTAGAGGATAAAAAAAAGGTAGAGGTGAAATTGGCAATCAACATGAAAATGAACATTTATCTATCATTAAAGACTTGTTCAGACTTAACTGTTTAGTCGGTGCATATGTTTTTCCAAGAGCATCTTCGGAGTATTGTTTTCTATATATTTTAGATACATTGTAGTTGGCATTCTTTGAAAAATTTTTAGAGCGTTAAGAAATTTTATTTTTTTAGTTTTAGCTTATAATTATAGTATTTATTTATTTATTTATTTATTTATTTATTTATTTATTTATTATTTTTAACAATATTGAAAATGTCATCTTTACAAAGCCATTATCACAAAATATCATTTTTACTAAATGATGTTTTAAATTTTTTTAATCATGCTTAAATAACATCCAGCAAAACAATTTTGCCCTACTGTTACTCAGTAATAATTTTATGGGTAAAGAAAAATTTCCGCGTTGAAATTAAAATAACATGAAAGTAATAAATACAAGGATTTAGAGAATAAAATCAGACATTAAAACCATAAAAAAAAGTTTAAGAATCATTTTTTTAAAAAATTATTATTTAAGAGTGGTTATAGCTTCGTGGCAAAGAAAGACTAATTTTAAATGCAAGTCAAACATCTTTTACGACTTGCATTTAAAAGCTGCTAATAATTTTAATGTTATTTTATTGTTTAGCGTTTTATTATGGCTTTCGCAATTGCATTAGCATTTTAATATAAAATTTCATGGCGTACTCGAGATTTCTGCCGACTGTAAGCTTTTGATGAAAAACTTGTTTTTGATTAATCCACACCTAAGTTTTAAATGAAGCTGCATTCAATAACAGTCGTTATTCTTCCCCTGCAAGTAATTTATAACTCCAAATATAGAAGTTATTGTCGTTTGTTTTGGTATAAAGCACTTAGCTAAGTCGGTAAGAAGCACGACAGATATTTTTTATTGTAGAAATAAAGCCAAACTTTCTGTTGTTTATCGTCTTCAGTCGAAGGCGGGCTACTTAATTTTCATTAAGATATACATATATAGGTAACTTGAATAGATTACCAAACTACTCATGTTATTTCTAAATATTTTAAAACTGACTATTATATGCACTCGAGACCTAATCTACATTTCTATTCTACTAATGACATTTACCTTTTCGTTCATTGTAAATGTAAAGATCACGTGGGCAGCATATACAAGATATTTATAGAGATATAGTAGATGATAACATAGCAAGCTAATCGACTGGAGCGACAAAAGTAATTTCACGAACGCTTTCTTTCTACTTTATTCTTGTGTATGCAACAAATGTGCAAAACAAAGGAAACGTACAATCTTCAAATCGCGCATAGAGTAAAAAGGGTGATTGATGAGAGATCACAAAAGGCCTTCCAGAATCGTACATCCAATTGAATGTTCACAGTGAAAGAAATAACAGTTGCTTTCAATGTTCACCGAAGGAGAACATCTCACAATGTCAGAATAAACAACTCAGCAATGATAGCATAACGCTATTTCAATTTGCTGATTTCTGCGAGAAAGGGAATTGGTGTTTTTTCTGCGGACCAAAGAAACCCGTTATTGGACCTTTGGATTGATAACGTGTTGCAATGAATCAAGATTTCTGTTGCACAATACGTATGAGAAATCAATGTGGCAAAACCAGCATGAAATATGGAACCCTGAAGCCTGTATTATGGCGCGAGAAATGTTTTCATGGCACGAATTATGTCTCTTATAATAAAATATTATTAAAAATTTAGTTTTCATGATTTCAAGTGTTAATTTTAGCTGCTAACTTTAACTTTGAAACCGTGAAATATTTTTTTTCACATTCTACATCAGTGTAATCTAAACGTAACCCAATTTTATTCAAAAAATGTTTTGTTTTTTTAATGTATTTTTTACATATTGTGGTCTCATAAAAATAGAATATCAATGTTTTTGTCTAAAAAAAAATAGAATATTATCAAAATACTAGTATACATTTTTTTTAGTATTTTGTCGCAAATCCTATGCTCTGAATTACAACTTTGAATCATTTGGGTAGGCGTTGAATTGTTTGAGGTGGTGGATTGAATTGTTGAATATGTTTCTTCATGTCACCCCAAACATTTTCAATTACCTTCAAATCTGGAGAATTATCAGGCCATGAAAGTGTTTCAATTTGATGATCAAGAAGCCAATGTTTTGATGATTTAGAAGTGTGGGGAGGAGCAACATCTTGTTGGAATACAAAAGGAACATCAGGAAATTGATCTGCAATTGAGGAAATGAGTCCATTTTCAAGAACACTTGGTATGCACTAGAATGTATTTTCCCTTTGAGAAACAATAATTTTCCAACTCCCCCATAGCTGAGTGCTTGACAGATCCCTTCACGCCAGACATGTTCACTTTCTCCAACAGGAACACAGAACATTGACTCGTCGCTGAAGATTACAGAATTCCAAGTATTCGATTGGTTTTTCATGACATCCTGGGCCCATTTAACTCAACGTTGTCATTGTGCCATTGTTAGCATCGGCTTTTGCTTAGTATATATGGCTTAAACTTCATTTCTCGAATCCGTCGGTGAACGGTGTCTTTGCGGGCTGTAACTCCTGCTTGCTTCTAGTGATGTTGAAAATCTCTCAGCGTGCTGAAGCGATGCTGGATGGCTATTTTCCTCAAAGCCGCATCCTCTGTTTTATTGGTGATGTGTTTTCGGCCATTGCCTAGCTTCCGTGCGGTTATTTTCCCTGTATTGACATACTCCTCCAAAGTTTTGAAAACTGATAACTGCGAACAATGAACTTTTTTTGGCAATTTCAGTTTGTTTTTCTCCATATTGTTGAAAAAAATGATTTTTTTGCTTATCTTCAGGTGCTAGAGATACTTTCGCCCCATCTTGATGCAATTATAAAAAATGCTGTAATCATTTATTCTTATGCCTGTTTTTATACTGTTGGAACATCCCAATGTAGGGGCGTTAAATATAAACAAAAAATATTATTCTAATATTCTAATTTTATGAGACAGAGGTTGAAGTATTCTAATTTTTTGAGACGTTCTACTTACGCAACTTACTAATTACCAAAAAAGGATTTAAATTTTATTATCATTCTTTTGCATCATTAAAAAATAGAGCAAATATACACCAATTAAAAATGTATTGCAAATTTTATAAGCTTAAAAAATCCATTTAATTTTAAGGAAGTAATAAGTGAAGAAAAAAAGTTTCAAAATCTATTTTTTTTAGAATGGTTTGTATAAAACATCCTTCAATAGTAAAGCCTCAATACTAATGATATTATACATTACCCCTCTGATGGTATCATCTGTCATCAGGACAATGTAACATACGATTAAGTCTGCAAAAATATTGCAGAATCAGCAGTACCGAAAAACGTAGAGTCACAAAAGTTTTCATGGAACATATGAGTGAATTGCAAAGAGCTGGAGAGTGCTGTTCGACTATGATTTTGCCAATATCTAATCATAGGAATTATGTGATGTACTTCTTTTGTCGTGAAGACGATTTTCATTAGAATGTTCCCAATACCTTGCCAGTCAATACCACGAAGCATTCAAGCTGTAGTGGATGCAATAAAAGTAAATGTTACACTATGATCTACACGTTATTAATAGGGTTTTCCTTTGAAACTGATAAATTAGTATATGATCCCCAAAGCCTGTTTACATACCTACTGGATATACAGCATCATAATTAACTGAAGACTTTACAAGGTTAGATCCATCATTAGTACAAAAAACATGTAAAATATGTGGGTTGATATTCCCTTAAAATGCATAAATATTCTCTTAAAATATAAGAACTTCTTAACAAACAAATGGGTATGAATAATTAGAAATTTCATCATTTTATTAATTTCGAACATTACAATGACTAAGAACGTTTAGCTTCACGTTTTCTGGGGTGAACCGCTGCCGATTTGAACATAAAATAGATTTGTACTGTGAAAATGATCTTTCTTTCAAGTAATAGGGGCTTTGGAGAATGCAGCAATTTCTTCTGGTCTGGGATGTAACACTTTCTCCGGATAAAATTTTGGACATTAATTGTACTACACGCCAACCTGGGTTTTTATCAAGATCATCTTTTAGCTTTGCATGGATAAGTAATTGTTCAGGTGAAACTGGCACTGATTCGATTGCTTCCACAACCTTCAACGCAACAACAACTGCTTTATGAAGAGACAATCCTTCCAAATTTTTATGCTGTCAATAAGAAACTCGTTTTTACATACATGTGCAAAATTCTGTTGCGTACTCTGACCTTTGATTCCCCTGTGGTGAGGTAGGGACTGTAGAAGCAAAGTTTCTTTATGCATCTTCTCTATGCGACGTATTGATGCTAAGTGAAGTGTTTAAATGTTGTAACACTTGTGATCTTTTTTTAGCAGTTATGCTTTTGTTACAGCATTTGCAGGAAAGAACTCTGCCTTCTGTTGAGAACATGTCTCCAAATTCTTGGACATACTGCTGGCATTTTGTACGTGCAGACCTCTTCTCTTTTGGCATGGTTGATTTCAATGGATTATAGCTATAGGAGATATTAAAATAATATCACAAGAAGCCAATTGGCTTCCCGGGTGTAGGACAAAATGCAATCAAACTTGCCTTTTACGTCTGATAATCCCCAAATATGTCACAAACCATTAAATATGCTTTTTAGGTCTTTATAAATCTTAAACTAAAACACAAATATTAAAAAAAACACATTTTTATGCATATCTCTTAGTACTGAACCATAAACAAAATATGTTTTTACCTAAGATTCCTAACTCTAGTTATAAGGAAACACGTCCACTTTGAAGAAACTCTTGCAACATTATGTGCATTTAAAGTATTTCGAACAAACACAAGCCTCCAAGAATTGTCGGACATTGCATCGCTTCACAATGCAAACACTGAATACGTGAATAGCGTAGTAGACGAAAAAGACAGGCCGCGGCGCGGAAAAGTCACCTGATCATCCTAGGCTGAATAACAATGTAATCATCATTGTTTCCATCTTGGATTTTAAGAATCAGTATTTTTTTGTTTGTTGAAAACAATGAAGGTTGGATTGTTGATCAGCCTACCATGGTCAGGTGACTTTTCCGCGCCGGGGCAACGCCTCCTAAAGATAAGGCCTGAGCCAACACCTCCTAGAGAGAAGGCCTGCGGACCAAAGGTGTATGCATTGTTACATCATCATCAAGCGGCCAAATTTAGGGCTTATTATTGGTAGAAATACGATAACAATAGCCGCTTGATGATGATGTAACAATGAATACGCCTTTTGTCCGCAGGCCTTCTCTAAAGGAGGTGTTGCCTGAGCGCGAAAACGTCATACATTGTTACTTCATCATTCGTTTAATTGCATTTCAGGGCTTATTATTGGTAGTAATGCGATTAAACATATCTTCAGATGATGATGTAACAATGTATGACGTTTTCGCGCTCAGACCTTATCTTTAGGAGGCGTTGGCCGGGGCCTGTCTTTTCGTAGGCTACGCGTGAATAGAAGGTGACGTATACTGGTTAATTGTTAACTTTAACCGATAATTTTAAGTTAACAATCTACGAGGTTGGGCTGAAATATAATGCCTCCATGGCTGTAACTTTTTTATTTTTTAACCGATTTTTAAAATTCTTTTTGTATCTGATACTCACATTTCTCCTCTATGTAATGCACTATTCACTTTTCGACATAGTCCCCATCCCTTTCCACGCATTGTACCAACTCGTGACTAGTCGGGTGAACCCGTCGGAGAAGAATTCCGGACACCAAGACCGACACCAAGACCGAACGGCAGGTTTCACCTCGTCGTCAGAACGCAACTCATGCCCCTTAAGATGCTCTTTCCTCTTTGGGAAGTGGTGAAAGTCGCAAGGTGCAAAGTCTTTCATTTTTGAACTGCAGTTTTTCATCTTTGAACTGTAGGCGCTGCAACCCCCTCTGATGTGTGGCGATTGTGTGCGGACGGGCGTTATCGTGCTGCAGAAGACGATCCAAAGCTGCCATTCAATCCTATATATATTTAAGTTGCAAGGCTGATTCTTTAGACAGTTCGTTGATGAAAACTACTGCATCGATAAAATTCATTTTGGTCTTAAATGAAAGGTCTTAGTCTGTAGATTTGTCAAATGTAGTTTTCGTCTTCAATATTACTATTAATTAGCGCTTATTTAAAATTAGAAATGCTTACGCTGGCAAGCCAAACAATCCTCTCCACAATGGCGTCACAATCAACAGCTTTGCTACCATTGATGATCAAATCAACAACAATCACGTAAACAATTAACGACGATAACAATAAACAACATTACAGGGAAAACCAGATGGAGATGGTTTGTTTACCGTCAAGTTTTGACGGGATCTCTCTAGTATTAAATTAAGATATAACATTTGTAAGGAATATACAGCCTTAATCAGTCTTATAAGAGCGTCTCATTCTATAAGCATTTAACTGAAACAGTTAAAATTTATCTGTATGACCACCTCAACAAAACGACGAAGTTAGTAACTCGAACGCATTTAACTGAAATGGCATTAACAACTGGAGCGTAAATTAGATAGGATACATCAAAACATATTTAAAAATAAATTAAATTCTCTAACCGTTTAGTCATTTCCCCATAAAGTAGATAATTTTAAAACGCTCTGTCTCCCTGTGACATGTATAAGAGCAGCTTTTTCAGGGTCGTCTTTTCCTCTTCTTTTTTTCCGTATTTTTATTTTCAGAAGCTACTTAAGGATATCGAAATAAATTACCCTCCTCGTCTGATGCTTTTCAACTTAAATTCGTTTTCAAAAAAAAAAAAAAAAAAGTCCTCTTCTGCTCAGGTAAGCTTATCCGTCATTGGTGAATGTCTGCGGAGTTTCTTCTGCTTCCCCTCAAAAGATGCCCTCCCCCACCTTCTTCCTTTTTGGCTCGGTGGGTGGGCCACCGACAGGGAAAGAGAGATGGCAGGAAATAAAATGTCCAGAAACTTGACACAACCCCTACAATTTGAACGGATTAATCTGAATTTATGGAAGTAGGTATTTGCCGAGAGAGAATTTTTCAGGGCAGCAAGAGGAAGTCAACTCGGATGAAGACGAAGGAATTTAAGTATAAAAAAAAAATTATTAAAAAAAATACTTAGTGACAAAATCGCTTTGTTTTATGTAAAATATATAAAGAAAATAAAATTAAATCTTATTTTAATGATTCTGGGGGTTTATTACTTGGCAAAGGATAGGTTTAATGTATGCATCCTAAGTACTGAAATAAATTGGTGCTAATAATACATTTTGCAGACATATAGCATCATCGCTCACGCTATTCGCACGTTTCGCTTAATGTACTTTCGCCTTTTATCCGTTGATTTTAAAATAAAGCCGAAATCAATTTTTTTAAAAGCACGTTCAATTAACTTTAATTTATTGCGAGAAAGAAGGAGACTGTTGGGGTCATTCCCCCATAACTGCTAAAGTTTACAGAAGAATAAACGCATTCTTGGCATTAATCCAATTGTATAGCGGCGACCGACGTAGAGAGAGAAAAAAACAGGAAAAAATTAGTATTAAAAAATACTTAAAAACTTTTTTTTTTATTTTTTTAAAAAAAGATCTTAACCGTGATTGGATTGGATGGATTGTATCGTTTTTCAATTTAATAAACTTTATCCAAAAAAATTTCCTTTCGTTTATACATGCTTTCCTTCTCTGAATGGTTCCCGTACATTGATTGTTTTTCTTGCCCGTTTAAAGAAGGTATTTATAGCTGAAAGAAGGGAAAATGTTTAACGCGAAATCATCGAAACAGAAAACTGGGGAAGAAAAATAATTTATAAAGATACAATATATATATTATTATCGTATACCTGTTCATTTGATAGACAAAAACAAATTCAGTTATTGCTAAGAAATAAATAAATAAATAAATAAATAAATAAATAATAATGCATTGATGTTTACCAATAAAAAAAACTTGCCTCAAATTACATTTCGCTAAATACAATTAAGACAGGTTTTGTATTTTTTTTTACTGTTAATTTTTTATTTTAATAGGCTTGATGAAATGCTATAGACTTTACTATAGGAATATAAATATGAAATTGCTTTGATAACTGCAAGAGAACATACAAATAAACAAGAATTACTGACAATAGTCTGTTCTGTTTAAGAATGTTCATCGTTCATCTGTACATTTTATAGTTTGACTACTGTAAGTATCCACAGTTTGATTACTCTCTTAACTTATACAATTTTCTAGCTTTAAGAATTTTTCAAAAACGAAATGAAATGGAAGTTAGTTATGTTTTGAAAAAACCAGATTTCTATAAGGTTCGTCAAATTTTACTGAGATATAATACAATCAAGTTTCGAAATCGAGCCCTTACAGATAAGTCCGGGAAAATCTGGAATTGAATAAATCCAGAAAATTTGTTTCATTTCTGTCTTTGTGCTTACGCATTTCGCATTCGGGCAAATAAAGAAATATGATATAAGTTTGCACTATACCATAAGGTTGCACTGTAAGGTTGCACTATACCATAAAGTGTAAGGAGAAACTTGCAAATCATTAGCAGAAGAATCTTGTGCTTCAATTATACATTTTTTATGCTTGTGCAACATGTCTAAAAATTGACTGAAATTTTCATTCACAAGATAAGTTTCATCCCTGTGAGAAGTTAATTAGTGATTCCCCTAAAGCTTCTTTTATCAAGAGTACAGATCCATTGTCCAAAGTTTTTGCAACAGCTTATTAAGCCAAGATAAAGACGAGTGATACAGTTCTTTTCAAGATCAGTAGGAACAGTTTATAGAAATCCCCTCTAGTACACGACTTTTTTTTCCTAATTTCAAGTACTTTTTTCTTCGTTTAGAACACCACTCATATTTAGAAATGTTCCTTTACATCAAATGCACTGATTTCTGGAGAACAAGCCATTCATTTTTCCAAAACCCCGGGCTAATCGAGTATTGTCCCAACTTAGAAGACATTCGTTTCCAGGTACTCTTAGATATGCCTTCCTTTTGGGTTTTATCCTTAGTAGGAATGGTATCCAATAGAAATTTGACGAGCATCATATTTGTAATTTAAAATTTTTCTATTAACCACATTTATTAAAGCGTGGACACCCTAATTCTCTATAGTGCTA
The DNA here is from genome assembly GCA_023313115.1 of Rhysida immarginata. Taxonomy (NCBI): domain Eukaryota; kingdom Metazoa; phylum Arthropoda; class Chilopoda; order Scolopendromorpha; family Scolopendridae; genus Rhysida; species Rhysida immarginata. Next base: position 3,817,462 of record JAHWFO010057280.1, on the reverse strand, counting down.
GAGAAGTTGTCACAAATAATATATGGGTAATTTTTTGTATAAATTTAAAGCTAAGAATAAAATATAACCAAACATTACATCACAGCTTTACATTATTTCAGCCTTCTTTTATGGAAATCAACATGTTTGAATGATTAATTGAATCTTCTCTGGGTTTTTTTCTTGAAGTCTATTAATAAACTTTAGAAAATGCTTTAGGAAAAAACGAAACGTGCAATTGAGAGAAATTACAAAAAATTAAACTCGTTCTTTTTAAATTTCAGCATTCAAGTTTTAGCTTGCTTTTTCCCCTCCATATTAACATGTTCAAATTTTAATTTCAAAGCTCCTTTTTTTAATTTATTATAATTTATTCCATCTAAATAGCAAGAGGGGAAATTAATTCTTCACTTCTTTAAGTAAAAAAATAAAAAAATAAAAAAAATAAAACTTGTGTCCAATTCGTGCAGGAAACAGAACTGAATGGAGAAAAGAAAGCGACTCCTTGCTCATTATCAGTGTGATATTAATTAAATTGGCGTTTCTTGAGAAAAACACTCGTAATTAAAAATAGGGAAGGGTAGACAGATTAAGAGGAGAAAGACGATGAAGGATCGCCTACAAAGGATGTTTTCAAAACAGTCTTGTCAATTATGGAGAGAAAATTACGAGCCCTTTTCTGGACGAGGACGAGTCAATGATCTTCGACCGGCGCTTTTTCTCACTCAGAGGACCATTTGTACGATTTGGAAATAATATAGTTTTCTTCTTTTTTCTCTCTGCCCACATTAACTCTACCATTCAGATTAGGAAAAAAAATTAAAAGCCTCTTTTCTTATTTAAAGATGAAAAAAAGCATTCTATTGGGAGGAACTGGATTCGATTGCTTCTCTCTTCAGTTTTCAAGTCCATCTTTCCTTTCATCCTGTGAAAAAAGAAGGAGCAACAAGATGCCTCTTGACTTTCATTTTGCCATAGACAGAGTATTAAATCATTCATTCATTAAAGAAAAGGGTCAGGATATTCTTTCTTTTTTGGAAGAAAAAATATTTCGTTTCAAATTTTCAAGGTTAAAAAGATGAAGTTTGAAGAAAAAAATCATATGGAGAGAATGCAATATTTTTCGCATAAAGCAACTTAGAATTTTTTAATCACAAAAATAAAATCTGCAGATAGTGATGTAATTGTCGTATTTATTTATCAAGTTGCTCCTTCTATCCTAAAAAATGTTTTCTGCCAAGAATTGCTTCATTATTTTCTTTAGTAGAGATTTCACAGTGGCCAAGTACAAATAAATTCCAATCATATTTAACTTTTAAATACCTTTTGCTATAAAATTATTAAATTAAAAGATTAATGGTACAAATTTTACTTTCATATGATATAAAGTTTAGGGCATAAATTTTAAATTATTTTCTTCACAAATACTGTATATTATCACAAACAATTATATTATTGAGTTTTTGTTTATCTTTCAATAACGCAATACTGAAGCAATAATAAATGGATTTCCCTCCTCAGCTTGCAATTGGACCAGCATTCTATTACTTTTCCAAGATGATCTAATTTCTTGTGATCTTTGTTATTCCTTTGAATTTCTAAATCGAAAGTTGCCTTAATTTGATTTGACCTTAGCTTTTTTTTGCTATGAAATTTACTGTATTAAGTTTAGTCTCAACTTTACTGACAACAATGTTCAATCTCGATATTAATTCGTTACTACGCACTAAATAAGACACTATAGAGAGAAATTTAATAATGAAACGTAATAAAGATGTTAAAAATACAAATCTGATGAACATTAAATTTAATTAACTTTAAAATAAAACTGAGCATGTATTTAATTTTCTAGTTTATGTTCAGGGTCGCAATGTTTAACTTAATTTCTCGATAAACTGATAAAATTAACGAAAATTTGACATTATACATCTTTTATATATCGAGTTTTGGTAGTAATAATATATACGCTATCTTTAAAACGAGGAAGGTTGTTGCAACCTAGCATTTGGTTGTTTCCCTAATTTATTATATTACCTTAATAGGCTTACATTTACATATAATATATAGCTTGAATACGCCTGCACTTCCCAGCATGCACTCACACCCTAGTTTGTTTAATTTGTCGACCTTTATTGAATTCTAGTAAAATCGTGCGTTCTCTGTATGCTAATAATGTCTTATTGAGGTTATACTCCTTAATGGAGATAGATTTGAAAGACAATGGAAATTACGTTTATGAAAAAAACCCATCAATATTAATAAAAATCACTTCTCTTTTGAAAAATGTTTATTAAGCTTTCAGAAACTTATTTGTTGTATGCTTCTCTCTCTCTCTCTTTTTTTTCTTTAAACTTTCGTTTCTCCAAACATCCCGTTTTCGCATTAAATAATTATGCCACGATACGATCAGTCAAGCAAATGGCTTTTGCGTGTAGAATGAGTGTAAATGAGAGAAGGACCGAGCAAAACCTGTCGATTCCAATCGAAGGAACAAGCGGAATCTGGTAGCCGATTTCGGATGGACCCAAAAAACAACAGTAGTCACGTTCAGGAAATGGGGAAATTTGTCTGACCCACTTTTTTGATATTCCATCATTAGCCACCACAAAACTATAGCAGATGTCACTCCTGTTTAAGTTCAAGAGTAGTCATGAAAATAACATTTACATAGCGAAATGACGAAAATGAAAAAATAAGAAGAAAAAAAAATTCTGTTCGATTTGGCAGAACCACTTTGCAAATGAAGGCACCTTGTTAGTTTGCAAAACGTTGGAGACGAGAGAAAAATGGGAGATTTATTTGAGTAATAAAAAAAATGTATCCGCACGTCGAGGCAATTACGATTTCAATGATTGTTCTCAATAACTATAAAAGGAAAGAACCTCAATTACTTTGCATGTGAATTTTGCGTAAATTGCAAAGTTCTAAATCGTTCCCATTTAAAATTGTGTCTAAATAACCCAACATATCAAAAAAGTTGGAGTGGTTTGAATTCTTTCTTGACAACCATTTTTTTTAATGGAAAAATTTTCGGCTATATATGGATAAATTATTGGATATATTTTTTCTGATATTAATTGAAAATGTCACAGATTTAGCAAACATTTAACAACATATCCACTATTACTAAAATCAAGCTCTGTCTGTCTATCCCTTTATAGATTCGGTCCCTGTAAGAGATACCACGAAACCATCTTTTTTTGTGGATACTTCTGGCTGTGTAGGCGGCGCTAGGGCGGTTTTTCGAAGAAAAAAATCGGATTTTTTTCCTACAAAAAATTTTTAAGATAAATTTATTTTTCCTGCATCTCTGTGGAGCAGTTTGAGATGTCAGTTTGTTTTGTCAATTTGATTGTTCTGAGGGGGAAAAATCTGAAAATAAGAAATTGTTGCACAAAACCAACTGTCAAAATTTGTTTTAGACAACAAAGAGAGAGACGGAAAAACGCGTGCTCAAGAGTAATTAAATCAAAAATATTTCACAAAAAAAGCATTCAATAATGTTTCGTTTATTTTCTGTTTTAGTCCTTTTTGAAAAAAAAAATTCCCTATTTTTAAAACGGGGTTTAACGCTTGTTGCTATCTAAAATGACAGTCTTTACTGACAAAGAGAATTTGAATCGCCAATAATAAACTCCATAAAAACTAAGCTAAAAATTTACAAAAAATAAACGTGGAACATATTAATGGTCAAAAGTCTATTTTAATATGTAATGAATGTAGTCTACATCTTGTCCAACGAAAGATGATCTGGCGTTTCCAGTTAAACTTTCGAATTCAATTTCAGACCTTGCTGCTAAGTAAAATTAAAAATGTTTAGACCAGCAATTAAAATTTAAAATTTTAATGGACATGCCCAGTTCTACTTTAAAATCAAAAGAAGTTTAAAAACCAAGTAATAAAAAAGTAAAAATGAAATAATTTGGAGAACATACTCCACACTGGACAATTCTAGCAAAAGACGACGAAAGAAAAATTCCACGACCTGATTTTAAATAGGATCCACGAGTATCCTACTTGGGGTTACCTACGACTGAGCAGTCGCGGACACGGATAGAACGAAGCTGTCTCCTAAGTATCCAAAAAAAAAATATAATAAAACATATAGTTTATGTAAATTTATTGAAGAAGGTATCGCCATGAAAATTCCAGTAGACCATATATGTTAAGTACGAACGTACTTTGAAGTCGGATAAAAATAAACGCTAGAGTCTATCAAAAAAGTCCATAAGAATAATTTCATAAATACTGTTAAAAAATAGTTCACATCAACGAAACTAATAAAGGAAAAGAAAAACGCTCTTAAAGAGCCCGCATTCAGTATCATCCAATAATTAAACGAGAATACCATCTCCCAAACAAGTCTGTTTTAACGAATGAACAAGATTAACCTGTTTCTCCCGCGTTTCGAAAGGGTGACTGGTAACAGTATTTTCTCTCCCATAAAAGAATTAAACAATAACAGCAACAAACCAAACGTAAGAAAACAAAAACAGAAACCCCTAAAAACATTCCAATAAAATCAACTTGCTCCTCGTTGAAAATGTCCCAACCAGAAAAGTAATTGCGCACAGCCAGCCAAGGGAAAAGAACTGAAAAAAGGAAGGCGAATAGAATATTCATTGAAAAGGTGATTTAGGAGAGGGACTAATCAAGTATTCTTGAATTGATATTATTTGTCAACAAGTTTTCGATGAAATCCGAATAAAAATTAGTCATTTACAATTGCTATTTTAATTGGGAGATCTGATAATATTAAAACGCAAAATTACGATGAAGACACAAAAAAAAATTATATATTATTCCGAACAACATACTTAAGAGAGTATATATAGAGAGTGATTAGAGTATATATAAGCTCGCCAAGAAATTCACAGGCTGAAGAAGAAAGCATTGCTCTCGAAATAAGCATAAACATGTAAAATCAATTTTTTTGTGGAATAGCATTCCTCACTTTATTGCGTTCCTTTATCGGATACATATTTCATATTAGTTTTAAAATTGAAGAGAAATAATGACAAGGAATTAAATAACATGTAACTATAAACGTATATTACAAAGCCGTTGGCATGTTGCATGAAATATAGTCTATATCATATAGATCATTCGTAAAGTAACTGTTGTGATGTTCGTGTATTATTTGGTTGAACTTGCTGAGTCCAAAAATATCCATGTAATTATTATCGTTTGCTTATATTATCTACATTATAATCTTTGCATAATATTCTCATCATGATTGGTTTACATATATTGCTTAATGTTAAAGTTTATGGTTCGTTTTCATTTTAAGCTATTTAGCGTCTTCAGGCACGTACCCAAGAATTTTTCCAGGGGAGGTCGAACTCTCGATTTATTGGACCTTTTGTTCGAATAATCCATTCTTTTTATTATGTTTTAATTACAGTAATAATAATTAAAAATGAACATATTTCAGTGATATTTTTGTCAAGTTGCTTGTGAAGTTTATGCTATTATACATTGTTGATATAAAAAAATCAATCTACTTACAAAATTCGGATTTCATTTTTGTGAAAAATAAATCTTATAATAAAAATTAAAAAACCGTGAAAAGAAATAAAATTAAAATCATAAGCACTTTCGACTGAAGTCATCTTCTGGTAATGAAAGATGTGAATGAGGAATTGTCGGTCCGATTCAGTGTAGGTCAAAGGGGGGAAAAATCATTTTGTTTAACTGGAGTGAGCAAGGAGTGGGATGATTGGTGGGGGAGGGGAAATGGCACTGGAACAGGCCAAATGAGGGAAAAAAAGGGAAAATTAAAAAACTGAAATTAAAAACAACCCCTCGCCAACCAGTCCCCTACTCCTTGTTCATTCAGAGTTTTTAATAGAATTTAGACAACAGATTTAAATTCACAGAAATTAAAATCATGGACCTGCAGCATTTTTGGGGTGGTCGTTCGACCCCCCGACCCCCCCTTGCGTACGTGCCTGGTCTTGAAAGTGTACACCCGTGCCGGTTTTTCGCTGCGGATAGCTCACTGTTGAGACTTAAGCTAGAATTAAACATAATTAGATAATATCTTTATACGATTTTCTTAAACAATTTGATAAGGAATGCTATATCTACAGAAAACCTTTATTTCGTAGTCTGAACAGGATTCATCAAGTAGCAAAATTTGTTAAAAAAAAAATACAAAACAAAAACCACTGAGAATATCTTACAAAAAAAATAATTAAGAACTGAAGTTATTAACACAAAACACTGATCATAATCATATCCACGAATATATATCTTTCTTATAGCTGCTGTTTACTGTTATGGATCTAAATACGAGAAAAAATACATACTAAGTTATTATATCGTGGATATGCCTGGAGGGGGAAACGCTTGAGAAGGAGCATGTTGTTGCAATGAAATAAGTTCACCAGGGTGACAGGGCAACGTAATGAATTCTTATATGATAAGTTATGAGCGAGTCCACTCAACGCGGTGTCTACCACTACGGGTGGACGTGTTGCCATCATGAATGCGATGAACGAGTTCGGACCTGTTCCCTTTGGCCGTCGAGTTCTTTTAACCCACTCCACTTGACTTCTTCCACTGAAAACACATGAAAGGAAGAGGCAACACACCATAAAGCAGGCAGACCAGTTGCTAATCTCCTAGAGCGGGTAACCAGCTTGCTAATCTGCAATTGATTCATTGATTCCAGCTGAGATGATGACTGCCGCAGATCAATCCATCTAACTTCAACTGACCACAAAAATGGAGACGCATTGAACATCTCTAGGATTAAATTCTTTGCAATGAATCCATGAATGCAAAAGAAGTCGACGAGATTTGAATAGTCGTGGTGGTGGCCTTGCAACTTTATAATTGGAGAAACCCGATTGCATACATAAAACCACTCAGAGCGCACTCTAAGTGTTTAGCGGCCTTAAAATTACCTGTAAATTAATAATGTTATAATTAAATGATACAATAATAACATGTGAAAATCTTAAGATAATTCATTAATTTAAACTTTTCATTAGCATCAAATTACATTTCACAGTAGAATTAATTAATATGAAATGGTTATTCTTAATTGGTTACAAATTGGTTCATCGTATTTGGACTTTTTGAGTATATAACTTTATAATAGCTCTACTCTATTCTTTTTAACTTTACATATCTATAATTGAACCAGAAGTCCGTTACAATCCATAAACTTTCGAGAGAGCGTAGAAATTAAGAGTAATTAGATTTTCAAGAGGACAAAAAAAAAACAGTTGCTGTCGTGGAATGTTAAAATGTCACCTTGTCGACCCAAGGACATCTGTCATCCTTAAAATCTCACAAATTTTTAAGAGAAATGAATAAAAGTAAGCTCCTTACCATAGCCATATCAAATTCTTTTACGAGGAATTTTTCAAGTTTTTTTTTAATTCTCCGGGTTATATAAATAATCCGGGAGAATTCTTTTTTTCTTTCCTGTCTGCTTAGAGAAGAATTCTTTTACTTAAGACAATTAATATTAGGTTTAGAGTAAGCCAGTTTCAATAAACTACAACAAACTATTATACAATATTTTCCCGAATTTTGAAATTGCGAGTAATATATTACCAATATACAAGCTTTAGGAAACCAGCCACTGAAATTTAGGAAAACAAATTAAAACGCTTGAATACTAGTGCATGAACGCTAAACCAAATCAAAGTACTTAATAGTTTACTGAAAATCTTAATCCAACGGGCCCATTTGTCTATCTAACGATCATGGCTTTTCTGAGGGACTTTTTGGTGAGCTGAATTTACAAAATTTATGCAAAATAACCTGGTAAGCGAAAATTCTAAAAAGTTGCTTTAAAAGGACCTGGTCGTTTTCTTCCCACTTAAGCTAATTATCCCGCTAAACTGGCGACAGTTTGAGACATTTTACTTAAATAATTTCTAATTTCTAATTAATTAAAACTTCTTCTACTCTAAAAAACTTCTATGACGAAATTATATTTTAAGAGGTTTAATTGGGATTGAAAATGATACAAAGGAATATAAAAAATTCAGACCTATATCGAGAAAGGGAGAAAGATGGATATATATTCTTAAGACTAGCCTTTAGCAAACAAAATAAATTATGGGGGTGGGTGAAATTTTTATAGAATGAATGAATTTAAATAAATAAAACTGAATGATATTAAAACAATTTTTTTTCTACCTCAGCAGTAGCTTTATCTCAATATTATCTCGTGTTAGTTTTGAATGTAAACTCCTTAAAGTTAAATATAATAAACCGAAGAAATTAATAAATGAATTACTATAAATTCAATAGTTAAAGTTCACCAATGATGATGATGTTCTTGGAAGCTTGCAGTGGTTAAGAGTTGATAGATATTGAACTAAGTTAGGGACGTCTTCTTTTTTACAAGTTTACTTCTACCACGTCGCTTCTTCAATGTCCCTCAAGCATCTATAATTATCTACAACACATCTCTGCAACTTCAAGGCTTCAACTCCCCAAAAGAAATTCAAAACCACAGAAAACGAGTAGGCTCCATCTACTAGCATATAAACATATATTCTTCTAAGAAACATCTTTTTATTCCGCATACTTCAAATTTTAACTTATCATCAAGAAATCTATTCTGCCTCATTTCAACAAAACTCTTTCTTCAAGACATATTTAATTTCGGCCAATGGTGAACTTTAACTATTGAGCAGGAGATTTCAAAGTCGTTGGTTAATTAAGCGTTTGTAGAAATAACATTTTTTAAAGGAAACATATACTTAATTAAAATTTGCCTTTATCTAACAGTAAATATAATAAATATTGGAATTCAGTAATATTTCACTGAAACTGGGAAGCTGACATCTCCATTCATTAGCTCACTTGCTTGACTTGTGAGGCTAGCTGGCCGCTGTGAGGTTATTTCCATTTCAGCATCCTAACTTATTTCTGCTGGCTTGCTGGCATTCCAAAGGATCCCAACAAACCGTAGGAAAGTATCTTTGATAAATGCTAGATATAGATTGATATCATTCATTTATTAATTTATTCAATTTATAAAAAAGCAGTTTAGATTCAAAAATAAACGCGAGATAATATTTAAGATATAGCTATTGCTGAGGTAAAAGAAAATTCTAGTATGGAGTTTAAAAAAAGGACTAATTAGTAATCTTTAAAATAGCAATAAAAAAATTAACAGTTTCTTTGTCTACAAGAATATTTTGCAAGCTTGAAACCATTTGTATGGACATTTCATTCAAACCATGAACTTCAGAATAAAAGAAAAAGGCGGATAGATATATACATAAGAACCAGAAAGGATAGGTACAATTTTAATAAATACGCTATCCAGATCATACAAGAGCGTTGATTTTATCATTAAAGGAGATAAATTCCAATAGGACAGCAAATCATATACATTTTCATATACATATATTTTTCGAATTAATGAAAAATATGAAAAATCCAATATAAAAATATAGTTCCACCGTGTACAATCCTAATTTCACTCCCTATAGTAGAAACTTTAATTGTCTATTCATTTCTTTTGCGTTAGTTCTACATTTACCGTAGATTTTTAACGGGTATTCAACAAGTCACTTATTCAAAAGTGCTAGCCCGAAAACAAGAATTTCTTTTCGTGCAGAGATAACGGAGACAACGGAGTTATGACACCCTTCTCCCATTAATAAAAGTATGGAATGTCAACATTGCTCGCAATTTCTGTATCTGCAAAAGATCTTTTAAACGTGGAAGAGTTGACAGATCTTATCAAAGTAACAAAAAAAGGATGAAAAGTAAGTTTTCTGAAAGAAAATTTTAAAAAGTGGGGAGCAAATGAATAAAAAAATAAAACCTTACAAGAAGTAGTTTTTGAAGATTTCTCGCAATCAACGAGAGAAGTTAAGTGGCATAGCAGTAAGCGAGAAACTTAAAAAGCCCACAAGGTTCTTGACTGCCTAAGCCACTATCGAGACTCTTATCGTCCTCAGCGTGCCACAGTGCGTCTCCAGAGATTAACGTTCTCGTAAATAATGTCTGTATAACTATGCCACTTAAAAAACTAAAACAACTTGATGTCATTTATAAACAGATGTATTATGTTTTCGTCGGACAATTCTCGTTCTTATTAATCGAACCCATTTTTGAAATTCATTTTGATATTCACTTAAAAAGTTTAAATTTTTTTGTGGCACCACTTGTGAAAGTCGTACGGGATACTGATCGCCCTTTACAAGATCCAAGATGAATGGGTTGGATCCCAAGTATTGTCCCTTTTTTCTTAGTCAAAATTTAAAGTAATAAAAATTCTTTTAAATATGCATCACTCCATTAAGTAACTATATAATCGAGTAACAAGGACCATTTTAATAAATTTCTCACTTCTTTGCGATTACTTTCTCTTTGGAATTGTTAGATATTTTATAAACAACGATGGTGTCTTTATCGTAACGAAGTATCTAAGGATCTGTCTAAGTCTATATGCTGAAACAAAGTTTCTTTCAAGTAAGCTGCAATTAGTTCATTTGAATCTGTACCGTTACATGCACGCATCACCAGTGTACTCTCATAGCTTAGTAAGAAAAGTCGTAATAACTAGATTTAACGGAAGCTGTATCTTGCGGGAAAGCACTAAAATATGATAATGATTTTTCTATCGAAAAATGGAAGGAAAAATTCTGCCACTGGATTCGAACCAGGAACTTCGACTGTCATGGTCGACGCCTCTACCAATTGCGCTATTGCAGACACCCGGACAGCCATGCTGTCACAATGTGTCTTAAAGACAACCCATGTGTCAAGGTTGAAAGCCCATTAGGAGGCAGACACCCGGCTCACAGATCGAGAATTTCTCCTATCCAAGCATCAGAAAGTTGGGTAGAGGAGTCGACCATGACAGTCGAGGTTCCTGGTTCGAATCCAGGTGGCAGAATTTTTCCTTCCATTTTTCGATAGAAAAATCATTACCTGATGTTTGGAGGTTATCTCCAGTATATATTCAGTTATTTATCACTATATTTAACTTACATCAGTGGTTCTCAACCTATTAGTATTCGCGCCCTCCTTCCAATGATTTTTTGGAGCCCTAATTATTGTTTTTCCCCCTATATTTTTTTTCTTTTGTTGTTGATACGCGGCAACAAGGCTAAAATCCCGCACGAATAATTAGCTTTTTTCGAACTTCCACGCGTCCACTTTTTGTTATTTCGCGCCTCACTAGTTGAGAATCTCTGATTTACATTAAAAGTTGATTTTCTTACTTATTATGATTGATGCTAAGGACATCCAGGGAAGTTTTTTTAGCCATATAAATATATGATACTGTAATTATAATAAAGATTAACACTGAGGTAGATTCTACAGCCAAGAGAAGCTTACGTATGTGTCGTTTAATATCCGAATTACATTCCATCCAATAGACGCTTTACGGATTGAACGTTGTATCATATCAAAGAACCATAATTGTCTTGTACTGCCTAAGTGTTCCCCATTACTAAAATTGCTATATTGTAATGCATTAATAAAACTAGCACAACCGATTATAAAATATTACAATTCATTAGCCGATTTCTTTACTCTACGGGACCTCCAACGTTTATGCAAAATGTCTTTGTACGGAAAGACGTTAAAGCGGTGCATGACTAGTGAAATTGTCTTCTCCTGGGTTCAAAGGATGGTATAAACTGTTCAAAGATAAGGAATGCTCATGTATCTATTAAAAGTAAAATTTGCACTTGGATTAAAACTCGCACTTGTACATGAATAATAATACGACGAGCAGGGAATGTATATGTACTGTAGCTTATATTTAATTATGCAGTTCAAGCATTGATTAAGGAATTAACCTAATTCTAAGTTACTGTAGATAAGTACAGAAATTGAGATTATAAACAATATCAACAAAAAACTTAAATGCTCTCAACTCTGTATTGTAATTTAACTTATATTATCTATATAGATTATGGATAAGAATATTATCACTAATAGAAAAATAAAATGAAAAACATTTATGAAAATTCGCCCTATTCTAATATTATTTATTGTCCTGAAATCACGGGTTGCCAGCATTTATTAAAAAGTCAAATAATTTTAAAATGTTGATTACGTTGCTATCAGTAAGCACGCGAAAGTGTTTCGAGACAACATAAAATAAATTAAAAAACTTATTTATTAAGGAGTATTAACCCATTCTCAGCAAGAAAAAAAGCCAACAAAGATAAGCACTTAATAATAGTAATTTCATTTTCTTATAAACGAAAAATTAATGTTGTCTACAAAAATTATATTCTTGAAATTAAAATGTTAAATCTGTGTACCTTTTCAGAGGGAAATTTAGCTCATCTTAAAAGAGTGTGGAAAAATCAAAAGCAATTTCACGATAACATCAGCCTGAATTGGATGCTCTGAAAGGTCAATTGATTTCTTTCAAAGCTCACCTTTTCATTTCGCAGATTCGAAAGCGAAAGGAGAAGAAGGGAAAAAAAATAAGGTGAACAAAAAAAATTACATTACGATAGGTCTTTTAATTAAGGTGTAGGCTCGGAGTGCATTAATCTGTCCAAAGTAATCGAACGCAAACAGCCGCAAAAGCAATTGCCTTAGCAACAAGGGATGATGATGGTGATGATGATGGGAGGGGGATCCCGATAGAAAGCACGTTTGACGGTGCAAAGGAAAAATGGAAATAGGGGATGAAGTATGAAGGGAGAAGAAAAAATCTAACAACCTTAAATCTTTTATTTTTCACAAATGTCGCTTGGGCCGTTAAAGTGACTTCCCCATTAATTGGAAAGTTTTTATTTTATCCTCAAATCCGATGGAATCGATAAGAATTAATAGAAATCGTTAAAATTCGTGCGTGCACCAAATGAGTAATGGAAATTTTCTAAGCACTCTCCCTTCTCCAAACTTATATGTTTAAATACAAAATTTAAATACATTTCTGATGTATATTTCTTTAATAAAACTCTATTTAATTTCTTTCTCATTATTATAGTATTGTCATTCTTAACCTCGGGGGGGCCATTCAAATCGAGTCTTTTTTTTTAATGTTTCTGCTCAGTTTCTTCGATCCCGTTTTAAGCGTCTCTTCAAACATTCTGGACAAAACTGATTAGAAGAGGGCGGGCGATTTTTTCTTTTTCTTTTTCTTTTTCTTCGGTGAACGGGCGTAATTATAAAGTGCGCTTGATTGACATGCGAACCATTTCTACACGGCACCTCCAACTCATAAATTACTCAGCTTAAGTCGTTTCTATTCCTACGCCTCTCGTTTTTTTTCCTTTTCCTTAAACCGTAAACTGGACATTCAATGTCATTTTTCTGCGGTTCTTTTCCTAATAATGTTTGATTAATTAACTTTTTTTTGCCAATATGGAATTCCAGTCTTAATAATTGCGCCAACCAACGTGAATCTTTTTAATTTTTATTAAAAAGAAATAAAAAAGCTTTTCTTTTCCCTTTTCGAAGGAATTTTTTTTCTTTCTTTCTAGAACTCTCAAGGTTCTTCTCCTTTATCACCAGAAGAATGAAAAAGACTTCCATTAAATTTGAATGGGGGAAATGGCTTTATTGGAACAATGGTTGATTGTCTTCGTTGAAAAGAATTCTCCGGAAAATCAGGATGATTTCTTATAAGTCAATCACTGAAGTGTAAAAACATTAAAAATGTAACGATACTGGCAAAAAAATTTTTGATGTTACATGCAGAGTAATCCATTTACATTTTTAAAATTTTCGAAGGCAGTGCTCTATTGTACGTGGAAAGTAAATTTTAGCAAATTCTTTTCTAGTTTATTTAAAATTATGGAAATCGAATACCCTCCCTCTTCTTATTATTCAAAGAAAATATTTACATAATATACACTCCTTCTGTAAGAACTTCTTTATCTGTGAAATGCCAATTATTTTATATAATTGCAAGAAGCCATCGTTAATATTAAATAATATTGCAAGAAGTGCGAATTGAGTTTATCATTTCATTAATTTTCATGTTTTCTAGAAATTGATTTAGAAAAATATTCTTGAAATTTTACATTATTGTCGATATTCAAAGAAAAGCCAGACAAGAAAGTATCTGTGATTTTAATTCCCAGAAAAAGCAATTCGAAGAAGGAATCTAGAAATTTCTTTCAACAAATTGTGCAAAAATGGGTTATTAATTAATTGTATAAAAATGTATTCAGGATATCTAAAAGCATGTTCAATTGAATTAAAATTAGAAATTAAAAATAAGATAGAAAGTGGTGACATTTCTGGTGCCACTTGTCGACAAAGACTGAAGGAGAAACGTTGTTTTCTACCCAGAACGATCTTGATCGGAATAAATGAATTTCTTATTTAAGAGGAAATGATGATAACATTAAGTCGATCCACTCTACCTTCTCCTTCCCCGTCCTCATCAAATGATTTGCAATACATTCTTTCGTTATTTGAAATGAAAATCTTTTTGAGATTCAACTGAGAAAAATGGAAATCAACAATTGCTACTTGATCGTTTAAGAATTTCCCTTCGTTACATAGAAAAAGACTAATTTATTTGTTAATAATCAGTTTGAACGACTATTTCAAAGACAATAAATTAAACTTTTAAATCAGGACATCGAGGAAAAGCCCAAAATTCTGCTCACATTTTCTGTGCATAGAGATGAAGGAAATAAATAATTCAGGAGAAAATCAGTCAATAAGGTCGTTATGGGGAAAACGACAGCAACAAACGATTGTCTAATACACCGAAAAAAAGGAAAGAACAGTGGAGACAGGACTGGTGGTGGCGGTGGTGGTGTTATCAGTGGCCTTGGGCTACTTTTCTAATCTTTTTTCCACGACAGCGCACGGACCTTGAAGGTGAGCAGATGATGGCAATCTCCAATATTTGTGTTGGCACTTCCGTCGTCGTTGTCGTGATGGAGGGACAGTCGACAACGGCATAACCGAAAAGAAAGAAAGAAAGAAAAAACTATAATAGAGCCATCCCATAAAAGAATGCTCCAAGATCAAATACACATCTCCCATTTGGCACCGCGGAATATTCAAATGTTTAGGATATCTAATAAGGATAAACCGTTTTATATTCGCCATCGCATCCGTCGATCAAATCGATTAGTGTAAATCAGTCTGAAGGGACTTGTCGACGTCGAGAGATGAAGAAAGGAAGTCAATGGGACGAAGGAAATTAAGACGGAATATTTCTACACTAAGATGATGCCAAGAGGAGGGAATTATTTTTAAAATTTATCTTTCTTAGTTCTGCTTCGTTGTCCTCAGCATTTATGATTATTTTAAGAATTCAAACAGGAGAAAAAAGGACTACGCCGCTTCACTCACTCTCTTTTCTTCTTTTTAAGCCTCTACTAATTTATTTTTAATTTATATATGTACATTCCTCCCTTGCTTAACATTTCGACCGACTCTTTAAATTTTAAAAATCCAAATTCCAAATTAAAAATATTAACATAAAAACCACTTTATCTTTCGATCCAAAGCAATAAAAACACAATAAAAATAAGTTACATAATTTCCTTTTCATTTCAAATTCAACTCATTTTTTTTTTGTTCTTCGCTCTTCGTTCACTTGACGAGAAGTTTGCTTAAAATTTTTATTTTTGTCGTCATCTAAAAGTGAAACGAGGGTGGGGGAGTAAAAGTTCTGTAACTTCCCGAAGTAGGTGGCGTGGTTGGCTGCCAAAACCCTAAAGGAATTTATGGCTCTCGGTCTGGGAGGGATGGGGTCTCATATTGCACGGTGGTGACGGAAGATTCGCCCCTCCAAATATCCCCCCACTGACCTCTCGCGAGCATGTCTGTTAAAATCTTGTTAGTTCATGTATCTTCAGCTGCCAAGAATCATTTTTCTTTCGAATTAACTGGGTGATAAAAAGCTTTCGGAGATTCCCTCACTTTCGCTGATAGGGAGGAATAATGGCGAACAAATTGCTGGAATGGAAGTGGAAACGGAATACGATGCGGAACGGAGGGAAAAAAAGATTTTTGCCCAATATATCCTTGATAGACACGAGAAGAGTTTAAAGTACGCAAATTATATGAATATTCAATTCTTATATGAATATTTCGCTTTGTTAACATACACGTATCACGTGTAATGTTTCAACGCAACAACATCAATAAAATTTCTTTGGTCATATATTCTTATATTAAATTTAAATATCCATAAGGAGGAACAAGATGCAAATACTTCCAAAAACTTAAAATGGAATAAAAGGGAACATAAATAAGCGTCATCCATCATCTAGACCAGAGTTGATATCCTTTAAATAAACCAGCCCGATCTTTACAGGAATGTCATTCTGGTTATTAAGGAGAACAAGATTTTCTTTTACTTCTTCGTTTGCTTGTATGATTGATTCGCTCTTTTAATTAACGAAATAAATAAATCGATTTCTTGTGGTGATTTTCTCACGTATGAGTTGAATTCATTAACGTTGGATTCGAATAATTCCATCTACATTTTGATCTCTATTGAAATTCAAGACAATGGTATGTCTGCATAAAATTACAAAATTTGCCAACTTAAAATTTTTTTTATCCTAATGAAAGATTCAAATTTTCTATTTATGATGGGAAAGCTTCCTATAAACAGAACCTGCTTTCCTTCTTTTCTAATGACCCTTTAAGTGTCAAGCGTTGATATTTTCGATATTCCTAATTCGTAGCCAGTGTCAGGCTTGATAAATTCAAAGATTTAATAATGTAGTGTTTAGTAATGTTATTAATGTTTATTAATGTTTAGTAATATTTGCATGTTTTTTAAGTCATTGCTTGTATTTTGTATATTTTTATGAGTGTCCCGGGAGGAGAGGCCTATATTTCGTGTGGTATAGAATGAGTTATTGTAAGTCAAAAAGCCTATATTGATGGTGGAAGCTACAATATTGTATAAACATTTCTTGTTATCAAAACTTCTTATAAAGATGTGTATTCGCCATACTGCTGCTTTACTTTCTGAACACCTTGCAATGTTTTTTGTTCAAAGCTTAGAATATATAGCATGTTCCATTCAAACTTCTCACATTTCACTTTAATATCCAAAACAAATAGTGTTAATATTAAAAGAAAGTAAAAATTCAAAATAAATTATTTCATAACGTCGAAATTGACCTGTCGCTCACTTTTTCAGATGATGTTCGCATCTGTCATGGTTTGCCAATTGGATAACCGTACGGATCTGATGAACATAAAATCCACAAATTTCTTGAGAATGCAGTCTGTTCAAGATTACGTAAAATTAAACATTAATATAGCCTAATGACGGGCAGGATTATCGGTCCGTTTTTACTTTAGCAACTGGCCCAATCCCAGACATGTACCTGACTAGCTGCAGCTGTTCCTGTATTCCTGAATGGCAGCCTAAAATAATTTTCCAACACAAAGGTGGCTTGGCACACATTGTTTTATAAGCCACATGAGATGATTGTCGGACTGCCGTCCAGACTGTTGTATGCGAAACTTCGTGTAACTCGTTGCATTGCCATTCTTACAGATGTCTGAACAAAGAATGCCATTCTTTGACGTATCTCTCTTGGAGTTAACTTTTCTTTTGCATCCAGGTTTTCTTTTCATCCACTCCCTTAATTGATGCTATAAATCTGCCAACAAAACATTTGATTCTTCCGATGTAATTGTTATGTGTCAAATTGTATCCAAAAATGGAGCTTTCAAGATTAGAATCTGGATGTTCGGAGGTCCTTCAAGATCCTCATTTGTTAGACACAACGTTCTCCTGACCTCACTCCGCTGAATTTATTCTTCTAGAATAAAATGAAAGACTTCAGTTCGTGGCTTACGTGAATAACTCCCAGGTTTAAAGAGCCCGCATCCACACATACTATTGCTACTATACTAGTAGCATAAGCCAGAAATTACTCGAGGGATGGGGGGGGGGGGGAGAAGTATTTCCATTTTCGGAAGCTAATGAAAGCTTTAGATAAAATATCGCCCTACCTACAAGATTTGGCCATCCACAATAAAAAGAAAATTATATCACAGAGTTCCTTCGTTGCAATTTTCGACCTTGACCCCCCCCCCTCCCACCCATCTTGGCTATACCCTGTACGGTGCTAACAAATTAATATGTGCAAATTTCAGATTGGATATTTTCATACGGCACACATTTAGTAGTTTAATAGGGTGTCAAATACATTTTTTTGAGCATCTCGTATTTAAAAGCCATGATATTTTCGTCTATAATACTGGCTTGAAAACTGTATTATTTTAAAAAAGAAGAAATAAAGATATTTCTAAAGTTTCCAATGAATCATCTCCGACCCGCCCACTTTTACAAATTTAAAATGTTATTTATTGTTCCAAATTTTATCATGATAAAATTCTTTCACAATTTCTTACATATATATTCGATACACCATATCAAATAAGGAAAACCATGCTTACACATTACTTAACTGGAATGAGTGTGTGCGAATCAACACAGACATGCCATGTACTTATTAAGAGACTATACTAAGAAAAATCAGAACAAGTTTAGTTATACTTAATTTATTACATGATTTTATGGTTTTTAATTATCTCATCTGGGATTCTTATAGGCATTGTATATGTGAAATAGTAAAAACTCAAAATATATTCGAAGTAGGCTCTCTAAGAAAGCCGCATCTACTTCTGATTGTTCTGAGATTATTAACATGGTTAATCATAATAATGAAATAAAATTTGAGTAATTAATAATTTTTTTTTGTGGATCCTGTATTCTTCAAAACATTCCGAATTAATGAACCGACCAAATCGTAAGGACATGCAACATAAACCTCCAGTATGGTCCAATGAATTTTCTGCTGCACTTTCTTTAAATAAAAACAAAGAAGACAACACTGGCGGCCAAGGTTCCTAGCCGAATGGGCGAAATCAACCACGACCGACCAGCCAACGTGCCTTTCTTTTATTAACGTCCTTTTTCCCTTCGCCTTGTAATTGCTTGCAATGCGTTGAAGTTCACGAACAATGTGGAGTGCTGTCGACAACTTAATTCGCCACAAAAAGCTTTCGTCAGTGGTCCCGACTTCACGGGCAAAACCATCTTACGAGGCGAATGAGGAGACGGATCTCATCACCTTCATAATTACAGGGTAGAGGAGTCATAATCGTAGGGGAGATGGCAGGCGACATGTCCGACCGAGTTACAAGCCGCCATTAACCTATGCCAATGGAAAGGAGGAGAAGGGTCACCGAAGCAGGCGAGTAAGAGAAAACAGAAAAAGGAGAGGGTTCCCCTTTTTTTTCCTTTCTTTTTTACAAATCAGCAGTTTTCTCCCCTTCTCCTTCACCATTACAAGAACATTTTTCATGAATCACTGAATGGTTCGTGAAAATAATAACACTAAAGACACGAAAATTCGTTTACAAAGAGATCCTCCCTCTCAAATCACGTCAAATTCTTTATCTGTCAGAGAATTTCACGAATTTAAAGAGACAGGAAAGGAGGGGGGAGATGATAATCATAATGTTTCTAGGAAAAAATCTTCAACGTAATCTTCAAACCTTTTCAATTCCAGTAAGGTTTCTTTTTCGTTGTAAAATTCGCAATTCAAGTCTAGTGCTCAGGTAACTTACAAGTAGAATGTAAGCGGCTCCACGAATAATAATTAACATAACGGTTTCAATGTTTTGACAGAATTATGCAAAACATGTCACACACAAATAATTTGGTGCAATAACATATCCAGTACTAAAGTGAAAGGTTTTTTTTTTGTCATAATAAGGACAGACATCTGTCTTGAAACTCAATAAGGAACGATCGAATCAATTTAAAAAAATATTCCTTAAAGTGAACGGGTTTCATTCGATATCTGATAGGCAAATAGATCGTAAATCTGTGTTACTTAAAATACAGGTTGCAAAGGAAAATATTAAAAAAAATGTCCCATTCAGTTGACTGCCTATAAAAACAATATTTAAACATTTAATTATACCGATTTCGTAATGTTACTAAAAAAGATGGAAAGAATTTGTTCCACTTTTTTGTTACCCTTTTAAATAAGCACTCAATCATATCTTCTTTTTTGGAAAATTAAGTTTTAAATAACCTCTTAAATTTTAATACAAATTATTATTTGACCAATATTTTTTTACAAAACTGCCTCTAAAGAGTGATGGAGGAACATATATAAGAGTTAACATAAAAATATTAAATGTACTGTTTTCTCAATGAACTGCTAACATTAAAGATTTAGAAAAGTTAGTAGAAGCGCTGATATTATTAAAAGCGCCTTCCGATAATTTTAATCTTATGGAGAAAGCGCATAAAACTTCGAGTCGTAAAACTTTTCTGAATAATTAAAAACGATATTAAAAGGGAATAAGGATTTCCAGCCATTAGTTCCACTGCCGCATTCTGTTAAGTAAACATTAATTATCCTTCCATGGACCATTACAGAATTTCCATTAAGTACCTCGATCCTATTTAGGTTGAAGAAGGGAGTCAAAACTAATTTCCTATTTTAATGGAAGAATCGTTCCACACAGCCCTCGGTGCATCACGGGAAGAGACACAAGACACTTCTGTTCCAAAACACTGACTTGCCATTTATTTTTTTTCCCTTCCTTTCTTTTTAATTTTTATTTTCTTCCCCCAATTTTTTTTTTTTATTTTTTTAAACTTTTTTTTCTTCCACTTTCCATAGAGCAATTCGCGGAAGTGGTGGTCGACGGGGGCCGTAAAGCGTCCGCCATAAAACCCAGACAATTCCGTGGACAAGGGGGTCGCGAACGGAAGGTGTGGCAACGAGGATCGTAAAAAGACACCGCAAATCACCCACTGACGAATGCCACGACGTTACGAATAAAACACCAATTGATTGAACGGCTCGCTTTCAGGTAAATGTCCGATGAACGACATTATCACACACAGATACACGCACACGTACAAACACCTGAACCAAATTTAATTTTCCTATCGGGGAAACGAAGATTTTCACACTATCATCAACGAGGTTTGTGAAAAAATAATTTTTTGTATAGTGAAGGCGATAAGGAACTCATTAAAATACAGCGGGAAAAATTCAATAATTTATTTCTCTTTGTAGAGTTTTATCGATTTGCAATTTCAATGCATGTTAGATTTTCCCAAACAAAGAGCGGGAGAGTTCCGAATAATTTAATCAAATTATAACCTGAAATTTATAAAATTTAATGCTAGCATACGTAACAGTGATCAAAAAGAAGGTTGAAAAAAATAAGAGAATTCCACCAAATTTCCAACACAATGGTATTTTCAGGTAAAGACGAACAATGTATATAAATAAGATGGCAATATTTCATTTTACATTAAACCAAAAAATGAACTGCACTGGATAAAAGTCATTACAGTGATGAACTTGTAGAAAAATCAACATTTGCATCTTCTTGGGCGTCTTAAATTAAAGAACCGAATTATATTGTTAAATCAATAATAATAAAAAGTAATTATTACAAAAAAAAAATAATTGCTCTACGACCAATTTAAAGGCTAGTTTCCATGCATGCGATTGTGCCTTCGTGCGATTGTACATCGAACCCTTGAACGGGAGCCTGGAGAACTGGTAAACCTACGCCATAGCCTCACGTTCTGTCTATACGCATCAAACAGCTCGACTCCTACTGACCGACTATCATTAAATTCGATGCCTACAGTGAGGGACAAAACTAAGTTAACACGAAAAAGAAGTCATATAAGTAACAATATCTTACAGTCATTGTATGTAAATTAAATAATTTGAATACAATCTGTGTATGTTGAAACTACAATCGCCTGACAGAAATTTCGAGAAATTACAGTTACAAAAGAAAGAGATATTAACAAAACATTACACCCCCGCCTGCCAAAATTAAGTTAACAGCAATATCACATACAGAACATACACGATTTGGCATGGACTCTACAAGGTGTTGCAATGCAGGTAAGGTAATTGCAGACTATGCATTCGTCAGAGAGACCTTCAGGTCCTGCAGAGTAGACGGAAGCGGATGCCTTCGACGAATGTCTCTTTCCAACATGTACCAAACATTCTCGATCGGATTCAAATCCGGACTTTGCGCTGCAAATCGGTGTCATGTTCAGAAAAAAACCCGCTCCTGAACAATTTTTGCTCGATGGACAGTAGCATTGTCGTCCATGAAGAACCCGTCACCATTTGGGTACAAATGCACCATTGTAGGATGGACTTGATCTGCAACAATGTTCAGGTAGTCTTTGGCTTTCAGCCGACTGTCAAGGAATATCAGGGGACCCTTGCCATACCAATAAAACATGACCCATACCATGACACCTCCTCCTGCAGCTTGAACTGTGTTCACAACACATGAGAGGTCCATCGCTTCATAGAGCTGCCGCCAAATTCTCTGCCGGCCATCAATGCAAAACAAAGTGTAACGTGACTCGTCCGACCACATCACCTTTTTCCAGTCGTCTACTGTCCAGTCACACCGTTCTTTACACCACTGCAGGCGAACATTCCTTCACTGAAGTCTGCCGTCAGTTGCTCCACAGTAGACCTTCGGATTTGCCGCACAATCCGTCTCAGACGACGTCGGTCCCTGTCTGTGTTGATTGTTTTTGATCCACAATTCTGCCGTTTCGACAACTCTTGTGGATTCCGTTTCCACGCATTGAACACCTTGGACACCCGACCCTTTGAGATACCGGTCAGTTGTACTGTCCTGGAAATCGTAGCTCCAGCTAGACGGGCTCCCACAATAACTCCTTTTTGGAACTCAGACAGGTCTGCTGTTTTCCCCATTTTGCTCAACTTGAGCAGCTGCAGCTTGTTCCTACCCTGTACCTGCAGCTTGGAATGGAGCATGTACCTCACATGATTGCATTCATTTGCATATCACGATCGTTTCTGACCTGTGATCCCGCTTTACATATCAGCACAGTAATTCATCACGGGTTTCTAATTCATTGGCCAGTGTGTGTATATGCATGCAAATTTTTACCTACTATAATTGTTGTTTTTTAATGTACAATCAGCTATAACTTCAACTCAGTAAAATTGTTGAGTTACCAGTTGAGTTGTCTAAGAATGGTTAAGGAACATGAATTATGCGTCAACAAAAAAGCAGCGCTGATCAAGGATAGAATGGACTTAAAGATAACCTATAGACCATTGGGAGCAAGTACAAAATATCGTCAGTGGGTGCACTAAAGATGTTTAAGAAGTTTAAAACCACTGAATGAAGATTAATCACCGAAGACCAGGAAGAAAAATAAAATTCACAGATAAGCAGTGCCGAAGCCAGAGAAATTTAAACAAGCATCTAGAAAATAAAATATCCTTTTCTCAAATCACAAGGGAAATGAAAAAAGTTGGATATCCTGGAAAAGTAACTCGTCGCAAGCCTCTTATCAGCGCGAACAACAAAAAGGCTCGTTTAGTTTTTGCTAAGAAATATGTAAACAAAGCTGTCGAATTTTAGCATTACATTTTGTGGAGCGACGACAGCAAATTTGAGAAGTTTCGGAAAAAATAAAGCAAAGATTTACAGGCAGAATGGAACGGGATTTGACACTAATAACATCAAACCCACTATGAAACATTCTCCATCATTCATGGTCTGGGATATTTTGGAGGCAATAAGATTGGACATCTTGTTTTCGTCACGGCATTAGCCTACAAAGATATTCTTGACAAACATCTCATTCCCTCCAAAATCCAAATTGATTTAAAGAAGGCTTGGTTGTTTCAGCAAGGGAACGACCCAAAAATACAGTAAATCTCGACTAACAACAGATTTTTTGCAATCCAGAAGAATCAACGTTCTTCCGGGCCAAACCAATCTCCGAACATTAATCCAATCTTCGAACATTAGGGGGATGTTTTGGACAAAGAGTTTGCCATCGCCAAAAGGCGAAATGTTTGTTGCTCAGTTCAAAGAAAGTTTGTTAAAGTCTTAGATCAATTCCTGCAGAAGTGCTTCTAAAATTAGTGGAATGCATGCCCAGGGGTCTTAAAGAAGTAACGAAGGCACAAGAACGACCAACCAGATACTAACTGCTTTGTAAACACCAAGTGCTTGTTTGTGTTAACTTATTTTTTGGTGGTAAGATGTATAGCTTATTTGTTAAAAACCATTTTCTGTAACTATAAATCTACGAAATTTCTGTCAGATGATTGTAGCTTTGAAATAGACAGAATGTATTAAAATTATTTAATTATCATAAATTAATTGTAATTTTCTATTACTTAAATGTTTTGTTTCTTGTTAACTTACGTTTGGCCCTCACTGCATAAACTTCAGATAAATTTGTCGACCAAATTGGGTAAATTAACATTTTTATTGCATCAAAAACCAATTAACCTGCACCTAATGGTATTATGTAAGCGAGGAGCAATTTGTACACGACATCGTTTGCGATGCTGATCGTTAAGAAGAGAAGCAATGGAAATTTCCAGAAGCCAAGAAAGAAGACACGAAACCTTTAACCTTTATAGATTAACTGCACTCGATAAAGTGATGGTGAAAATACTGAAGCTATGCTTCAAGATTATACAAGATGTCTCAGAACTCTTTGTCCAAACAAGGGGAGTGGGGGGAGAGAATGCATATGAACACTTTTTTACCAATAATCCCATGGTCGGAAATGACTCAGTGTCCAACAATGCCTGCTCGACTAACTGGACACCCATACCGCATTTTCTTTAAGAATGTTTTCCAGAGCTTTTGGAGGACATACCTTTGGTGATTCGCCGGGATATGTGTTTCAACATGAATGGGTATCTCCACATTTTACCCTCCAGGTTCGTGATACTCTGAATCTCATATGTACAAACAGATGGATTGGTCGTGGAGTCCCATTAACTGGCCACCACGATCACCTGACCTTACATACATGGACTTCTTCCTGTGGGACCGTATGAAGAATGTGTGATGTACGAAACCCCCGTGGAATCATTTGACGATCTTGTGGGACACGTAGCAGCTGCTGCAGGAGAAGTTCAGGAGATGCCTGGATTCGTCGAACGCTTGAACGATTCGATGTTACAGCGATGTGAGGCTGTATTGAGACAGGTGGTCGTTATTTTGAACACATACAGTGATAACCTTTGCTGTAGTTATACGATAAATAAAATTAATTAGATAGGCCTACCATGTCTCTTCATTTGTAGCCTGCAAGACGATCTTTCACTATGCCACTGTTGGACGCAGACTCATCATTTCCGACCATGTGTTTATTAGGAAAAAGTGCTCATATACATCTCCCTGTTAAGTTTGGGCAAAGGGTTCTAAGACACCCTAGAAATTCAGTTTCAATTGTTAGAAATTGTTTTTTTTTCCTTGCAACACTGTCTAAGAATTGAAATCGAAAATCGGAAATTTAACTGGACACGTCGGTCTTCTTTCGTTGTATAGATCGGACCGCTAAACACAACCTTCTTAAACTCAGAGATATTTCTCATCACTTTTAAAAGTCTCTTAAAAACTAAAAATAATATTAAAAGAATCTTAACAAGGCATAAAAAAGCAGAGGAAAAATATTACAAATACAACTAACGAATAATATTCATCCACCGCAGACTCGCAAGAATAAACATATAGGCGCTGCAAAAAAAGTCTAATTAAGTCTGATGTATGTGTGACGGGAAAGCGTGCACAACTGATTTATATCCTTGCAAAAAAAGTAATCCAATGGAGACAAACCAGGTGTTTTTGGTACCCAAGAAAGTGCTGATTCTGTAATAATAAAACGTAGTCATTATTACATGCCTTGTCATGCTGTTAAGAAGAACGTCCACCAACAGCAATGGCGAATCTACCGGCAGGAATAAAATACGCCAACAAATTTGTTTCTAGTCATTCCACACCAAATATAAGGGTCGTACAAATGAAAACGAAAATTTGTGTGGGAAAAAAAAAGACGTGTAGGATTTTTTGTTTTCAACAACTGCGAAACTCCACGTGCAAATTGAACAATAGGTTGCAAGAGTTGCATCACGTGAGAAAGAACGATAGCTCGCGCTTCGGAGCTCTGCGAGTGATCGCTTCGTCCAAAACAACAAAATGGAGTCAACGAAACAGGGACAGAGAGCAGTAATTCGGTTTTTGACATGTAAAGGAGTTTCAGTTTCTGAAATTCATTGTCGTATGCAGAACGTCTATGGAAATCACTCGTGTTTGGGCATGGAGCAAAAGGTTTTCGGAGGGACGGTCATCATTGCAAGATGATCAACGGCCTGGACAAACAAACCGCGGCATCACGGATGATTCCAAAGCCAAAATTGACACTGTCTTAAAGGAAAACAGAGGAGTGACAATCGATGTCTGATTGCTAAAACTGGCCTTAGTCGTGGAACTGTTCACTCCATTATCAGGAACCATCTGCACTACAGAAAAATCTGTGCACAATGGGTCCCGCATCATTTGACATCAAAACAACTTGGAGTTCGAATGGCCATGTCCCTGCAACATTTGACTCGCTAAGAACAGGAAAAAGAGAGTTTTCTCTACAGAATCGTTACAGGGAATGAAACTTGGTGCTTTCATTTCTAGCTCGAAAGCAATCGTCAAAGTCGTCAATGGAAGCATTATGGGTTACCACCCCCGAAAAAATCAAAAGCAATCGCAAACAGTACGAGGAAGGTGATGTTGACCGTATTTTTTGATTGCAAAGGCCCGATTTTACTGGACTTTCTTGAAAAAGGCACCAAAGTTAACGTAGCACGATATGGAGAAACATTAAAGGCACTGCGCGCGGCCATCAATTGTAAGCGTCCTGGACTTCTTACAAAAGGAGTGCTTCTTCTCCACGACAACGCGCGTCCTCACACCTCGAAAGCAACGGTAGACCTTACCAAAAAGTTCAACTGGGAAGCAATGCAGCATCCACCTTACAGCCCTGACTTATCCCCATGTGACTTTCACGTGTTTGGGGATCTCAAGAAACATTTGAAAGGCCGCAGATTTCAGTCGGACGATGAAGTGAAGGAAAAGGTTTTGGAATGGTTCCACATGCAACCGAAAGACTTCTTCCATAAAGAATTATACGCCTTGTTACACAGTGGGATAACTGCCTTAACGCATTTGGAGAGTATTTTTAAATTCCTTGTATACACTTTGGATAAAATAAATAATTTTCGTTTTCATTTGTACGACCCTTATATTTCCCGAGAATTAGGTTTGGAAATGATTCCTGAGATGCATGTGGATTATCCCAATTCAGTAAATCAGAAGTAATGAAATCATTTAATTTACGTAAAATTTATGATTTATTGAGAAGCAGTTGCAATTCGGACCTAAGTTGGCTAATCAATATGGCTAAAACTAAAGAGCGGTTCACAATCAGCGACTTCGCGAAGTGAAGCGTTTTCCCGAATCCAGGTGTTTTCTAGGCGAAACAAAGCAGCGCATGTTAAAATGTTGAGCCGTTTCACATTCAGCGGGAACGAAGTGGAGAGCTAGGCGAATTTCCTTCTCTGCTTTCAGCCTGCGGGCCCCCCCCCCCCCTCCCAAACTAGGCGAACTCCGCTCTGATTGGATGTTCGATGAGTCGTTCTTTCATCCAGTCTCTGTTGCTTTCTAGACAGCGTGTATATAAATCGTGATAACATGACTTTCTTGGCATCGTGTTCATGTATATATTATATTTTTTTAAGGAAAAATGACAGAAAACGAGGCACACTTGCACAGAAAACACGCAATCGGCGAATTTCAATATGGCCGACTTGACTGGCGGACTTGACTGGCTAAGGATTCCGGGACTGGAGAGATGCTCACTCGTAGCTGATTGGCTGCGCATTAGGAGCGACTTCTGAAAATTCCTACATGGTTGGAATTCGAAAACCCGCGCCATTTTCGGCTCTAACCTGCTTTCCGCCGCGAATTCTCTGAATGTGAAACGGCTCCGGCTGCTAAAATCGCTGAATGCGAACCGCCCTTAAGGTTCTGTTTCTTTCAAGACAGCCTGCTCAGTTCGCTCTCCATGTTAGGAATCCCGAATGAGAAAGGTAGAGAAGTTCGTGTATCTCGGGACTACATTTAAGAGTGATGGGCGACAGGACAGAGAATTGGATGCTCGTATGATGCAGCAAGCGAACCGGGGTAACGAAACTTAAGTTAGGAAACAAAGCCAAGCAATATGGTCATGAGCTCATGGCAATACACCGAAAGTGTGCGATCGCAGGTACAAGCAGCCGAAATGAAATTCCTAGATGTGTGGCAAGTATTACCCTACTAGATAGATTGCACAGCAGCATTATAAGGAAGTGTTGAGCCGCTACTTCTCCACTTGAAAGCTCTTAGTTGCGTTGGTATGGCCACAAACAGGTCTTCCTAGCAGTTGCTAACTTCCAAACCGATGGGTATGAAACCACGGCGGCGGCTAGAATCAGGTGGCTAGATCCGTACATGGAGAATCTGGGTTCGAACCACTTGGATATTACCATTGTGGACATAATCCAAATCAAAAATCTCATTTGTGGAATTGTGGTTTCTGTTCTTATTTTGCTTGATACTACCATTTGACCACAGTTTTTGGCATTAACTTTAAGACAATGTATATACTAAAATTTATGTGTACAGTTTTCCTAGGTCTTTTGTAATTATCGAGTTTGAAGCTATCCATAATCTATTGATCGACTTGATAGTTGTTTGGTGGCAAACATTTATTACAAAAATGCATTAAGAATTTAAAATGTCATAGAAGTGCAGACGGAAAATTAAAATGATGCATTGATCATTAAGATATTTTTACAATGTATATTTTAGATACTGCTTCGTTAATAAAATTTTCTTTCCTGGGTATTCAATTCTATTTTCTTTTCAATTAAGTTAGTTTCACGGTTTCAATTCGTTAATAAAATGTTCCTTTTGTTATTTATTTCACATATTATACCTTTTTGCAATAAAAAGCTGCAGAATACTATGCTTACGCATTCTATATAATATCATTTCTAATTTTTATTCTATATACTATCTAAGTTCACATAATGCTGGGGGTAAATACTTTTTTGTAGTAACATCATCTAACCTACTGCCAGATACCCCAGTAGTTACCGAGGAAAAAGTAATTATCTCCCTTTTAAAATCTTGTATTTTATAATTTTATATAACAAGTCTCGTTTTTCTTAGGAGAAAAATCACTGTTAATAGTAAGAGAAAACATAAAAGTCATTTTATCTCTGCAGGAATTCTCAAATCCCTGAAGAAAAAATTTGTAGGATAGAGGAATTATAAACTAACGAGCGAAATTTACTTTTAAAACGAAATACTTTTCCTGGCCTTTTCTAAAAATACGCACACGAACTTTACGGACTATTTATTATGAACAGACTTCAATAAATTGTGGTCGTTACAGTCACTTGTCAGCTCCAAGATTTCACTGGAATTTCCTTTTGTTTAAGCCAAGTTTCCTTTACTCGCCACGAGTTTCTAATTTCATTCTCTCTCTCTCTCTTTCTCAAAGCTGTTCTTCACCATCAAAATTAAATGCTATTGTTTTTCCGGAAAAGGGTAACGAAAACATCAAACAATGATCGTAAATATTCAAAACTCAAAATTTCAAATCCATTAGACATATCTGTTTACACGAACCCGTGGAGCTATGCAGAATGACGATGATGAGTTCGGAGAAAAGGATAAGCGAAGTTTATGTACGTATCTGAGTTAGTATATGAGGGAGGGTTAGGGGAGGGGGTAAAAAGAGTAGGGAGGGAGGAAAGGAGGGATTGGGAAGGGGGGGGGGGTTAAAGCAAATATAGGGTAACGGTTGTTGTGTGATGTTAGTTGACGTTGTTTTGCCACTGGTTGTTTGGTTCGACGTCAATCACAGGGGCTGGGGCCTTTTGCCAGGACCCGAAGTCGTTTGTTATGGGACTGACGAGAGAGCGAAGAGAAGTCGCTGAAAAGAATGACTGCAATAACGAGGCAGGCGAAGAAAGAAAGGATCGGGACAGTTGCGCGCGCACATGAACACACACACGCATACACAGAGAGAGCTTCCGAGTGGAAATATGGACAGAAATTTAAAAGTGAGTAGGGAAGAGAAAACACAACGTAAAACATAATTTTTTTTTAGAGCAAAGAAAAAATGATGGGATGGCAAATAAAACAAATGGAGTTCACTTAATGGTCTTAGCTTTTAATATACGGCGAAATCATGGTTCTGGACAATTAGAAATTTAAATCCTTACTAGAAAATTACAATGTAGCCTATTTGCAAACATAAGCGAGCAACGTTTGTCTTCCTTTTTAAAAAATAATCTCCTAAATAAATCTCAATTGTTGACTGAATTCAAATTCTTTTAATTCTCTTCATAATAATAAACAAATAATAATAATTTTATTATTTTTCTTTTAACATCTTCCGTTCTTTAATTTATACAAAAAATATAAATAAATTTTCGAATACATACATGCCAACGGATAATGTCGGTATCCGCAAATTTGCATAATTAGAACATGCATTGGTAAAAAAAAAAAACACCCAAAGGTACATGGATTAAACACCAAAGCCCTAACAGGTTATGTAGAGTTCAGCCAGAAGAAAAAATGACTTGAAGCCTTAAATATCATTATATCATTTGATAATTTTCATATACTAATCATAATATTGTGCAAGATATTCCTGTAAATAGCCTTTAATAAAATTAACCATAAAGTTGTTATTTTGTATTTACAATTTTCCTCGTTTAAATACGGTAATATGTCCTGCAATATCCGGGATAACGTGAAATTGTATTTTTGCTTTCAAGTTAATTTTATTCTTCTCTTATATACACAAAACTTACATCATCATCTATCGAGTTAAGCAATTCTAATATAAATATGTTGTTAACAATTAATTCTTAATTACAGGTAATACTTAAAACTTTGTTTTTTCATTTAGTAATTTAATTTTTTTAGTAATTATTCGTTTCCTTAATCACTTAACATTTTCAATATTCTCATCAATAAAGCCAATTTTAATAGCATGTATTAATATTTAAATCCAACATAACCGAACATGGGAGCTCTCACAAAAGACTATTATGCAAATATAAACAATTTCTCCTAATACTGTAAATAAAGAAAGGGCACTTTACGGAAACTTAGAAAAATATACAATAACAGTTTCAATTTCCAATGCCAATTCCTGTCAGTTCATAGTGAATAGAAATCCCTATTTTAAAAAAATTATATTTTTTTTTATTAAAATTGCTTTTTAAATGCAATAAATATCTTGAATGAAAGTGCAAACATCCTCTATTTGAATTTACTTTTTTTTTTCAACTTTGCCCTTTTCAAGATAATTGGCACAAGCAGTAAAATCAGCAGAGCTTCTTGCATGTCAAGTCTTTATTGAATATATTTTTTGTCGCATATTTTGTACAAAAATAGAATAATTATAAAAATAGAGTAAAAAACATATCTAAAGTTAATTTTCTTAAGAGCTCACTTTTAATTTTATTATTTCTCCCCTCTGTTTTCTTTCGTATATTGCCATTTCCTCTGCTCATTCTCGCGAAAGTTTTCAGTGCAAAAACATAAACAGACACCAAGTGCTATTGAATTTCATAAATCTGGTTCTTTGAATTAAAAATTTTTCTTTTAAAAAGGCAAACAGTTTTGGTTGGTTAAGAGAGAATCTTTTTTTTTTTTCCCCTTTTTTTCTATACATATACCCTTCTTATTTGACTTTCTTTCTTTTCGAGTAGACTGCGGGGGCAACTGCTTCTGAAATGATGCAGATGTTTGTGCAATTATCATCAGCCATTGAACTCGAAATAAAGTCATAATAAGCAAAAAATTAAAAAAAAAGTTAATTAATAAATTAAAAAAAAAACAAAAGCAAATAAAAACTTCTAACAGTATTTTGTAAAACTGATTGCATTACAAGACGCCCGTTGAAGTCGATTAGAATTAAAAAATATTTCCTAAAATTGTCTGCAATATAAAAACATAATTAAATTTAAGTTAATGATTTTTATGATTAAGTTAAAAATCGGACAAAATGATGCCTTTAAATTAGCTTTATATATTTTTTTTCTTTATATGATGCAATTTTTCTTACGTAAACTAGAAACTTTCTAATGCTGAAGAAAAATTGTAATTTTCAATTCGTAGGTTCTAGTAAATATCTAGACAAAAATTAAAAACAAATTGCATAATGGACTTGCTTATTAAAATTCAGCCAAGGCAATAGTAATGTAGCAATAAAATAAAGAACAATAAGAAACAGGCACCAATTCTAAGTTGAATAGACCATTTACTTTTACACCAATGGGAATACAAACGTGGGAATTGTAAACGGTTCTCGAATAAAAACGCATTTCATTGTAAACATTTCTAAGTCAAAATTGAAGGCACTTGTATTATGAATCAACGAATACATATGAAAGAATTTTGCTTTGATTGTATACCTAACAGTCATACTACAATTGTCATTTGGATATAACTTCAGATGAAAATATTAAGTAGCGGAAGAATGGAGCACTTATTGGTTTACATTGTAAACTTTACAATATCCGGCTGTCCGTCCGTCTGTCCCCTTCATATTTTCCACATTAGAAGGTTGAAACTCGGAGCGTAGCGTGTCCTACTTCACTATTTAATTTGACGTTGATTGGCCCTCTAGGGTCGGATTTACGGGGATGGAAGTTCGATCACTTGTCACCTCTACGTGATATTTAGTATGTAAAGGGGTGAAATCGATATTCCGATTCTCTATACAAGGTTAGATCTACATTACTATGAAGTTTGGATCAAATTGTCCTAGTGAGGTCGGAGTTGTGGAGGTGATAGTAACTTGGTCTTTCGAACTATGGCAACATATGACATGTAATATACCATTCGACCGCAAATGATGAGAAAAGAAAGGATATAGAGATTTTATATTTTCTAAATACTACATTCGATAAAATCAATTTTTTGATTAAAAAGATTTGGGGGGGGGGAGTTAAAAGTCCAGATAAAGGGGTAAAAATAGATGAACGCGAGGTTCCCGCTACTTTCCTGTACTGTCCTCGAGGGGATTAATTTCTTCTTCTTCTTCTTCTTCTTCTTCTTCTTATTATTATTATTATTATTTGTTCACGCATGCATTATTATTATTCCTATTTTTCAATTTAATAATTTCCCAGATTTACAATTATTATGTAGCGGAGTATTTATTGGTTTCACTATGTCCGTCTGTCTGTCTGTCCCCTTCATATGTTTTCCACATTTTTTGACGTAGAGGGTTGAAACTCGAAACCTAGCTTACCATAGGCGTGTCCTATTTCACTACAGTATAATCCGCTTAATACGAAATCCAAGGGGACAAGATTTTAATTCGTAATATCCGAACTTCATATTATCCGAAGAGTTTTATACTGAAAATACATACGTATGAAAGGAATGGAAATAATTTCGTATTAATCGTTTTCGTATTAAGTGGATTATACAGCATTTATTTTGGTTTTGATTGGCCCATTGATATCGGAGCTACGGGGATGGGAGTTAGAGGGGATCAAATGATGGTATAAAAAGGAGTGATATTCGATATGGAGATTTCTCTAGGCAAAATTTACATTACTATGAAGTTTGGGCCAAACTGTTCCATCGGGGTCGGAGTTGGCATTCACTTGGTCTTTAGAACTATGGTAATATATGGCATGTGATACTTCATTCGCTCGGAAATGATAAGGAAAGAAGAAAGAGCTTTTATTTTTTCTAAATACTAATTCCACTTGAAGTTCGAGAAAATCAATTTTTTGATAAAAAAAAAAATTGGAGGTTAAAAATTGCAGATAAAGGGGTAAAAACAGATGAATTCGGGCTTCCGCTACTTTCCTATATATCGGGGGGGGGGGGTAATTTCTTGTTATATTTAAAATTAGTAGTATCCTACTTTAAAATTTTTAGAATAATAAATGGATCTTGAGAACATTATGTGAACTTCATAAACCAGTTCAAATTTTTTATTTTTTATATTATTGATCTAATATCCTAATTATTAAGTAGTGGAGCAATGCCCGTCCGTCCGTCCGTCCGTTCCCTTCATATTGTCACATTTTTTGAGGTAGAAGGTCGAAACTCGGAACGTAGTTTACCATGTCCTACTTCATTATTCAGTTTGGTTTTGATTGGCCCACTGGGGTCGGAATTACGGAGATGGGAGTTAGAGGAGACCAAGTGATCTAAGTGGTATTTGAACTTAAGGCTTCCGCTACTTTCCTATAGGGTCCTCGGGGAGATTAATTTCTTGTTTAAGAATGTTAACTACACAAGCGCCAAAATATGTCAATTACTGATGATTTCGTAGAGCCTTCCGTTACGTCTACTAACTCGTTAGTTATGGCAAAATGTGACTCTTATGTTTGCTGCTATTCAAGAACTGCAACAATCTATTATTCTTAAATGGGCGTTTTGAACTGACCCTTCAGTTCGCAATACTAAATCAATTGAGATTGTTGTGAAAGCTATGCACCCTTATAGACAATTTTAACGTATAGCTTTTAATTTCATAATAAATATTTTATGAACAATGAATCGAAAATAAATTTGTTCTCACCTGCAAACTCAAAATTTAGAGTTAGAATCCGGGAATCAGTCGAATTTAGAGGGCTTTCTTCATTGAACGGTTCTTTATGTGACGGTACAGGGCAGATACAAACTAATTAAAGTTGAACGTTACCGATGGAACCGAAAACATTATAAATTGCATTGATTGTTGCATTACCACAAGAGATGTATGCTAGCAAAAGTGGAAAATCTCATTGTACGAAATTCAGCGCTATATATTTGGTCCAAAATATAGTTTTGGGTTAAGTATTCTCAAATATAATAATTTCACTCTATCCTTGTTGAATAAGGAAAACTACTGGGAAAACGCCCTTAAGAGTATTAATGGATAAAATAAAACAAAATAGGTTTCTTTTTATGATTAATTAATAAAACCTATCCTGTCATGAATACCAAGAGCGCAATTAAAGTGTTACGTAATTAAAAACGGCAGTTAGTTACATATTTTGCAGCAATTACATTCTCGGTACAGAAATGCGGTTGAAATAAACATTATCCATAAGTGTTAATAAATATATTTGCGAGATCTAGCAACTTGAAAAATGGTAACAAATTCGACCTATTAAATCAAGACTCAGTTATCATGCAGATTATTGACGTAGCTATTAATTTAATGAACAAAAGATTATCTTAATGTGACTTCTTTTAAAGTTTCATTCTTAGCATAAGAGTCTGAACGTTTTTGTGATTAATGTGTTTCTCATTTTCCCCCCTTTGTTCCCTTAGACGTTTCCAACGAGTCCTATGACGCATAGAAACTTTTGAGCCTTTAGCACATGAAAAGGCACGACAAGAGAGTGGACCCGTTTCAACCAGAAGAGCAACAATGAACAAATCGACTGGGAGATAAGATGCTGAGATAAAGCCGTCAAAGCTAACAAGATTAGACGACCGAACGTTTCCTTTTTAACAGAAGATGACGACGACGTAAAAGTGTTGGGATTAGGGAATGGAGAGGAATAAATCTTTAAAAGTAGAAATTTTTTGCCTAAAATTGGACGGTAACCAGCAAGAGCAGTTTAAAACGTCGTGTCAGAATGGTGAAAAGGCAAAAAGGACAGACAAAAGCGAATAAAAGTTTAAGGAAAACACTTGGCATTCATTAAAAATTTTTCTTCTCTGTGGAGGACTAGATGAGAAAACCAGTTTTGAGCGAAAGAGCGCGCCATTGTAAATTATAAACAGGATCATTAACGTCCCACAACAATGGCCTTTTACGACACAATCAACTGGAATCGTGCAAAGGGTTGCGGACGGCTCCACCGCTTGGCCCGAGACTCTTAAAAACGGCCAGAAATTTATTGTGAAGGAAGGCGAAGACGATCGCTCGCCTCGGGAAGAGACCCCGGCACCCGAGCTCCCTTTACAACCCATTATGTAGCAAAGTGGGAGCGTCGACGACCGAAGGGACTTTCGGGGAAACTCTCCGAGATAACGATCGCTCCCATATAGTCTCATTTCTCTCTCTCTCTCTTTCTTGTCACTTTTACTCTCCACCCTTAAATATTTTTAGTAATCTTCTCTTTCTCTCGGTATTTCTTTAAAAAAAAAAAGCCATTTTACGTTGACTTTATGTCGCTACATGTTAGGCGACGGTGGCAATTCAATTAACGAAAATTCATTTTCCATTCGGGACGAGTGGGAAAAATCCGCTAAAGGGAAAGTTCCCTTGAGTTTTGCTTTCCCTGGCGAATGAGCCGGGAAGCATAAATCCCGAATTTAATCTGGATTTTAATGGCATATTTATGGAGCCAATTTCAATAAAAATGCAGATTACTGGTCATTCAAACCATTTATCACTTTCCTGAGCATCTTATAGCTCTTTCAAGGACAACAGTTAGAAAAAATTAAAATCCGTATCCCCCAGTTTATTAGTCAACTTTCTTGCTAAATTTGGAATTTAACTTCAGTCATTTCCTCTCCCTTCGACTTTCAAATGACATTACTGTTGTTATTATTACCAGCAGGATTATTATTATTATTACATTATTTGTCTGAAAGCCCTTGCAACAGGACTCACAACGGTTGCACTGCGCACCTATATTCAGGTTCATAGTGGAATGCTATTAAAATAAATTTCTTCCTCAGTTTAAATAAAGGAATACTGTACTGCCAAGTCTTTTTAAAATATGCTTAAGCTAATAAACTTATAACATATCTGGAATCGTAAAGTTGAAATTTTAATCTTGAAATTGTAATTTTAAATTCTGATAAGTTTAAAAGCTAACAAACGAGGAGGTGAGAAATGCAAAATAGGTATTTTATTTTTAACTTTTTTCTTAAGTAGTGACACTCATAAGCTTTTAAAATTTACTTTCATTTTTTTCTAACTTAAATAAATTTATTAGGCAAGTCTGATATGTATGGTAGCTTTAACATCTTTTAAATCTCTTCAGAATTTAAGGTAAAATTTAAGAAATACATCTAATATTAGAAGTACAGTAGCGGAACCCGTGGAATTTCCACGGAATAAAATGAGATTGTATAATAAAATAGAAAATGATTTAAAAGTTTATTAAAAAATTCTAGGAAAACCCGTTGCAAAATTGCAGGAAATATAAAACCAATTGAGGTGACACCCATTTTAATGGACGATTACACGGCGTTTCTTTCGAAAATGGTCAAAAGTAATAGGACATAACTTTCATACTCTTCATCGGAGATTATTAGCAAAAAGTGATGAATATGCAGAAAAGTGATGATTTTACCCTTATAATTCTTGAGGCCAAGTTCTATGACGTTAAAATTCTGCTACGAACTTCCAATAAAGTCTTGTAGTTCAGTTGGTTGCTGATAAAGTGCATGAATGCATACACATTCTTGATGAATGCCCCACATGAAAATCCTAAGTGGTGAGATCTGATAAATTTAGTGGCCATGGAATGGGAGTACCTCAGCCTCACTAATTATCACTGAAGGTAGCATTAGTTTCATTTCTTCGACGTACTAATTGTCTACATCTAAAAACCGATTGTGACTCTCATTTATTTGAGATTGTGACTGCGACGCTCTTACAGATTGGCCGCCTGACTAAGACGAACTTGTCTTTCTACACTACTGTAGCCTCGCCGTACTTCTACCCAATGAAGACTGTCTACGCCGCGGCATTTTGAAAAAAAAAATCGGCTATAAGAATAACCCAAAGATACTTGCTGCAGTTATCAAATAAAACAATTAAATAACCAAATCTAATCAGAGCAATAAAACATATTTAAATTTTTAATTCAATCTGGCAACAATAAAACCATCCACAACAATATAAACACCAACAACGACAACTATAATTTATCCAACGAAAGTTGGAGTAGGCGTGTCAGTTAAACTTCCAATTTCAATTGTTAGACATTGTTAATTCTACTTTGGCAACAATGCATTAAAAAGACGAAAAAAATGACAAAAAGCGTCACTGCTTATTCCTTCAAAGCCAACGAGAAAGACAGGCAGGGAAACGGAAAAGTCCCTGACCATGGGATACTAGCAACAATCCAACCGTCATTGTTTTCAACAAACGGAAAAACACTGATTGTTAACATCCCGATGGAGAGAATGAAGTATGGATTGTTGCTAACAACCCGATGGTCAGGTGACTTTTCCGCTTCCAGGCCTGTTTCTCTCGTTGGTCTCATTATACATTATGTACCTACCTAGCGTAACAAAATATATACTAAAACCTGGCCAGAGAACATATCTATAAACTAAAATAAAGCGTGTAAAATTGAATCATTGGTTTCGTGTTATAAGCGCATTAAAAGATCAGGCATTTGCATTTTATTATATGTAAGTCGTGGCTGTGATACGTTGTCTATAAATTAAATTGATATGCTGCTGCTCGTGATGCATTAGAAATTGCTTTGGCATGTTGAAGCCTCAACAGGAAACTCAACTACCTCATTTCCTTTTTGTCTTTTCTTTTGGTTTTCTTGAATTTGAAATATTTTAATTCTAAATAATAAGGCTCCTGGGTTGGCCCTCTCTTACTCTGCTACCGGAACTTGGCTTCCAGACTTGATCCGAGTTTGGTTTTTCCAAAACCATAAACTGTAATAGTTCAAATCTGTTTAGTTTAAAACTGAACGTCTTGTTTCGAGAAGTCTTAAGGCGTTAGATTTAATTATAATTGCCCTGATGTATTTAGTCTTAATTGCTACCTTAATCGCTTTCACTCTGGGTGGAAATTGTCCTTGACAACATATATTACATTCTTACCATCAATTCCTTTATAAACAACCAAGTTCAATATAAAAACGTGTTCATTTTAATTGGTTTTATTTTGCAGCGGAATTTCTTTATGGGCTGGCTTCAACTATGGAATAAATTGCTGAATTCCTTGCTGAAATTCCTTGCTGAAATTGCTGAATGAAGTTATGATTAATTTTGATATGTAAAATGAAAATTTGGGATTCATTTTGAAGTGAAGTATTTGACACGAGAGGGTAATCATGGAATCAATGCTTTCTGATTGGTCATTGAATTCTTTAAACGATGACTGTAAACTCATTTCGGGTGATGAATAACAATTTCATTAAGAATAAATTTCAGCAAAAAATTGTTTATCAGAAAAATATTAACGTCTATAATTTCCTAGATACATTTAAAGTGAATTGTTGCTTTTCTTCTTTTCTGTTAGGATAATCATCTTAATTAACGCGCTTACGTAATATGCTATAGTTAAGCAGAATTCTGATTGATATATAAAAAATTTCAAGTAAAAACTATACACAATAGATTTACACTTTTTTCATAACTGATATTCACTGTAAAAATAATTAAAGCATATTGTAGGAAGGTAGATTCAATATGTTTATATTTAATTTTTTTTAATAGATTAAACAGACTTACTTACTTTGCTTTTATATATGCATTCGTTTACTTATTTATTTAAAAAGATTCTTAAAATACTTATAATTTAAAGTGCTTTCACGTGCAATTCAAATGATAAGATAAATGCCATATTGAGTTCAATTCTTGAAAAAAATATATAGGATTAAGATAATTATTCTAAAAAAGTGAGATAGCAGTTGGAAAAAAAATTGTTTTAGTAATTTGGATTTGTCTTATCAAAAAAAGACATAAAAGAAAGAATTTGAAACTTAAAAACATAATTTTTTTAAAATTTTTATTGGATGGGGGGAAAGCTTACCAAAAGCGAGGGCGGGTCCGGCTATTCTTAATTGACGTCATATTGCATAACTCAATGTCAAATGGACTCTTCTGAAAATTTAAAAGGAAAGTATATTATTACTGCGAGTACTTGCAATTTATGTGTTGCAATCGTGAATAATTAAATTGTCTGATTAACATAAATGGAGCCGCGACGAAGTAGAGAATTCGTTTTTGCGCCAGTTCATTTTCTCTTAAGTGCACAAGAAAACTAAAAGCTTTAATATAATCTCAGATGACAATAAAGGTTTACGTAAACTGAAGTGATGTATTTTAAGATAATTTTTTTTTATCTTTAAAATATCATTAATATATTTATCATTAATAAGCAAATTTCAAGATTATTTTTTTAATACTGCTTATATACCTTGGGAGTTTTATAATTTTTTTTAAGGATTAATTTTAAATATTAAGAGACTGATATATATTAATAATCAAGAGGAAGGGCAGCGGAGAAGGCATCTAAAATTAATTCAATTTATCAAATAGATTTGCTGTGAAATTGCAGGATGTGAAACGGTTTTTGCGTTGTTTGTTATTCGTTTGCAAACGGTAAAGCGAATTGGTGATAACTCTAAATCGGAAACGTTGGAGGAAATGTGAAACAGGAAAAAAAAAATGATAACAATTTCCGCGGAATATTTTTCCCATATTTGGGAAATAGTTTCAATGGGACATCGAATAAATCTGGGACGCGTGGACACGTAAACAGAATCAAATGTCACTGAAAGAATGAAAAAAAAAAAAATAGTGGGGCTTCCGTGGCAGGCAACAATACAGAAATAATGCCGCAATAATTTCTGGTGTGAATAATAAAGAAAAAGTTGGCATGGAAGGAAGACGAAAAAGGAGTAAACAGGCTAAGAGTTAAAAATAGTTAGGAAGAATGGCGACGACGTTAATATTGGAAGACGATCGAGATGACGATGTGGGGGAAAAAAAAGTGAAACTCTATAGGGAAGGAATAGATAAAAATGTAAATATGAAATCGAGGAAAAATATATCTCAGTAAAATAAAAATGCTATTAATCATCCAAGTGTTATTCTGAAAAGCATAATTTATTATTTTCAAGCAGATGTTTTTTTGTTGTTTTTTTTTAAAATAATGATTGATTTTGCATGGGTTACAAAATCGTGAACGAAATTATGATTTCGGAGAATTCTATATTCATGATTCCTACAACAAAGAAAATATTTAGGATGGAAAAAGAAGTTCATGGTGACAAATCACAAATGTTATTTGTCATCTTTGCTTTTGGATTTATTTCCACCCATAAAAATTTTTATTTTAATTTCCTTGAAAAATGTCCATTATATCGACCTCATTTCCATAGTGAATCAATCCTTGTAGCCAGTGAAATGGAGAAAAAAAAATTACCTTTTTCCCCCTTATTTACAAATGAAAAAATGTATGTCTCCAAATAGATTGCGAAATTGAATATAAATAGACAGAACAAAAATATGTCAAGAAAAGAAAAAAAAAAAACAGATTTATGTATTTCAAAATTCATTTCAAACTGTTCAAATGCGCCAACTTTAGAAGCAATACTGAGGGGAAGGTTTCTTTGAAAATAATTTCAATCCTGTGTTATAAATTAATCAGATCGGAGGCTTGGTGTGTTTCATGCACCACTAAGCATTGGAGAACGGCGTAGAAAATAATAAACAACGATTCGCTTTTTTTTCGGGTTTGCATTGTTACCTTTTGATGAAACACGTTTTCCCGCTCTCACGTCGACGACGGCGGCCGAAAAGTAAAACGTCGATCCATATATTTCTCATCCGCCTAGAGAACATTCATCAAACTCCTCCTCTTTCTATTTTCGCATTCAAAAACAATACACGAGCATGGAATAAAATTCAATCGTGAAGAACATGACATCGAGAACAATCAACCGAAATGGTAGATCACTTTTTTTCCATGACCATCACCATCGTCCCTTCGTCTTCACTTTAAACAGGTTTTTATTTATTTGCGGTTTTAGAATGTAAAAAGCGAGTTGTCAGGTCGATTGGCGATCCCACTCACGTCCGGAACCCAAGACGGAGTTCCCTCTTAATTTTTTTTCCTTCTCTTTTCCCTACCTGCGGCGGTGATTAAGGGGAAAGAGGCAGATGCATTGTTTCAAGAGTGCTCTGGATGAACGGTTATGCTACTCTTCCAGGTGGGCGTAGTGCCTTGCCTCTCGGGGGATTTAGCACACCTGTGCTGAAAACAACTATTAAATATTTTTGTCAAAAAGCCACAGCGAGAGGAGGAGGAGTGGGAGGGAAAACGAGCGATAACATCCTTCTCGATGGAAGGGGGAATTATAAAAAAGAAAAAGAAAGAGGGACAAGATTGAGAGAGAAATAGTGCAACACCTACTTTTTAAAATTCAATGCGTAATATCAGTGCCCACTGAGAAATTGAAATTCAACAAAGTATTGGGAGGTTTCCCGCCTGATTACATATAAGCTATCACTATGGGAATTAACTTTTCACAATGTGGAGCTATTTTGACGGAGAAAGAGCCTCTCCTAAATATACCAATCATATGTCTAAGGAGCAGTGTAATTGCAGGATATCTTTTCGGTTTCGTTTTGATTTGTTTACGCTGCTGAAGCTAATTGGAAGTCGTATATTTTTCAACGATAAATGGAAAACTTAAATCTTTCTTCCAAGTCTTTGTTTTCCTTGTAAAGGTCAAAATTGCAGCAAATAACGAGTTCCTATAAACAGGAATAAATAGATGAATAAATGAATTTTAATTGCTTCATTAAAACTTTTTTCCCTTTTAAATTTTAACCGTAGATTAGTTTCAAATAATATTCTAACAAATAGGGAAGTGACCACTTTACACTCAATTTAATCTTTTAAGAAAACTGATTGGAGTAGAAAGATTTTATTTTTCTTTTTTTTTTTTTTACAACAGAGAACCCAAAGATTTGAAAAATAATTACCAAAGAATCATCTTTCTTTTCTAATAACGGGATCTAATGAGGACAGTCTAAAAATAAAGTTTTAATTAGCATGCATATATTTATGGCGAAATATAATGGAATTTTTTTTTCAAGTCATTTTAATGGCTAAAGGAAAAACCACAAACACAGGTTGAATGTCAATCAATATCGATAGAAACAGTTCATCGCCATCTTAAAAACCTGTTTTTATGCTTGATGGAGAGCAAAATTATATTTTTAATACCTTCGAGTTTATTTAAATTATATTTAAGAATTTTAGTTTTGTATTAAATTGGTCATTTTTAGAGCATGTATTTTATAACTTCTCTCGTTGCTGATTCCAGTTGTTTGTTTCCACGTTTCATAGCAATTTACGTTACTCTGTATGCTTATTTTCCGAGAACTAATTTACAGTAAATTATTTTATAAAATTCGCAGAATAAAATTACATAAGAGTTTTTTTTACTTAAAGAGATCAACTCATTACTAAGCATCTGTCTTAAATACATCATCACATTTTAATGAAAACACATTTACGTTAGGTTACCAGTTTAGAAAAATACAAAACTTTTTTACGTAAATTGCGTTTTTTCTAAGCAGCTGTCTGAAAACTGAATTAACGGTTGAGGAAGTGTCAATCTTGGCCTCATTAAGAGCTGTTAATTAAATTTTACAAAGACGATGGCGTCAATAATGGTGAAAATAAAAAACAAAACTTCATGTTAAAAATATTTCTTGTTTCCTTTTATGACACTTATTTTTATTTATGTATTTCGGTCTATTTTATAATCAGGAACAGTATCGAGACAATATTTAAGGTCTTCCTTTGCAACGGAATAAAACTTATTAGTTAATCCCAGTGAAAAGGTGCAGAAAACCTTTAAGGCATTCACAAAGAATTTTTACAGCCTACGTTACAAAGGTTGTTGGTTTTCTTTTTTAAAATTTGTTTTCCTTTTTTATTCTTGAGAGGCCCAGGAAGGGGAAAACAACACGAGAATGACAGCGAAGGAATCGACGAAAACGAGCGACGGCGGCAAAACATCGTTCGCAATACTCAGAAGGGGTGAACAAATAATCGAAAACAGCTAAATATTTATTTGAAAACCAAAGCACGAGACTAAAATATTTGAGGGTCATCCATTCAAAAGAAATTTGTAACTTTAATGAAGGGAGCAGGTTTTAAAATCAGATGGGGTTTGGTGCCGAAATTACTAAATGAATGAATTCATTAATCAACAACAGTTTCCAAGATGCCAACATAAATACGAATGAACAAAGAAGCAATAAGGAAAAAAAGATTAAAAATTAACAACATGGACTATTAATGAAACGATCTGTATTCTAGTCATGCTAATTTTTATCTATAATCGCATTCATGCTTTCAGTGAGGGAATAAAACACAAGCAAAACGCATAGAATAATAAACTATATGAAGGAGAAATTTAATAAGAGCAAAAGAATTTAATGGATTTCTTTGGAAATATGAAAGCAGTCTGAATCGGGTATAAATAAAATTCCATAATATAGCTATTGAAATAAAACTTTATCTCAAGAGTAAGATCATAACCATTGTGAAATTATAAATCCTTATTCAAAGCGTGTCGTCGATAATGATTTTAGAGATAATACAAGGATATAAGAGAATTATCTTTACAATGTCGCTCACCAAAAAAAAAAAAAAAATTCTCGTCGATAATTGTTAAAAATAATTCAGGGTCTCATATTATGAAATTTCTCCATTGAGAAATATAGATGAACTTAAGTCACTGTTTCTCGATAGATTGGTCCCGTGAAATATGGGATTCAAAGTTGACTACCACATTTTTTTAAGAATTTTTATTATTTATTTTATTTATAGTCCTAAGTTGAAACCCGTGTATACAGAACTCTCTTTAGCTAAAATGAAATAATCCAGCTGTAATGGCACAAATGGAAAATGGCAAAAAAGTTTTAACATTCGCTGTCAGATGATGCCTTCACCGTTGGATCTAATTTCTTCACTAAAGTTGCTATTTACTTATAAAGTTGTGAAGAGAACTTCCTACAGTAAAAGATGAACAACTTTTTCTGGAATGATCTAATAAAACGAGTTAGATAAGAACAAACCAGACCTGAAAGAAATTATCTTAATTTCAATCCAAGATAATGGAAAACAAATAAACTAA
The DNA here is from genome assembly GCA_023313115.1 of Rhysida immarginata. NCBI lineage: Eukaryota > Metazoa > Arthropoda > Chilopoda > Scolopendromorpha > Scolopendridae > Rhysida > Rhysida immarginata. The sequence goes on along the minus strand of JAHWFO010057280.1, from coordinate 3,772,775 downwards.
TAAATAATTCATTTTAATGTAAATCCACGTATTAACGATGTAAAGAGCTCTAACTTTAATGTTGTTTTCTTCTAATATCCCCTCTCCTTTTTCTGGTTTCTTATACAATCACATGGCCTTACCAGTTTTTATAAAAGTAGGATTAATTTTGATCAAGCACTTAATTCTCCCACTGAATGCAAATTACGAATAAGAAATCTAAAAAAAAATGCGCAGGGCTCCCAATTGGTTCAAGTTTTTTACTTAATTATTTATTTTATATAAATTTTTTAAATAAAAACAAAGTTAGATAATATTCTTCTCACGATAGAAGTTCTTTAACACTAGAATCTGCTTAATTCATGCAAATGCTTTGAAATTTCTTCTTTTATAAAGATCTAATCATGATAGAATAAAACTGATTGAGAGAAATAGGGTAGACAGCATTTTAAGATGTCGAAGAGAGAATTTATTTGATAAAAATCATTTCTATTCTTAATATTGGTATAAAGATTTCTTTCTATTATTACAAAGAAATAGAAGTAAGCTTCTCAAATTAATTCCTTCTGTTCTTAATGACAAATAATGGGATTCGAAGTTAATAAGTGAATTTCCCCCCTCAAGATATTTTATTTTTCTTTTAATCATCGTAGAATTTTAATTTATGTCATTATATTCAGAAACTGATATTGATATAAATCATATATCGGGCTAATTTAAAAACATAAATTAACTGCTAACCAGAAGCAGAAAATGGCAAAGTTCTCACAGAGTTCGGTGAAGTTGAAAGGTACTTTTGTGGGTTATGGAAGTCGGTGGTGCGTAAAAATTGATGGCGGGATAAATTTCCAAGAAATATTATTCTGTTGTAGGAAAAATAACACCGATAATAGACAGGTGTTCAATTTTATGTATTACTGAAATTAATAACTCATGACTAAAATTTTAATATAAAATACTACCTATCAGAATTAATATAAAGCAGAAAGTGCTCGGAGAAATGCTATAAAACACAATTGCCTGTAAAAGAATTACAGGAAAAACACTTTAAAAATCAATTTTCTTCTTAAATTATGGAAAAAAAATACATAATAGTTTAATATTTCAGTATATTTTCAAATTCATTTTCAAATTCATTTCTAATTCATAGTCAAACAACTTGAAAATTTATGGAAAAGAGGTTATATTATGAGTCAGAGCCAACGTATAATCTTAAAATGGTGTTAAAACTTCAAGGGCAATGTTAAGGTTAATTTTTGAACAACTGTCAAATAATGTGTTTTACATAGTTATGTTATATAGTCTAAATTATGAACATTTATCTAATGCAAACAAAACATTATCATGTTTCCATGCGTTATCTTATACATACGGAGGCGTTGAATAAGATCATGACATCGGGTTTGCTTCCAAAATATTGAAAAAAATTACTATTAGCCATCTTGATTGAATCGGATGATAAATACATAACAACTATATTATTCTATTAACATAATCTTATTTAATATGACAAAGCCCAATACTTTGTATGAAATAGTTTTTGAATGAAAGAAATTAATCAGCTGATACTAAATGTAGTTACCAATTTCTGGAAGCAAGATAGCCAAACAAAGTGAAACTCGCCTAATATTTACTTAGAAAGAATTTAAAAGTAGATTCTTTAAGAAAGTCAATATTAGTGACAATCAGTTAATTAAAAATCTGTAAACACGAATTCGAAGTTTGACGGTAAGAAATCCAATAGATTCGTCTTTCTTAAAGTAGGGATCGTGGAAATTCTTTAGTGGGGTCACAGAAAATTTAGTGGGTGACTAATTTTTCATTTATATTAGAAATTTACTAACAAGGGAACTACACGAACATGTGTTTAACAGATTTCTACCAAATTGAAATATGTTACTCATCTAAAGCTACTATTGCTGCTTGCAAAATAAGAAAAATGCGAAATTTTGTTTCTTGCAAAAGAAACCGAGAAAACGAAAAAAAATTTAGCACATGTAGCCATATAAAACTCCATTATTAAGTGTATCTCAACTCTCAACGCGCTCTCAACTTCTTTCTTCACTACTCAACAATATGCACGAATCCACTTCACCTGAAAGCAACGCCGTCGTTTCCAAGCTGTGCTTGCTCGCAAAAAAAAAAGTGATCGTACAATTACGTGTATGTCCCTTGTAAGTATAAATATTCGTGTAAATAAAACATGGAACATATTAAATATAATAGGACGCCTTGTCTTGGGGGTCCTTTGAAATTTTATGTGTGAAAGGGGGACGCGAGCCAAAAAGTTTAAGAAACACTGAAATAGATCATCAATACATACAAAACAATACGAAACCTAGCAAAATGCTGAAAATACACTTCGTTAGAATTCTGCTTTCTCAAATCGTTCTAATAAGCGAGATTTGATAAATAAGTTATTGAATATAAAAATTAACCAAAACGCGAAGACCGTTTAAAATACCTAATAAGAAATTGACAAGTAAAATTGGTATTTAATCATCACGAGAATATTACTATGCAAAATAGCGATTTAACTTTAAAAATTTAAGAAATTCGAAGAGCATTCAAAATTCTGTAAGCCGATAACATCAGGAAAAAAGTAGACGAACACAAAAATCAACCCTTCAAGCGGATTTTTCCCGTCAATAATTTTAAAAATGCATAAAATTGTATACAAAAAATTGCAAAAGAAGCCACTTGAATTGCGATGATTAAAAAAAAAAACAAGCAAGAAACAGAATAAAAATTGGAATAAAGGGCAGATGAAGACATTAAGGGAAGACACTAAAAGATAATCACTTTATTAGTTATACGGGAAAATATGGTTAAGAAATAAAAAAGAGTAAAGAGAGAACGAAATTTAAAAATGGAACCACTGAGAAAGGGAGGGAGGGTGTGGAACGGAAATATAAAGTCAATGCATTGGGAAGGGGAGGAAAAAAATGGGAACGGCCAGCTGTTTGCTTTTAGTGCGTACTTTTCATTATTGATATTAAAAGAACAACAACAAAAAATCCTTGATAGGAACTAGAGAGAATATTGTAATAAAAATAAATGGAACGGCCTGTTTAAAGAAATATGAGAAGTTATGACTTCTTAGGGGATTTTTTCCTTTCTCTCTTTTTTTCTTAATCACATAAAAAACGCCTAAACAAATAACGTAACATGATCGAGGGTCCAGATGGTTTAATTTTCGATGTGGATACGGGTGCAAAGACGGTGAAACTCAATCTTCATACTCTAAAATTACCTTTGACGATATCAGAAGTGATAAAACATTTTGCATTTGGAATTCTTAACTCATTCTTCGAATTACTCGGCTCTGGGTGCGCAGAAAGATGATAACCCCAGAGAGCTAAAAAAAAAAAATCAATCGTTTTGGTATGACCAAAGGTATGACAGGTCCTGTAATAAAAACAAACTGACGTTTGAAGTTTTAAAAGACAAATTCAAATGAAGCAGTCTAGCTTTAAAACAGACTATCGGTGACTCGAAACAAATGCTTAGCCGTGCTTAATATAGTCGATTAAATTTAATGGAAATGAAGCAGAGAAAGAAAAAAAAAATTCATTTCAAGTCCAATAGAAACTGGCAATATTTCAACCTACTGATTCCGCGAATAGAAACTTCTTTAGGTGACATTATTATGAAACCAATGCAGCAGTCTTAAGTAAAGTTCAATTGTGGTATTGTTAACAGTTCCACATTCATCGAACTGATCAATTGTTATGTGGAACGTGGTAATGTCTCCGTTTGCAAGCAGTTGACTGCAAGAGAACGATCTCCCACATTACATCAGGCGTGTTCGGGGAGGTGGATGAAATGGGGGGGAAGGGGTAGAAGTTTGACTCCCGGTCCGTCTCCTTCCAATGACTCATAACGACTGCTGTCAATCCATGTTGGCAGTTACGACAGTTGGAGAATGCAACGGGGGATCCAAACACTCACACCAACAACAATCCCTCCAATGAGATTCGAGTGAACCTAATAAGAAGCGCCCGCTCTAAACTATTCCTTCAAAATTCAAGGCAATAAAATCGCAGTTGTGGAAGGAGGGGGGGGAAAAAAACTTGCATCAAATGACATGAATTTGAAAATTTATTTCTCAGATGATTATAGCATCCAAAATCCCTCTTTTTAACCGGATGACTTTATTTATTCCGCCGTTTTCGGCTGGATTACTGTTGTTTTTTCTCTCTTCCCCTTCCCTCCTTCATTCCAAACAACAAAACGCAAGAGTTTGCCAAAGGGGTGATGGAAATTGGACCATTAAACGGAGATATAATCACAAGTTAATGTTTTATTCTTTAACCATAAATTTTAAAGCTCTTATTTTACTCTTCTTTGTGCATTTTCAATAATAATTATCTCCTCGGAAAAAAATTTCTTTTTGATTTCTGCCAAATATTCCCAATTAGATGGAAGCCTGTAAAAGGCCGAACAAAATTAACATTCTCTGATGTTGGAGATTCTGCACGAAAAGTAATAAAAATTTTGATCGAGATATCTATATTTTATTACTAGTGGCCATTAAAAGTCTAACCTTCAATACATTTATGGTCACAAAATTTAATCTTATTTATATAATCCCAAATGACGGATACAGAAGAAAAGAAGGATGAGGCACAAAAACCCTGGGATAAAACAAAAATTGAACACAGGATGGCAAGACCCTGGAAAATGATGACATTTCGGATAGAAATTATCCTTTGTCAAAGCAAAAATTAAAACTGATGTTCAATTTTGTTTTTTGCATTGACAAAGGAAAATCTCTATTCGAAAGGTCAGCTTTTTTCAGGGTCTTGCCATCCTGTGTTCAATTTTTATATAATCCCAAAAATATCTAAGCTATAATAATAGCCCGTCATGTTAATTTGTTTATTATTTAAATCCACCATAAAATAAAATGCATGGTTTACTTTACAATATTGCACGATCCTCACTATTTCAAAAATTAGATATTAGATAAACATAAGATTTTCCAAGTCCTTTCTGTTTACTTATTTAAACAAAGAACAGTATCTCTATATTATAAAGCTCCAGACTGGTGAATTCTCTTAAGGGATTCCCATTTGTTCTTCCTCGTTCGCTTTTATTTTGATTCGTATGGCAACTTCCCTGAAAGAAAGTAGTTATCAATCTTCTGGACAATTATGCCAAAATATTACAGTTAATAAGAAATTTTCTATCGATTACTGAGGGAACTTTAGTTTGTCTTTTCACTCTAATTAAAAAATAAAAATCATAGGTTAAAGAGGACAAAATGTTAATATTCACAATTTCCCCCTAGTTTCTTTCCCTACATCCTTTCTTCCATTTCGATCAAAGCTTTCTCATAATTTTCCACTAAAATTTTTCACACAGGACCGGGAGCCTCTCGGCTTCACGAGGGCTTCCTCCTCCCCCACATATTATATTATTTGATTGTGATTTCCTGTCCATCTGAAGATAGTCACCTTTAGCTTCACTGACAATAGACTCGACGGCAATCCATCTTGAGGATCATAAAAAAAAAGTTTTTATCTTTGTTTCGAGGAAATCCTTTTTATGTCATCCTCTAGTAGCACTTGGCGGAGAAGATTGTTTTAATATCAAATACACTTCGCCCATTTCTTTTCTTTCATTCTATAATTAAAAGCATCTTCCTTATTCCCTTTCCCTTCGCCTTGCGCCTGATTTATTTAACAGGCCCAATTAACAATTCAGCTTGCACAAATTTAAAATCAGTAATCACAGCCCGATGCGTTTCCTTTTTACAGCATCGAACATCAAAAGTCATTCGGGAGGAAAAAGAAAATTAAGACGGAATTTAAAATGTACGAAATTTCCTTAATCAAACACATTTTTTAAAATTTGATAGCTGTAAATGTGGTATTCGAGAGCTTGAAACCATTTTTCTGTTTTACATTTTTCCTGTAATCAGATCGTATCCGTTCAGGAAACAGTTATTTTAACGAAAAATTTTAAGTAAGCTCCGAAAAAAGTTATTAATTCCATAATGTAAGATCATCGATTATATAATCAATAATTATTGATTGATTTTTGAAAAAAAAAATTATTTCCTATTTTATATGATAAAAATGATCAAAATAGAATTGAAGCATTACATAAAACCATAGAAAATTGTTTTATTAAAATGAAATGGTCTAATGTCTTTATTGCGTTATATACAGTACACTGTTTTAAACGAAGTTTGTTTTTTTTTTTAATAATAAGAGCCGTTTTGTAATTTTGTCAATAAGATAAAGTTGTTCTAAAACATCCATTTATAGGCAGAAGAAAATGACAGACTGTTGTTAATTTCTTATTGTTTATGAGGAATGATTTAATAACTTTGTTTCATATAATGCTTCGTCCATTTTAGAAGAAATATATAATTCTCGAAAAATTTTAAAATATAAATCCTGATTCAATATTTTAAAAGATATAATGGTTTTACCTTTTAAAAACTAACCCCTGCAATCTTTAAGATTAAAGAAACAAAAAGCTCAATTGGTCGAATGATTTGAATGAAAGCATATACCAGCTCTTACATATTCCAATTTTATAATAAAACGAATGACTGACTTTAATTCACACAGCCATGATCTAAGTAATTAGATTGGAGCTGCTCTTAATGACTCAAGTTTCATCTTTCACGATAACTTAAACTCGTGGATTAAAACACTGGAGGTACCACCGTATTGCTAAATTAAAAACGAAGGTTTCTATGCCATTAACATAAAGATGAAACTTTAATTATCCCGGTTATTGAACTGCAGCGGATTTTTTTTAAAGACGGACTGTTAAAGTGGAGATGTTGTCTTGCATGCGGCCATTCAATATCAACGGAATCTCTTTGGAGTCACTTCAGCCCAAGTGAATCCACCACACACGGCAGTTACGCAAGCATTTTCATTCACTATATTAATTACATGCTCGTTGAAGCTCAATAGCTGGTGCCACTGAATGAACGATCAACGTAATTATTTTGAATACAAATCATGAATTATTTTGGAGTGTAAAAGAGAGGTGGTTGGGGGGGAGGGGGAGGGGGAGGGTATGTACACGGAGCACGCGTTGACCTTTGGTTCGACCTTTACTAAGCTCTTCTTCCTAGTGGCCTTGCCCCAGGCCAACAAGGTTGCCGGACGGGGTGCTGGCTGGCTGGCTGGTGTTGATGCTGGCTGGCTGGCCAGAGAGGGAGCTGATGGCCACGATGACGAGTAGACAGCGCCTAGACTACGCTGCTACTGCTACACCACCACCACCACTATTCACAAACACAAACACACACACAGATATACAGACACACGCAGTACACTTCTGGCTACTGCTTTGACCCACATGCGAGTTTGTGAACTTTATCGAGCTCGAGGCGAACGCCGCTAAGATCAGCAACACATAGCAGTCATTGGATATGGATCGGAGCGACGGAAAGACTAAAGAGAAATATCTGAAGAAATATGAGCGCAAAACTTAATTCAAAATTCAAGATAAAGAACAGTGGCTTTTTTTTCAGAATTTTCTTATAGGATGGAAGAGGCGGATAAATAAAATTAGATCCAATCCCCAATTTTTTTTTTGTATTTTACCAATTAATAATAGAGATTAATAATACTTGAACGAACTTTCCTGGAAATGTTTTTACCTAAACAAAATATCATGAAATACTCATGTTAAATTGGATGTTGTGGCGTTCTTAAGAAATTCTCACTAAACCTTTATCAGCAAGACTTCAACGTTTTTCCATAAGGATTAGAAGTTTCTTTGTTATACTCCAACATTTTCCTGGAGAACACAAAGTTTTACGTGCAAAAAAATTATATCCACGTAAATCAGTCCATTTCCATCTCAAATAACTATAATCTTAGAATTAGTTAGAAGGAAATCTGCTATTTCAATAGAAGCAAGAATTTTTGAACCAACGTTCAACATTCTACATTGCCAATTGAATATATAGAAACAGAAGAAAATCTTCAGTTTGAGTCCAGCTATTTTAAGTATCTATCCGAAAGTACAGTTCCGATTGTGACTAAAATTAAAAACAATTTTAGGAACTCGAATTTCTGAATTTAAAAAAAAAAAAAAAAAAAAAAAAAATTAAATAAAAAAACACGTGCATATTTCAACCCTACAGACATACACCTGAAATAACCATGATTCAGAGAATTTAAAAATAAAATGAAGTCATATGGGAAAAAAAAATCCTAAAATCATATGTTAATAAAGAGACTCGAAAGAATTTCCCCATCAACGTTGCATTCAACATTAGAAAACAGATGTTTGCAGGAAACACTGCTTGCAATTCAAAACTTAATCGATGCCATTAAAAACAAATGTCTTCGTTAACTACAAATTGATCACAGGCCTGTTGTTAATAGAAAATCAAATATCAAGGTCAATTCGCCTCACGCTCAGGATCAGTGTTAGGCCTACACCATTTCTTATTTTTTCTACTCGCCCTTTCTTGCATAAGAAACTCATTGGCGACACACCCTCTCTAATAAGCACTTTCGTCCCACCTATTAATGCTCGCCAATGACACGTATTAAGCTGTCTTTTCCCCGCTGAGAAAATTTTTCCTTGCATTTCTTCGTTTTATAGAAAAACTTGTCAATGCTTAGCATTCTACTAAGTCTGTTTTTCCTTCATCAAGCGATCTCTTTCCAGAAGTTCTCTTTTTACTTGATGAAACACCTTAAAACACCAAACAAAAGTGACTGGTCATTTAAAGTATGCATTTTGATTAGATAAAGAAGAAAATAAAAACATAGTCCCCTTGAAAATTTCCATAACATTTAAATAAAGCACCACAGCATGGAATTCGTGGGCTTCAAATAAGGTAAAACAAATGAGTTCTTATGTAAGGTTTTTCTGCTTGGAAAAAATAACAACCTGATCGATGAAGTGATAATATCTTATTGCAATTAAATTATATTAAGTGCGTATTTCTAAGACATGATGATGATAATACCATTGGAATAAGAAACCGGTATCTAAGAGAAAACTGACTCTTCAAAAAACATATTCAAAAAATGGAGTGGAGGAACATATTTTTCAATAGATAAAGATTCACGTTTCCTTGATTTAAAAAACATAAAAAATAAAAACCAGGAAGCATTCAAACTAGAAGTGTAAATATCTGTCAGACCAGTCAGTGTAGTGACTCCTTGTTGAATCACGAGCAACCTGCAGCTTAGCGATGGCGAAGAAAACATTACGGAAACCGAAAGGAAAGCAAATTAATAAAAAATTAATTAATAGTTATATATGCTTTATAAATCAAAGAAACCGTATAATTACGGATGACCCTCTAGGAATGGTTGATAATATCTTTATGAGTGTCTTCTTCAAAGAAATTCACTTTCATGTGGCGAAATGGGCCGGCATAATTCTTAAAGATGGCCGAAACTGGACTTAGGAAGTTGGTGGGAGAAGACACTTCAAGCCAGTTGTTTGCAGCAACAAATCACGAAATTCTGAATGAACTGGTTCGCAGATGCTCTTAGTGTCACAACAACTCTTTAACGGGTTGTCCAGGAGATGTTTTGCCTTAGCCCTTCGGACAAACGGCCCCGTTACCGAGTTTTAACTACACATGAACATGAAAAAATTCTTATCTAGACATAGATCAAACCATCTTTCCTACTTATTCTTTTTATCACTAATTTTCCTGAAAAGACCTATTTTGTCCCAAATAAGGACTCAATGACCATTATACAAATAAGGCTTACACTCCAAAACGTATCATGTTCATGTTTAGAGATTTTCTTTTATTTTAATCGTTGCTTTATAAAAAGATAAATTAGAAGTTTTCAGTCTAAACAATAAATTTCATAGCTATATGAAGATAAGAAATTTATTTTATAGTTTAAATTTTCAATTTTTATCTGTTGATATTCCCGTTTCATCGCTCCCTATAAACACGTGTATAAGCAACTGCTTATTTGATTATATTTTGATAATTCACAGATATTAATTTTGATTTTATATTAACATATTTAAATAGAATGATATTGTGGTCTAATCGCCTATTTTTATCTCTAAATTTTATGAAAATGAATTACCTAAGTTTGTTTAGTATTTTTTAAACTTGGAACGCAAATAAATGTCTTCATGCATTTATGGCCTTTTAGTATTAAATTTAAATTTATTTTATATTTCGACTTAATGAATTTCATTTCACCAAAGTATAAATATAGGATATTTTGTGTACAGTTTTACATAAATAATAAATTTCTTTCTTTCTTTAGTAAAAAAGACTTGGAGGGTATCAATTCAAAGCGCGAACTGAAAGAGATAAGAAAGAGGGAGAGAGAGGAGAAGGAAGTTATATTCTTTTCTTGTATTTCAGAAGAAGCCTGATTTGTCACGGTGAAGTACTTTCCTACAATTTACACCATTGGCTGTCTTGGTGTCTCCATCGTTTCGCATCAAACAAAGTGCCTTGAGGAGGTCGTCATAAGTAGCGCAAGAGTCCCGAGAGCGACATAGATCAAACCAACAGACCGTTGCATAGCCTGCTCACTTTCCACCCATCACTTTCGGCTGTCTTTGACCCGATTTTTCCTTTTACCCCCTTCTCCCCACCCCTCTTTCCTTTTTTTTTCTTTCTCTTTTTAAATCCCTTATATTCTTATCGTTTCCATTCTCGCTATCTTTCACACACCTCAGAGGTTTGTTTTTTTTTTGTTTTTTTTTCTTTAACCAACCGCAATTTTGCTCGTTTTTCATAGAAGAAAACTAAGAGCTAAGCCAAAAATCTAAAAATATGAGCACTCTTTGTACATCATCTTGTATTGTGTCGTAGCTACCGATGAATTCTTCCGCAAAAATAGTCTCGGACTCAAATCGCCTATCTCTTTCGGTGTTTTTCTTTAGGAGCCCAGGGAAGCGGCTGTTGCGCCTCCAGACGAATGCCTGTAGGAGGAGGGGAAAGGGGGGAAAATCGAAAATTTATGTTTGCAGCACTAATGACTGACAAATTCTTGATCAGTTTACAGGGAGGAAAAAAGGTCGAAAAGGCAATTTTCCGAAGAAACAAGGAGGTTCCCGCCAAATCCTTCGAAGCAAGTTGGCCGCAAGATCAGCAAACGCGCTTAAATTGAACCAACTACTAGAAAGCTAATTTTTTCTCTCTCTCTAAGTAATATCCTGCAACGCTTCTTATGCTAAGATGTTGTTTAGATTTCGTAGAGAAAATTAAAAGATAAAAATAAAAAATGGGAATTATACAAAAAAAAAAAAAAAAATCCATCCAAGAAAAGGAAAAAGTAAATGGAAAGAGATGGAGCCCCGGGGGGGGGCCCCCCGCGGGCTGGATGACTGATGAGACAGCAGGAAATTGGACTATTTTTACTGTTAAAAGACGAGGGATAAAAAGAAACGTCAGAAACTGAATTTGTCAGGTTGGAAAAGAAAAAGCAAATAAACTTTACGAAGAAAGGGCTAGTAGAAAAAAAGCACCGTTTGAGAATAAAAAAAACTTAATCTGTTGCGGGGGGGGGAGGGGGGGAGAAGCAAAACGAACCTATTACTTTTACGACCATGGGATGGGCGTGTGGTTAAAGGGGTGGGTGGAATAAAGAGCGAGAATTAATTATCAAGAGCACGTTACAAAAGAGCAACTTGATCACCATTCTCAAAAATGCTTAGAATTCTTAATGCTAATTATGTCAATCCTTCGTGTTTTAATTGGACACTTATAATACATGAAATTTAATTTCGACAATCGATTAAACGTGTCTTCATTGTGAATCTTTTAACCTCGCACCTGGAAAAGGAATTTTAATTGTATGTGCGCCAAAAAAATAAACGTTTTTAGAATTACAATTTTCTAAATCTTGACAAAACAAGTGAATCGCGAAATAGCACTTGTTAATCGAAGGGAATAATAACCAATTTCTCAAAATATAGAAGGGGAAACTACTTAATGAAACTTTAATTCTTAAACCAGTGTGTATCTTCTGAATTCAAGGGAATAAGGTAAATTTTCTACGAAGTAAATGCTTTAGTTGAAAATACATTTCATGGTAATAAAAGTAACAAGAATCAATAGCAAAATTTACAATAGTTTTCCTGAATAAGCAAACTACATAGAACGAAACAATATATATAACTAAAACTGATAATTTAATAAAAATACGAAACTTAATTTCCTTATTACATTGATTCATATGACACAAATTAACCCTTAATATGAATAATAGTAGGGCCTTTATAAAGGAAAGGAAGCTGGTTCCCTTTGTGCCAAGCAGGTTTTATTATTTTTCTTCATAAATTAGCCGATTTTCAATTTCACGTAGAAACAAAATTTTTTTAATAAAACGATATAAGACCATTCTTCAATTATTAAAAAAAAAAAATCAGCATTTTTTTCATTCCCATTTTTTTTAAAGGTTTTTCGTTCAACCTAAAAGGATGCGTTGTTTTTCCCTTCCTCAGGCAATCTGTTTCTTAAAATAATACAGCATACATTACACGAAGAGGCAAGAGCAATGGTAGATAGAGAAGTAAACTGCCTCAACGAGGGGAAAAAAAACCGGTGCAAGTGGAATTATTCCTAATCGATAGATCCGTGTTTAGAAACGATCGGCTTTTCCTTTAGTCAAAGAATGCAATAGTAAAAACGTCCAAAAAAAGAATACAGAAAAAGAAAAAGAGGGGGAGAGCCCTAAAAGGTGGTGTCGCGTCAGAGACCGAAATATTTCATGGTCAATTCAGACACAAATTGCCTCATTTTCTGAGTGATTCCACTTTTCTGATGGGCGATATCTCGTTACAGATGTTTGAATTTGGGAAAAGGGGCGCGTCAGCTTGCGTGGCTCCATTAAGGGTCCACGAGTGTGTAGATTCTGCCGACGACGACGACGAAGCGAGGTTCTTGGCGCAATCCAGCTCCGGTTCCACTTCAATGGCACGAATAAAATACCTTTCTGGAAAGCAGGAACCTGCCGAGTAAATTATGAGACGGCATCCGAGCAACATTGTCGTAGATCACGCGGCAAGGAGCCGGCCCAATGACTCCGAGTGCGTCGGGGATCCAGAATGTGCGTGCGACGAGCGCGAACACAAACACCAATGAGAAAACACCAAGAGGAGGAATAAAAACAAAAAGCCAAAGAGGAAGTGGCAGGAAATAAAAAGATCAGGCGGATGGGAAAAAAAATGCAAAAAGGAAAAATCAGTAAGGAAAAAAAATTAATAGCTTTTGCTTTAATTTATATTTCAGAATAATTCAGAAATGGTAATGCCGGTGCTTACCATTTTCCTCACTTGTAATTTACACTTTTTTTTTTAAAGCTCTCTTATGCATTCAGAATTTTAGATCATGTTTCATTGACTTACCTTACACGCCATTTATCAATTACAAGAAAGGTTAGATCTGTTGCTGAGGAGAATAAATTTATGTTGAGGAAATTTTAAACTCTGAACGAATACTCTAGCTTGGGTTTACTCGCTTGTTTTAATGTCTAACTGCGTCTGGAACTTGGACATTGCCTTAGATCAGCAATCTATTCCCGTTTCTACGGGAAGACCTCAGAAATTTTCCTTTAGAAGGTTCTCTGGTAATTGCTGAAGCCAGGAAAGTGAAAGAATTTAAAATGACTCATGGATGATTAGAAATTATTTAACATAACGGCATCTACTATATAAAATGAAAGCGACTATCTTAAAAATTAAAAGGAAATTAATTTTTATTAATAAAAATGATAAAATACTCGAATATATCCAAAAATTCGAACAAGTACATTCATTTGATGTATCATTTTGGTACCTGGAAAATCTTTACTTAATTAAATGCCCTGCGTATTATTGAAGATCTCAAAAAGAATCTGAGAAACCAAGTTAAAAATGTTACTTGTTGAAAGTAATGTATTTTTGAAGACCTAGAACATACTAGAGCTTTTTTAATTTAATATAATGTAAGTCGATGTAAGGGGGGTATTACATGACTTTTATTCCCGAACTATTGTTGATAGCGAGTAAACAGTATAACGATTTTCCAGGTTCCGCTATATCTTTTACTGAAGTTCACCGGCAATGTATTAAAATGAATATAATCAAATTTCTTTCTTGTAATCAAAGAGACATTTTTCAGGACTAAATAAATATCCATGCTGCCAATGGATTCAAAGCTACCACTAGGGCGTTGAAACTGCTAAACTGAACCAGGAAAACTGACCTAAAATTAGAATTAATCTAAGTAAAATACTTCATAAAGCAAATATTAGAATTACTAGAGAATACTTCTTTTTTATAACTTTCTAGCCAAAAGAATTAATCCAAGTCCAGATATTAACATTATTATAAATTTTATAGACTTCAGTATTGTTAATCCGTCTAAAATTTTATTGATTACTCGATGTTTTACAACAACCCTTCCCCTATGTCAGGTGCTAAGAAATGCGCGTCGCTCTAGGAAATCATTAAAACACTTTCAGAATAACATGCACAACAACACTTCCCCCAATACGACATACGAAGATTTCCGTCATAAATTACTACCCTACTGACGACAAATTGCAGGAATAAATGCAACCATCCGGAACCACTGTAATACTTCAATTCACTTTCAAACAAATTTTCTGTTTTAAATTATAACTTCAACGTTAACCTTTGGTGACATAAAGATTTCGCCCATAAAGCAACGGCAATCAACATATGTAAAGCGGCGTCCTTGTTGGGATTCGTCTTTTGTTCGACGAAAAATATCAAACATGTGCTTAATGTCTTATAGCTACTTTGAATTGTTTCAAGGTAGAGGGTTCATTTTAGAAGAACTGTACTTTCAGTGCCATGTTTTTGCTTGAGTGTAATCTTCGATGAGATTATGCAACGATCTTGGCAGTTCTAAAACCAAATGGCACCGAGATGATATTCCCGTTGGCAATTTCGACAGTAATCCTCTTATTCATTCATGTCATCTCTCCAAAAAAACCTTTCCACAATATCCTCTATCACGTCAAAGGTCTTAGTGTTAAAAGGTCTTTCAGAACATACGGGGGCTTAGAGCACTTAAAACGATGTGCTTAGAACACTTATTTTTCTTATATTAATTTTTCTTTGTTAATTTTTTGGTAAATCCATGCGTTTTGATATTATCTTACCGTTTAAATATTAATTTTAATATTTCTTGTGTGTATTTTCGGAAACTTTTCCGAGTTATTAAGTTTCTATACAGTCTTAAATTGACTATTGTAAGAAACTAAATAAACATATTTGTCTGGCATAAGTGAACTGAGGACATTGATGTTTGTGTTCGCATTCCCTTTACTAACAAGCTTGGAAGACCAAGCAAGGCCTTAATAGGCTGATCACTTGCTAGCTTACATTTCAAATAGATCCAATGGTTATTTAACATCCTAAACACCTAAAAGGTAAAAGAGGAGTAGAAGAGAAGTGAAACTGCTTTCAGTCATGGCCATTTTTACAGAAATACCACTGTCATGCAGGGTTTTCTTTACATTAACCTATTGATTCTAGTGAATGAAATTGTATACGCAATATTATTAATAAAATTACGATATAAATTTACAACACATTTTCAAGAAGATTTATTGTTTACACATGTAATATGTGTAAATTTTGGTAACTTTTGATAAATTTTATAAAAATGGTCTTTATAATCTCTACGTGTAATATAGATATTATATGCAATCAAAAAATTTCAACTGTGTATGTCTTTGGATTAAGCAATATCTGAATTATTCTTTCAATTTCTTATACTAATTGCTCAAATTTATAAATAGCACGATTATACAGGACATACCACAAGAATTTGGCTATATTTTCCTGAGATTAGTTTGAGTAAAAAAGTCCAAATTAATATGGGCCCGAATTTCTTAATATTGCAATAGTTTCTCAATAAAAAAATAAAAAAAATACTACTTGTGATTTACTTACAACTTACATTTGACATGTCAAATCCAAAACCTTCTTGTATATATTTGTGGGACAATCACAATCGAAGAGTAAAATATATCCGAATCAAGTCAATGCGTCGAATTTCAACGGTTTAAAGGCATTGACAGTTGTGTGATCCATTTCTGAATCAACAGTTTCTAAATCGTTGGACTGGTCTAGAAGTTCCAGTGTCTTGCCCAACAAGATTACCTGATCCGTTTCCACTGGATTACTTCCTTTGAGGGCAATGAAATCTTTTGTGTACATGCAGTGCAGTTAAATACAAAATTTGAACTTATCCAGAAAATAATGCAATGCCGGTGAAAACTTGAGGAATGATGGTACTATGATGGTACTCATATAATGAGAGCGATCAATCAATTTTCCGATTGATGCGGTGACAAACAAAGTCATTTCGAATTTCATATATGACAACTCTGAATGTGCTGCATTCCGTAAATTGTTTACTATAAATAATTGTTGAATACAAATGATTGCAGCAGTTTCGTGCATTTCCTGCAGCCATCTATTAGCAATGCGATGATGAAGTTTGGTTAAAATAAAAGAAACAGATCTTTAAGTTTTGTTTAAAAAGCCTGCCATCTCAAAATTCAAATTTTTATAGATCGTTGTTCTTTGCAGAAGAAACTGACAGGGCACACCTATTGGGAGATGCTTGAAAATTGGCTCATGTCACAGTACACACCGACAGTGCGGATTTCACCTTTCAACAAGATGGTGCTCCACCACATTTCCACAGGCAAGATCATGATTCCCTGAACAACATCTTGTAAGCTGACTGCGAATTTTATCAAACCGCTGCAATCACTGGTAAACACCATTTTTACAAAAATAACACGTAATAAAATTATAAATTGAGACTTTATAATTTTCTGAGAAATCGTTGCAATTCTAACCTGCTTGAATTTGAGTTCAAGCAAAACTTCTTATCCCGACAGAAAACAGGCTACTGCTTATCAATAGTAGACTCATGTCGACTACGAAAAATATACAGCATTCATGCGTGGAAGTGGTCATATTAGAAAAACACAACTTTATGAGGCAATGTTTTCCCACTTCATTCATTCTCAGGTCACTTTCGAGACTTTGGTCATTGTCCACGTTCTATCATCTCATATTATTAGTTTCTGGGATGAGTTGCTTGTCTTAGATAAAAAAACATTGGTTTACGATACAATCAAGGAATGCATTTCCATCATTACCGAAACCTTATTTAAGGATAAATATTATAATTTTTTTAAAATATTTCACTTGGTCATAAATGAAGGCGTCAACAAACAGAACTGGTAAAAACAGCTTTAAACTCATCTAAAATAAGGAAAGATGGCTTGATCTTTACAGGTGTCTCCCCTTGTTTGAAAAATATTCGATGTGCGGATTGCATTTGCTAACATAAATTAAGAGCGGCATATATAGTCCTGTAATCTCTATTTCATCTATCAATATTTGCTCAAGCCGAATTTTGGTTCTCCGTCGGCATAATAAGGGGACCCAATAATTAAGATTAACATCTGCATATTCCATCTTATAAGTTACGTAGGTTTTCCTCGTCGAGTTTGCAAATGCAATGACGTATCGTAGATTACTGGGTGTTTCCCGCCTCTTCACCTGGCTGTCACTATTTCAAAAATAATTCCTTTCCTCATATTTCATTTGAATAAAATGGATCCCTTAATCCAACATAATTTTGTTAAATTGTTAATTTATTCTTAGACCAGTTTTTAGATCAATTTATTCTTAATGAAAACACAAACAGCTGCACATTCTGTATTATTCATAATGTTTATGTAAAACTTTTTTTCAATTTAATCACCTGTTATGAGGCTACATTACTGTCATACAAGAATTATTATTTAATACTATCAGATAAAAATATTAATTTAAGAGGAAAATCCTGCATGTGCTTATAAAATATGATTGCCTTATGCAAGATGAACATAAACAGAAAACAGTATTAATAAAAAAATTCCATTACATTTCGCAAATGTAAGAATGATTAAATTGTTACGTTAATGTTTTATGACAGGTGTTTAAAACCAAATGATTAAAGGATTTACACAACGAATATTAGTTAGTGATATTAACTAAAATGTAGCCTAATTTAAATTTACAGTCATCCAAGCACATCTTTGAGTATTTCTCCTTTTTTGTATTTCTTATCTGTGAGTTCTCAGAGGGGTCATATACAGGGTGACCCATTTTAAAGTTTCCCCTGGAATATCTCGAAAACAACACATGGGATCGAAAGAAGTTCCGAATGAAATTTGTCTCGGAGGGGGCAATCGAATGGTACTAAAATAGACCCCCCTCCCCATTCATTCGGAACTTTTTTCGATCCCATGTGTTTTTCGAGATATTCCAGGGGAAACTTTAAAATGGGTCGCCTTGTATAGCACAAATGTCTGATAAACATGCAGCTGATTTTATTTTGAGATGAACAAAAACATAAAATTCGAGTGAAAGACTCTGGAGATAGTAATCAGCAATTCCTAGAAGATCTCGCCAATTAAGAGACAAAGGAAGTTTCCTGACATTTCGCGTAAATATTTCTAAGAAAAGGATCTTTTCTCCTTTTCCATATCAATTTTTCGTTTTTCAAAAAAGAGGGGAAAACTGACGATTTGACATTTATTCGATTAACTTAAAAAGAATCTTAGTCTACCGTATATTAACTTATAATAAGGAATAACCGAATCTATATACTGTATATAAAAGAAGAAACTGACTGAGTGAGTGAGTGTGTGATCAACGCACAGTCCAAACCATAAGGCTAGAAACTTGAAATTTTGTACAGAGGTTCTTTACAAATTGTAAGTGAGCACTAAGAAGGGGTTTTTAGAAATGCAACCCCTAAGGGGGGGGGAAGGGGGGGTTGAAAGTTTGTTAACACATTAACTGGTGTTGCACTACATAATTAACCATATTAACCTCTTTTAGGGAGGGAGGTAACGAATTATTAACAACGAGCATAAATATGATTATGCAATGACAGGATATGGATAAGGCAGTGTTTATCGAAGAGGCTAAGGAATCACACGGGTCTCCCTTGAGCTCCCTAAAAACGTCCAGACGACTGGCGAAAATTTGTGTGTTTGGCAAAAAAAGAGAAAGAACGAGTATTGATCAGTGAAATTTGCAACAGAAAGATAAAAAGCTATCCGGGCATTGGAAACATCTGAACACAGAGCAGGAGGATATTAGAGCTTCTACGTCAAGGGCAAGGGAAATTTTAAAAGATAGGTCTAAAGTATCCACTGATGCTCCCTCGGGGTGAAGATGGATAACATTTTAATCTGAGACAGAACAACAAGAGGGTAACTTAAAGTCCCGGACAAAGTGTGCAATATAAGTAGGTTCATTAAGAATGATGGTTCCATCCCACCTCTGAGAATTATAAAACAAAATTGAATTTGTAACAATACGTAGAATTCCTGTTGTTCGGGCTTTTCTTAGAAGTTAACATTTTCTTGGAAATATTTAATAACGATCAGTAACTGGAGATAATGGAGAGTTAGCAGACTATTGAGAAAGAGTGAAAGATGACAGAGGACGCAGTCTCTTAGTTCGAGCTACAGTTGACGACATAACCGATAACAAAACATACATGAACTCAACTCTTCAAACCAACAACCATATGGTGTTATGTCGTATAAAAATCTTTCGAAGGATTATAACAATAATTCATATCTATCGAAATGCCAGCGAAGAAATGAATAAGTATTGGGCAGATATGACAAAAAGTTAAAGGGCATCGGAAACATCTGAACAACTGCTTCGTCTATAGACGGAAATTGTAGAATTACTAAAAACAAATTTATTATTTAACTTCATGAGGTTGTTCTGTCTAACCTACAACTGTAATTATCTCGGGCAACGCCGGGTGCCTCTGCTAGTCTTGCTATAAATCTATTACCTATGACTAAATAAGCATGCATGCTATCTATGACCCAATAAATAAATAATTGTTCATAGCAGATAATTATTTCATTTATTTACTTTAAATTAATGTCTTATTTTGGACAAAAAATCTCAAGAAAGCATTGTGAGTTATTTTCTTTATGCTTGTCTATCTTTCAATCGATTCATAAATACTTTGAAGTTTTTTATCAAGTTTATATAAGATGTTGCTTGAAGTATATCAGTCCAGCTACATTAATTTTCATATCCAATGAAAAATCGGAAAACCAACACGAAAGGCACTGATTTATTCATCTTTCGAGATTCTAATGCGGCAGGGTACTGTCCCAAAATCCAAAAAAAGAGAAACTTTTTTGTACAAACGGGATTAAGAAGATGCCGATTCAGCTGACCACTTACTTTCTCAGGAGTTGTCTTTTTAGTATCCTTGTCCTCTTTATACCCGCGTTTCTATCATTCATTTTACTACTTCCATCCACTACAGTGCTTAATAGAAGAGGTATCATAACTTTCAACACAGTAGTTCTCAATACATCTAATAAACGGAGGTCTGTGTCACGGAGGCATTGGCTAGACGGGCATTCCAACAATTTACGGTTTGGAACTTGGTAAGATAGGATATAATGCGTAATCAACACAATAGCCTGCAGTTTACTGGTGCTGCTAAAAATGAAACAGAATACTACAGAGCGAAAGCAAACGCAATTAGTGTCGCATACCATTTCGGAGTATGGACATAATCAATGACATCAGCTAACACGAGTGGTGTTCCATCATTCTGCCCAACCCCGGTATCTTCCTTGAATAATCTCATGATGTGTCAGCAATTTCGGAAGTCATCAGTTCGAGAAGAGCTCCTGTTTAGTATATGTAGAAGTCATTTTGCGCAAATGGCTTACAGAAATCAACAAAGTCATTAATCATAATCAATAAGACGACAACCTCTTGTCCACAACTGGATTTTATTCCGCAAAATAAAATTTTTGCATAATCAACCAGTGGACAAGAGGTTGTCTTCTTATTGATTATGTCGTTATCCACAGTCATTGAAGAATTCTCAACAAAGTCATTGTCAGGAAATCTCAGAAAGTTTTGAGGTTTTCAAATTTAAAGACACAATTTACTTCTTCAGGTTTTTGTGGTTTTTTGGAGTATTCACCTGGGCATTGAATACATTCGATGGAACCAATGGATAAAGCAACAGCCCATTGATCAGATGATATCTCTGCAACGAGATTTTTGTACATTTACACTCCACTTTGGGCTCCGGGTTATGCTTCACAGTCGAAAATAATTAAAAATAACATGGCACCTGTCTGAAGAGCGTATAAATTCCACTCTGCAGTCGATTAAAAATTTGATTGTCCGCCCGGATGGGTGAGAGGAAGCATTATCTTAATGCAAGACGATCTTGTTTCTTGGTCGCCTTTCTTACAATTTCGCAAAGATTATTAGCAAACGATCGGTGCCAATCCAATAAGGCAACTGAGGTTACAAGTTAAGTCTTTCTGCACATTAAGTTTTAGTCAGCCTTGATTTTAAATCGTAAAAAATCATGGTTCGAAAACGTTCCCTGTTAAAATTCATTGCTTAGGCGAGAGAGTAACTTAGGACCAAAAATTATCGGGAAAAAAACTTTAACATATCTTTTGCGCAGATAGTTCTGAAATATCGTCTACAATCAGTATAAGCATTTTCGCGCGTATAACAAGAGCCTCAAAACTTTCAGAAATAGTCAAAAATATTCGTGTAAGCAGACGACTGTCTGGAAGGCAAACTGAGAATTAAGATATAGAGCGTTTAAAGCAGAAATTGAGGCCCCATGTTTACAAGATTTCACCATAAGGCATATTTATTCTGCAGAATAACAATCACAGTTGGATTTTTACAACAGAAATATTTAGACAGTTCGTTTTTTGATGTGGGCCGGTGAATTTTTATACTTTTATTTAAAACGATTGTTATTTAGATATATCTATATAAAATTGTGTAGAAAAATTTACTTTTTGAATTCGATACAAATCAAACAACAATCAGACTCTTAAATGGTTAAATAATGATGTGGTTGAATAATTTTGTAGGACTATCACAAACATACACACTATTATTTTTGTACTTGGCCTTCGTAAAATGTCCAAAGTTTGAATTTCATTTGAAAGTGTTTGTAAACATTCAAGATACAGTAATTTTAAGATGAGAATGTACAAAGTAGCTTAAGTTGAATCGTTAAACCAATCTTTTATATCATCACAAGAAATAATGTTTTTGGGTAGCGCCATTACAAAATTGGTCTATAGCTCAATGGGCAATTACTTTAAGCATTCTCTGTTAAAACAACGATTTCAACGACGGATAAATAAATTTTCGGCTTATTTTTAGTTACTAAATAAAAATTTCAAATGAAGGGGGATACAATGTACATGTTTGCTATTTATTTGCGCAGAATAAAATACACATCCAAAGTTGTAAACAAAATTCTAAATGAGAGTAGAGAGAAAAAATTTGACTTATCATGTAAACGAACTCCATGTGCAATCACAACACGCACGCAGGCACCCAACACCCTCGTTTCCGCTCTCTTGGGCCACTTTGATGGCCTTTTATTTGTAACCTGTGGCATGCATTAAGGCTCAATGGCTCTGAGTAATCTAAACGGCACGGGGTGTTAAGAGACAGAGAGAGAGAGAGATTTTGGGGGTTGGTTGTTGTTGGTCGGTGCAAAAGCCTCAGCGTTTATTTCGGGAACGCATTTCTCTGGCATTCGATCGAAATGGAAGCGGAATTGCTTTTTGGATCGGAACATCTATCAAGCATCTGCCTTTCTTCCTTTCCACTATCTACATACTCCTTTGCTCAAGATACAAGGGAAATAAATAAAGACAGGAAAAAAAATAGAAAACAAGTGTGCAGAATGGAAATAGTTAGGTTTCCCCGCAAAAGAACCCAAGTCAGAGAGCAATAAGCCAAGGGAGAGATAAAGAGAACTTTGCTGCGGCGAGGAAGAGTCAAATGGGAATCCCGTTCCTCTTCTTAAAAATATTTAATTTTTATGTTTTGCATTACAAATTCTTTTTAGATTCTTTTTACAAATGCTGATGAAATTTTATTCTCATAAAAAAAAAGAAATTAAGCCAAGAAGGAGAATGGAAAGCAGATGAAAAGCTCGTCATCTTCTTTCGCTCTTTTAACTGCTGCTCAAGTGTATTTTTATTCTTTCAATTTTTGCCATTTTTTCCATCTAAGTGAAACATTTCACATTTTGAATGAGAAATTTCTTCTTACAAAAGGAAACCTTTTTGTAGAACTCTACAAGCTGGAAACAAAACAGGGACAGGTCATTAAGAAAATATTTTGTTTTCTATGCATTCAAACCGGGCTGAAAAATAAACAAATTTAAATTTAAAAAAAATTAATGTTCTTTCGTGTCCTTGGAGAAGAAAAAAGATATTAGGTGGAAATGTTTCAGCTCTTTTATCAATTTTTTCCCCTTAGCGTTCTTTTCCGATTGCCAAAAGTACAAACGGCAATTACAATTTCCGAGCAGAATTAAAAAAAAATAAAAAAAAAAAAAGAAAAAGAAAAATCCAACATTTTGGTTAATGGTTCTCACGAAATCTTAAGGCAAAAAGCCAAGTTTCTCCTATATTTTTTAAAACTCAGATTGTAGTAACTCACTAAAAGATGAGGGGCAAGTTATGAATTAACAATACAGGGATTCTTGTCGTAATGAAAATGCACAACCCGTTCCTTACCTAATACACAAGATGGCTCCTGAGCTCTAATTTACCACTCTTCAGTTCCAAATGCACAACCCGTGATGGCGCAGAATTTTGGGGAATCGTGGAATTAAAATTATTTCCTAAAATATGTGTTTCAATATATTCTGAATTAGTGAAAGATTTTTAATTAAAACTGCGTAGAAATTTTGTCTCAAAAAGATGGTCACCAATTTTCAAAAGCCTTTTTGCAATTTTTTTTACATTAACCGATTCTTCATATCTTGCCACAAAACAGAGATGGTATTACATTCTTGTTTGAAAAATTCTTGGGGAAGGAAAAAAAAGGAGAGGGAGAGAGAGATAGAGAAGCATAACTAAAATAGATTTGCGAAAGCGTGTTTTAATTGATGCTTTCAATCAAATCTGCTTTTCTTCCTCTCGGTCGAAAGCCACTCTTGAAGCTTTTCCTACGTCATCATTTCCAGTTACAACTGATGAAACAGACGAACGTCGCGATTCACTTCTGCTGACGGTCATGCATTCTTCCCCCTTCGTTATTTACAGTAAAAAAATTTTAATTTCTTTTTTTGAATTTTTCTTAAGCTTGTTTTAAAAGTTAATTACATCATATTCTGCTGAGTAAACGTTGAGAGTATTTTTCGTTGCAGGGCCTCTCTCTCTCTTTATTTATGGCTATAAATACGTTCTCCTTCCGTTGACTAACAAGCACAACACAAACATGGATTTCTCGTTTTCACTTCTATTTTGCTCTCCCATAAATTTTCATTATTTACTCCATATCACTACAGCAACGGCTAGGTGTGGGTTTATTTATGTTATAACATCCGTAAGAAATGGATTATGAATTTTCCCATGGGCAAATCTGTAACTTCGAATATACCATTAAGAGCTGGACACTTTTTTCAAGTCTTTCTGAATAATGCAGCATGTCTGTAAGATTCGTTTGGAGATATGTTGAGTCCACTTTTGAATGGCATAAGGACCACAATCTACTTTCGCGCTTAACTTGCATCTAATAACTTTCGATTACTATGGTACAGGGTCTATGGACCAGTGTTGCATCATTGGTCTATTCCAAGAAATAATGTAAACAGGACGGTAAAATTAGATTTCTTAAGAAATAATTATGAATTTTTAAGTAAATGAGTACTTTTTAGGAGATTTATAGGATTGCCTTTATTTTCATTCTGCCTATGAATGGTGATCAAATAAAAATCTAATAGCTCTTGATTGAGACATACGAGGGGCGATAGAAATATTTTAAGACAGGGAGAAATTTGTATTCACATTTAAAAAAAAATTTTCAAGGACCCCAAATATATTTAGCGCTTTCGCTTTAAACAAAATTTTATTCTGATTTCAAATGTCCTCTGAATATAGACTGGTTTTCGGTGGAAATCAGGAAAATTTGGCCAAATATGTTCATGAACTTCATTGCTAATCCACATCTAGGGCAGTACTTGACAGTAACCATGAACCATTTAGCCAAACTTTTCATTTCGACTAATAGGACTAGTGGGTACTTAAAAAGAAAAGGTGAAAGCAAAGTCCAAATTTGTAAATTGCTGGAATTCGTTTGCATGCTAGAGGAATGCACAATAGGAAGAGAACTCTGACTATATCAACACAAATGAATCCCAATGGTTTTAAAAATCTGGATAGGGTAATTATACATAAATCACTGCATATAAAAGTTTATCCAATGGAGAATTACACTAAAAAAATAAAGCACCATTTCATCAATTTTTTTCTTTACATCTAGAAAAACAGCGCCCACTGGTTTCTAAAAGAGACAAACAGAACTTTTATTGCCTTATAGCACTTTGTATGTAATAATGAAAAATAATCTGGAATGCTGGTCATCTTATCTTAAAGAGGGACGACTCAACAAAATCCTTATCATCATAAAGATATTTTAGATTTATTAATATATACCGTAAACTGGGGACAACTTCCTCCAAAAAATTGAAAACTTTCTAACTGATATCACGTTACCATTTCAACGCTAACTTAATTTTTATTGGGTACTTATCGCTACAAATTGAAACTTCTCTATATTGCACAAACTTTTCCTTGCATTGTTGGTCATGAGATTATTCTCATTAATAAGTCTTGCCATAACCATGAATATCGATTTTTTTATCAATAATTATTGTTTTTTCGAAATCTTAGTACGGTACGAAATCTGGTAATTATTAATGCGGTACGTTGTTAAATTATTTTGTGTTCAAAAAATTTTGTTGTTTATTTGTTTTTCTTTCCTTTCAGTAAGGTACCATTGATCCATAATGTTAAAGTAATGCAATGGTCAATGGTATTTTGAAAGTGGTGCAAAGCCTTCAGAGCCTTAAGAGACTTTGCTCCAATTTTTGGAAATTAATAAAACAATTAATAATATAGTGATTATTCAGCTTTTAAAAGACCTGAAAAATGTTTAAAGATTTCAAGCCATGTGGTTTATATTGTTGAAACTGATAAAACATGGATCTGGGATAAACAGTATAGTAGAAACTTTTTATTTGACCTACGTGCTTCAGTAAACCACCATTATCACAGCCTATAAACAGTTAAAACAGTAATTTACAACATAGAGGAAACGGTATTTACCAATCAGGCTTCACATGCGAGATGCTTGGTAGATATGGTAAATACATTCCTCTATGATGTAAATAACGTTTTTCAATGTTCATTCTTTGTATTTACTAGTGGTTCACCGAAACGCGTTGGCGAAATAAAAGTTTATACCGTATTTCTTATCCCAAATCCATGTTTCATTGTAATATGGCTGTCAGTTCAGAAAACAATGTTTTTCAAAAGGGTGCCAAAAGCTGGAGCAAAGTAGCTCCACTTTATCGTAGCTTAAATAAAGTAAATCATCAAAACCTAGCTCATCTTAAACAATAAATTTAAAATTTTAATTAAAAAAAACTCAATATATATGTATTATTTATTATTTATGTATTATTTTTAAATAGCGTATTGGTTATAACATTCACAACGGCCAAATAGGGAAAACTGCAAAATCTTCTGTAAACGAATCCAAAATTGTGAAACCTGGTATACATTTTGTAATAGTTTCTATATATACTTTAACACACGTTCATCAATAACTTCAGTGTGATAAATCAAACTAGGTAATTGGAACTCTAAAATTAAGAAAAAAATTTCTGAGCACATACGTCGCATCCTACACCTTTTTTCTTTTGTTGTTGTTAAATCGTTTCGGAAGACAACATATCGTCTTGTTTATACAATTCCCCTCCCCCTCTCTCCTTTCATGTTCTGGTTCGTTTCCTTTTCTCCTCCTCCTCCTCCTTCATCGTTCCCTCTCCTTTTTTTCGTGTTCCATTGTCTTTCTAACTAAATATGCAACCGAGCCAGAGTCAGGCCTACACAACGTAACGCACCCATAACAACACGTTTCAGAGAGAGAGGGGGGTCAAGGAATAACAAAAGTGAGTTCGGGTGGGTTTTTCGTAGGCAAAGGAAGGAGGGGAGACACAAGTTTTCGACGGGCCAGCCGATGGCTCGGTGCCAAATGGAGAGTTTTTTTAATTCCAAATAACTGAGCGAGAATGAAGAAAAACTGCGAGCAATTAAGAAAAGAAGAGAGGGAGTGGAAGGAATGGAAAAGGGGTGGGCAAAGAGAAGAGAGGGGAAAAGGGTGTGGACCTACCCCCCCTCCACCTTTCTCTACAAACAGCAGGAAAAAGGAGATGAGTGAGAGAGAGAACGAGAGAGGGAGGCGGGAAAAGTGGGATCAGAAAATGATGGAAAACGAAAAGACATATCCATCTTGCTGCTGAATTTTAATGGGATCTGTGGAGTGCTTATTAATCAAAGAAGTGAGTGTGAGAGAAAGGTAGGAAACTAATCCTATGTCATGATCCTTCAAACTGCCTGCTGCGTTAAGAACGGCTGGAGTATTAATGTTGATTAAAATTAAAAGAATAAAAGAAAACATTACGAAGGCGTTTAAAAAAAATGAAAAAACAAAAGAAAATTAACGCTTAAAATACAAGCAAAAAATGTTTACTGAATAGAATGAGAGCAACAAAGAGAGAGAAAGAGAGAAGGAAAAATGCCTCCACTCACGAACTGAGAAACTAGTTTTGTAAAAATTAAAACCTTATTAAACCAACGACAACCTTCACTAACTTGTAAGTGATTAAGGGATGAGAATTTCACATCTGCTTCACAAATGAAATATCTGGAATATTTGTTTTAAATAGGACAATTACATAAAAGCGTGAAGTTTAATCCCACGCAAAGCAATGCAAAAGCCTCTCTTGGAAAGAGTGGCTTAAAAAAGGGAAAAAGCTTTTATTTCGCAACCATTCATAGCTCTCAGAGGCTAATTTTTAGTTGTTTACTTTGATTAATTATTATTATCCTTAAGCCTGTTAATTGTAATTAGATTTCTGTACGGTTCAGAGCAGACTTAACCTCGCTGATTACGTAAAGAAGAAACGGTTTTTGTTTCCCTACATGTTCTGGCCTCCCTCTATTTTCTCAGCAAATTATGCGCTTATGTTAAAACATCATTTTGTGACAGTAATGAATTACAAGCGAAATATCTTTTGATTTTTTGTTAGAAAATATATACATTGTAATTATCCAGAGTATTCTCTCATTCTTTATATTTACTCAAAAAAAAAAACAACATGCACGCTACAGGATTATTAGATCGATACATAAAGTCTTTTTTTTTTTTTACCAGTTTGAAACAATTTTACAATTTAAAATTTTTTTTTAGGCAAACATGAGGTAATAATCTTCCGTAAAATGACAATTTATGCCTCAGGCTGTTGTTTATATTATAACGATCTCCCTCAAATGCGAAGTTATATATGCACTAGGATATAAAAAAAACTTAAAAAATGCCAACTGTGATGCCTTAAGTTCATTATACGAAAAAAATATTCTTTACGAGTTCACATCGTCTTTTCCTTGTTTTCACGATTACTATTGATATTTTTCTCTTCTCAATTCATTTAAATGGCAATATTTTGACTGAAATCGTCTTCTTTTTTTCCTTTTGACTCCGTTTGCTTACGACACGGTTGCAGCTGTGTAAATTTTTTTTTTTGAATACTGTATTTCCTTAGCAAAGGAAAAGAACGAGCATGAAGATCTCTGAAGTAGAAGAGAACCGCTTGGAAAAGTAAAAATAAAAAAAAAAAGTTAAAAGCGTTCAACTCAATGGAAAAGCCACGGTTTCAAACGGCCGACCCAATAGGCTAATGGGAAACAGGCTCCGCACTATCTGCTCCTGATGCATTTCAATTCACTCCAGATTTACATTTGAAAAAGCCCTTTCTTTAACATTCGCTTTTAACCGTTTTTCCTCGCCTCTTCTCTTTAATTTCAGAAACAATATGGAGGTTACGGGTGGGGAGGAGGAAGAGGAGAGCAGATATTCTCAACAGAAGAGCAGAGGTGAAATCTATACAAATAATTCTCCTTTAACCTTCATAGCATACAATTGACTTAAAATAACTTGAAAAATCAGTACAAAGAATAATAAATAACTTGCAGATTTAAAACACTCGCATTTAGAGAAATAGAACTTCATGAGTGATTTCAAGTAATAAAATAATTAAATAGAGGAAAAATAGTTAGAAAATTCTACGGCCTGGACTTGAACCAGGGATCTTCGGATTACCGTGGACGCGGAAGCTATCGCTATCAAACATGTTTTATGAACAAGGAGCCGCGCTTTAACCTACAGAGGGTTGTTAGGGATGGTAATAAGTTACAGAGGACCCGAAAAGGTGGAAAAATCCCTTCGCCACCATCGAGTGTGTTCAATCTGGTAGCCATGCATCGCTGCTATTGCCTGCATCGCAGTTTCCACTACAGGAGTCTGAAAGGTAAAACACCAAGATCAATTCGTAGCGCTCCTTTTGGAACGCTTATCAAAACCTTCCACTGTTCCCGGTCGTCTTTTTCCAAGAGCCCGTTTAAGTAAGCCAAAGCCACAAAAATCCATAGGTGATGGGTCCGGCGACTTGACGGGTATGTCGCTGAATGGAATGCTGCGAATTGCTGTATCTTCTTGCATGCGTTCCAGGAATAGGCGAGTTGGCACTCGACGCCTGGTCAGGTGTACCATACAAAACGGGAATGTCACGGATAAATATGAGGGTTAGAACGTTAGTCTGATAGTGCATGGAATTGACTTTGGCCTTTGACTGAACTCTGTGTAAAGTTAACTTGCCATTGTATTTTTTCCGCCACGTTCATGAAATCTTTTGAAAATGTTTACGTCTACGATACCATTTTCTGAAGTCCTTAGTACCCTTAGGCGGTAAAAAAAAATGGCTCTGCTCTTGTTGCAGTTGCTTAAATACGTATTTCCACTTTTCATCCAACAGATATCATTCAAACCATTTATAGCAGTTGGTCCGTCGTCCTTGAACATGGCGCGGCAACAATTTATGAGCATGGCTTTTGTGTCGCTTCTCCAGTTGCAAATCACGGTTAATAATTGAGAACCTTGTTTCCATAAAATACTAAATCCAACTAGTTGCAGTTTAGTGTGACATCTTATGTGCTAAAAGATACTACACCCCAGGTAAAACAGTGAAATTATACAGCAAAATATGTGTGATAACCAGAATTTTTTTATTGTTTCCTGGAAAATTTGCTTTTTTTTAATTTGGTACTTTTGAAACGAAGTCCTCAACTATGTTTACCACGTACACAAACGTCCCTCCTTCTGTGTTGATGGGTTACATCCAGTTACGAGAGCTCGAACTTTCCGGACGACGTCAGGAGTACGGCCAGTGGATATACGGCCAGGTCTCGGATTGGCCTGCTTTTTACCCTCAGGAACGGCGCCGATTCTGCCGTGCCAATGTTATTTAGTATCATTGTGGAAACTATGAATCCTCCCTTCTTGCTTACTTTCATAATGTAGGAATAGCTGAATTTGACGTCGGAAACGGCTGTTATACAGCCCTTCCAATACCTGTCAATTTTCGGTGGCATAACTCAATGTTTTCAGCTCGCTGTTCGAATACTAACTATTTTAATACCTGCCCTACGTGAAATGAACGCGCGTGCCACATTTAAATATATCCCTAACAACCGTCTGTATGCTCCTAGGACATGTTTGACAGCGACAGTATCCTTGTCTGTGGTTATAGCATCCAGACCCGTTTTAAGAACACCACAGGCTCCTGGCTTGTTGGCTGTTTAGTTCATACAGGCCCTTATTAAAAAAAATCGGAGGCTCCTGGCAAGTGCCCAGTTTGCCCATTCCATCCGGACGGTATATACAGTATGTACATTTTTGAGGTCCACTGTATATAACAGGCCAACATAAAAAAATTTTTGTTTAAACTTTTTTAACATTAAGAGCTGATTTTTATGCTTTTTTGTGCTGAATCCGTATCTGACCTCGTTTTTTTTTCTATCACCTGCAAATTTCTTGTTTTTCAATGAAACATTTTAAATTATTCAAAGTTTGGGGCCTGATAAATTTCCTTATGGCCCAAAAATTTCCTTTAACATTGCAGCCGCTTCTCTTCACACCATTACTTTAACATTGGAGTCTCTATGTGCATAACTTGGAAACGTAACGTGACATGATAGAAAAAATTTAAAAGTAGATTCGGATTCAGCACACAATTAACCACAAAAATAAGGCAAATTCTTTCAAAAAGTGTTTTCATCGTTACCCTGTATATAATTATTACTGGGTACAACATTTAATAACCACACAAAAGCGACTATTACAAGGTATGATAGCTTTTAATAACTATATAGAGATGACTCTATGCGTATATATAGTTTTTATTATTGAAATAAATTTGAAGAATGCCCTCATCCGAAGAAAATGAAAAACTGTGTATGCGATTGAATAACAAGAAAGACAAAACCTCTTGTCAACATAGAATAATAATAATAATGACTGTCTGAATGCATATTTCTACTGCAAAGTAGTCATCTCTCCGCAATGCCATTCTCTTGCTGAAGATGACCACACTGCATAGAAATGTACATTTATTTTTAAAAAATTACAATAGTTATAACTGCCAGAGATATAAAATATCCTGAAAAGATTTTCCTGAACAAAACGTTTTTCTCTTGCTAAGCATTTAGAAGTTTGACTTTTATTTAAAAAATGTAAAAATAAGTAATCACCACATTTTAAAATGAACATTGCTAATTCAAGTAGTAATTATCTTTATTATCATGTACAAACGAGGCGTATTTTTTTATTATTTTGTATTATAATTGATAATCCTTATCATGATCGTAACAATGTTCTCTCTTGGATTTACCATTTTCTCATATTGTAATTTCAATCTTTTTAAATCATGAACTTTCCGTTTTTACAATGCTTATATAACTTCCATCATGTTTGGATCATGTTTGGTGGATGAAATCTTGTAATCAATATTTCAACCCCTTCCACTAATCCGATCTTGATGAAATTTTGTACACATACGTAAAGTCGGTAACAAAGTGTGAATCAAAAAAATTTTTCCAGGAAAAGCGTTGTTTGTAAAAGTTTTTTTCTATCCCTTGTTTAAATACGGTTATCTAGATTAAAATGCGTACTAAGTATATGTTTTCTCTTAAACATTGTTATCCTTTTAGTCTTGATATGCCTTGGTTACAGATTTTAGGTTAAAATGAAAATTCATTAGTGCTTACTTAGAATTAATAGTTGGGCTAATGAATTAATTGGTTGCGAAAGATTTTTATATTATTGTCTCTTATAATCCTTTCTTTATCACAGAAAGATAAAAAAGAATTATAAAATTCAGCCTGAAAAGCAGAGAGATAATTTTTAAATTCGAAAATTTCTCAATAAGAATGAAGAAGAAAATTGTTATCGATGATAATTTTTTTGTAATGTTCTTTTTAAAAAAGTGATAATTCAGTTATAAAAAAAATAACTTCATCTCATAAAAAAGGGGAATTTATATCTTTATTTATTATTATAATAAAATTTTATCATCGATAATGTTTTTGCTTCTTAAAAACGAGAGTGAAAAGAGAACCTTAAAACATTAAGTAAAAGAAGTCACAAGCAAAATGTACATTCTTCAGATGATTTTTACTTGAATTCCCTTAGAAAAACAATTTGCTCCGAAGTCCTAATTTAGGTACAAATGAAAGAAAACTAAATTTAACAGAGACCGACGGGCCCAAACGTGTGTATTTTAAAATCGCGTCTCGTGACAGGCAAGAAAAAGATGAAGAAGAGTTGAGGAGGAGACAAGACAGACAGCGACTTCCGATGAAGAGTTAAGAGATTCGCCAAAGCAAACAAAACGGATGACAATCGTTTGATTGGCTAGGGCCGAAGGAACTGAAAAACTAAAAGAAAAAAAAAAGAAGAAAAAGGAGAAGAGCAAACCAAATGGGCGAAAAGGAAGTCGCCGAGTGACGGATCGCTCTCATTACGAGTCAGTCGCCGAACGACGCTGATGAGCAAAAGCGAAGCGGCCAAAAACGCTCTCGCACTCTTTCTCTCTGCTGCTGTTGTTGAAGGCACCGACACTGGGGTCGTCGTTAGCACTGTTGACAGCTTATGACTTGCAGAAGATTCATGAATAGAGAGAGCGAAAGGGAAGAAAGGAAGAAAGGGAAAAAATGAGAGAGAGAGAGAGAGAGAGAGAGAGAGAGAGAGAGAAAGAAGAGGCTTTGTTCGGCTTTTGTGAATTTAGCGCCTCACAATCGGGATAATATTACGTCATGCCACGTGTGTGAAGAGGAGAGGGTGCACAGAAGTTCCATAGGGCACGTGGGCAATCTTACAAAGTGATAATCAACTTGTCTTCGGTCTACCTGTAAGCCAAATAAATTTCTATGAACGCTGCCGAGATACGTCAAAAATTCTTTGATAATTCGTTGCTATAATTGATATCTGATTGCAAGACTTTGGGGCCAACTTTCAGTTTGCGTATAACTGAACATTAACAATTTCTAGAAGCATCTGATAAACGAATACAAATGGACACGTTCATCAATAAAATGTTTGTTAGCTCTTAACATGGGAAAGGATAATCACAGAGACTTTATTTTGCTCTACCTTTTTGACTTGTAAAAGGTTTTTCCAAAGTACGCATGCTTGATTTCATTTTTTTCTTTGCTGCGGTGTCTATTTGGTTGACGAGAGGAAAATTGATGAACACGATGATAAATGGGCTGAAATGAGCTTCTTCTAGGATTCAAACCTATAACCTTTATCTACAGACGGCTGGCGTCCCTAATTTGGCTCTACGTGCAAATTCCAATAGGAGGACGTCAATCCCGATTTTTTTAATATCTAAATCAAAGCAAGCTATCTGATGAATACATAATTGACACTTTGTCTTTTCTAGAAAGACCTTGGAGTGATATTTTTTTTTAATAATTGCTGATTAGATTATTAGAGAAGATGTGATCTGATGGTAAAAATCAGGCAAATATTGAAATAATTTGAGTGGTAATTCTAGGAACATGTATAAATAAGAAACGGCTTTGTTGAAACGAGTTTATCATATTTTTTAAGAGATCTGATTCATATACCAATCTTCCACATATTTCCAAATAAGGTGTTATTTACAATTAAAATGGATGCTCAGTGTATTATATTTCTACCTTAATGAAATGAATACACAAAAAAATTCCAAACCTCACGCTCATATGCAAAATAAAAAATTAGGAAAATCAAAAATTACACTAGTCAACAAGCATTTTGTGGCTAAGACCACACATAGTGTTCTTAGTAGTAATTTGTATGTAGAATCCGAATCTGCTTTTAGATTTTTTTCTATCACGTCACGTTTCCAAGTTACGCACTTCGAGACTTCTATGTTAAAGTAATGGGAGTGAAGAGAAGCGGCTACATTGCTAAAGTATCCATGTATCCATATTTTGGTGCCGCAAGGAAATTTACCAGGCCCCAAACATTGAATGATTTAAAAATGTTTCATTGTAAAACAAGAAAGCTGTGCGTGCTAGAGAAATTTAAAAATTATATTCGTAATCAGCAGAAAAAATACTACCAAAAATCAACCACTTTCATTTTGTCACAAGAAAAATCTTAAATTTTGTTGGCCAGTGTTATTAGAGTTATAGAGTTAAAGCTCCGTTGTCCAATCAAAACATCCAGAAGTCAATATGTGAAGTTCTATATGAATAATATTTTATGCAAGTACAAAATATACGCTAAACTAAGTCGTTGTATACAGTTAAGAAGAAATTACTATTAAACGCTACATTCAATCTCCAAAAATTACTGACTAGCAGATGTTTCTTTTGAGCTTTCGATTATCTGTTATGCATTTAGATTTATTATGTTGTAAATTATATTAATAAAAATTCTACTCATAGTTATGAATTAGAAATTTGCCAATTAAATTTAAATTCCACTAGCTTACGAAGAAATATGACAGCAAGAGAAATAAATGCTGATGCGCTATTTTGAACATCTGAGCTATTAATGATATTATAACAGGTTTTACAAAATAACAAACAAACTACACATGTATAATCAATTCAACAAGTTCATGAAAACAAGATGCAGAGAACCATAAATTCTTAATATATTACAATTGCCTTGGGTAGAAGAACGGATCAATACTTAAAACTTTCTTTAAGTATACAGCTAGCGTATACAGCAAGGAAAATGAAACTTACAAACTTGTCGAACGAACCATATTAGTCTATGTTTAACAAAAGTAAATCAATCTCTTTTATAAATTTCTCCTTATCTCTTCTCCTTTCCAGCTAATTCCTGGACTACAGGTGCGCCTGTGATACATATCTAGAGACTGACATTGAAGAAACAACTCTTTGCACTCTAATTTTTCGCTCGCTCTCACGATGAGACAGACTGAGTCTAAGTCTGTTTATTTTGATCGTGGCATCGAAGGTGAACGATTGACCTTCGTATTGGTTGTGGCTGGACTTTCCTCACCGGACACTCCTGCGCTCCTATGTGGACGGCGGCACTCCTATTACGCGATCGTACACCTCCGTTAATGACCACACCCTTTCGACCTACGCTACTTTTCTTTAGAAAAAAACATTATTAATAGGAAAGGGTTTATTCGCGTTTTTCTCTCCATTCTGACGAGAGAAATAAAGAATAAAAAGCCTCGAGGCTGACGACTCTCTCACAACGGGGGAGAGGCTATAAAGAGAGTATACACTCACACGCTCCCACACAGTTTGCCTTTAAAATTATGAGCGCGGATGACGTGTTCATTCTAATCTTCAAGGGTGGCAGAGGAAGGGAAAAATAACCACAAAATTTCTTGGCCACAAAATATTTTCTACTACACCAACACCCTGCGCGCAAAGTTCATTTAACAGCGTGACAATCGCTATAAAGAGGGAAATTTTGCAAACTGCTCATGTTTAACACATAAACCAATCCTTGTCTGTAGCAATTCCGTTTGCACACAACGACCTGTGGACAGCTTTCGCCAAAAACATATATTTTTCCTTTTTTTTTATCCTCTCATTATTCTTGGAGAGAACGTCATTAAGAAAGTGCAAAAGGAAGGAAACGCCTCCGCAAATAATCCGCATTGAAAGAACGGAATTCCATTTTTACAGGCGAAGAATTCGAATTCCAATAAACTATCGTCAAAGATTACGAGATTATTTTTTCCCCTTAAAAATCTCTCGTCATAATTCTTCTGGTGATATTTGCAGATGTGTATATGGAAGCAGTAATTCAGAGCAAAAAAAAAAAAATCATAAATTCTTGTAGACATTTCGGAATTCTGCTAAAGCAATAAGAGTAAGGTTTGCTTTAACTTCATTTAGAAAATGGCTTATAGTAATAACTTTTCTCTTATTTATTCTACACATCATTGTATTGTTTCTTAATATAATGTGTACAAAATAATAATCTATTATTAAGCAAGAAGATAGGTAAACACAATTTTAAAAACCGTGGGAAATTATCCTACAAGCTTTATTCAAAGCAATATTGATTTCATTAATAATTCAAAATAAGGTATCTCTAAATCTAATATCTAACCCTTTCGTATTTCAAGACAAAAAAAGCAGGTGCACTGAAAAAAAAGCATGAGTTATACAACATATTTAATTTAGATAAAAATTGAAATCAGAAAATATAATCTCATTTTTTTCCAAAAAAAAATTATCTCAAGAGCTCATTCATCATTAGTTTTTTTTTTCCTCTCTCTCACGGTTTTTTTTATTTTTTTTATTAATTTATTATCAACAACATCCATGTTTTTAACAAATCCTGCTTCTCTTATTAAAGAAATGAACTGAAGGTTAAACGGACGATATTTCTTTTTCCAGAAACTTTATACCGTTGTTTATTAAATTTCTTTACAGGAAATAAAGATTGAAAAGAAAATGTGAAAGAAAAAGGGGTTTCGAGGGGCGGTGGGAAGGGTGGAGCGACGAAGATAAGGTAAACTGGAGACACGTGACACTTCATATTTTTCTCGACAACGTTTCCATTTAAGTCGAGACTTCCTGCCACCAACGAAATGATTGCATTTAAAGAAAAATGGCGAGAGAGCGAGAGAGAAAAGACGATATTTCCTGTCGGTTTGAATGTTTCGGAAAAAGCCACGCCACCACACTTCGTGCTTGCAAGCATAGAATGAGGCTAACGCTCTTTTTATTAAAAAATAAAAAATAAATAATCTTTAAAAAAATTCCCCGGCGACCTTTTCACACTAGGCGACGATTTATTTACAACCGAAAAACTCCTTCGAGTCCAACAAGCTTCCTCGAGGGGCCGACAGACCTTCTTCCACTCACTCGTCAATGGACTGCGACACCAAAAGGGTTGGAAACCTCAATGAACCTCAATGAACACCACATACATGCATACAAAAACATACACAGACGCGGTTTGGGATTACATTTCCAAGAAAAATTAAGAACGAACGATAGAAAGAGAAGAATTTATCATTAAGCTATCGATCCTACACGAAAATGTTAAGAATTGCAAACTTTTATTTTTCTTTTTTTTTTTTTAATTAAGATATGAATTCTAAAATTACCTACTAATAAACAAATATAACACGTTTCCTGGCGAAGTAAAGTGGCGATTGAAAAACACATTTTTTGGAGGAAGGGTCAATTAATTTTTTTAGATCTCGAGAGAGGATCTGAATGATAATACACGATGAGGAGGAATGAAAATTTAGAGGAAGATGTAAACAGATGGTCAAAAGAAGAATGGAAGAAAAAGGAAAAATAGCGGGAGGGGGTGGTCAAATGAAAAGATAAAAGACGAAGGTTGAAAGGAAGTGAAAGACGAAGAAGTTTTCTCTCTCTCTTGTCTATGACGCGAAAGCAACCAAAGTTGGGCTTTGGTTCAGTGAACTCTTATTTAGTGTCATGGAGATAAACCAGATGAAAAGATGAAACAGGGGAGAGAAGCAGAAAAAAAATTTCATGCAGAAGCGGGAGAAAAAAACAACTTTTCAAGTATCTAAAAATTAATTTAATCTGAAAATAACTCTTCAGCCACGAGGTCAGGCGATGCCACTCGCTGATAAAAATATCAAAATTGCTTTTTTAAAGAAAATAAAAAATAGCGAAGAGAAGAAAAGAAATGTGACGGAAATTTGAATAAACGAATGGAACAGAACAAAGCGAGCTATTAACAAAGAGAATAAAGACAAAAAACGATTTTCTCTGTAAATAAAAAATAATTTCCACTTGTAAATAAAAATACTAAGAAGTTTTTTTTAATCATAAAACTTTACAAAACCTTAATTCCTATTTTTAAAAAATTAAAAAAGATTATAGTCATGAGGATAAGCCCTGACGATTACAAGGAACTTGGGATTCGAACCCGTGTCACGAAGTTGATCCGCGTCCAAATTGCTAACATCAACAAATTCTTGTAATCGATATGAAATATTTTTTTACAAACTAAAACTTATTTTAGAAAAGTGTGAGAAAAAGCGAACATAGGCTTTCAGTTAGTTACCTTATGAAGTCAGAGAACTTTTTAGAATGTCAAACAGCATTAGAGAAAGCATCACTACACTTCTAGGTTCTACTCTTATTAGAAGAATCGCATATATATTGCTTAATATTACTTCATCAAAACTTTAGGCTGCTAACTGTAAAACTTTAATGCCTGCTGAATTTCGAATAAAAGCGAACGCCATGAATCAATACCGTCACAGCTCGATATTCACCTTTCTTGACCCGTGTGAAGAAAGGTGAAGCACTTTGCATTTTAATCCGCCTGTGAAATGCTAAAAGAAAAAAAAAATAACATGCAGAATCTCGAAGCACCGGTATGATAAAAAAAAAAGTATAAAGCGGATTTTTATTTTATTTCTCCACATTTTTATTTAATCTTTTCGCATTTCTTTTCTCTTCTCTTCACATTCAAAGCCCAAGCGTGGGTCTGAATGTTATTGGCGACGGAAGAAACCCTGGATCGATTACGCCTCGCAACGGTCGAACGGTGAAACTATTTCATAAAAGAGAGGGAAAAAAAATAAAAAGCGACTGCTATAGTTTTTTTTCCCTTCTTATTCTTCTTTATAAAACAGATTCACGGCTAGTTCTCAAGATGGATCGCAACTTTTACAAAAGCGAAGCGAGTCGTTGCATTCGAGTCACGAGGTCGACGCGATGTTTCCCTCGTTCGTGGAAGCAGACGACTTTTTTCAAAAACTGGTCCCACAAGCCATCGTGAAAGACCCTACAGGTCGAAGCTGATTTTGAACTGCTTTTCTCCATCATCATCATCATCATCATTCCTCCTCCCTCTTTCGCCCCCCCCCCCCCCCCCCCTTCTACCTTTATCGTTCCCTCTCCCTTTTAACACTTCATCCCCGAAAAGTAGAATAAAAGGAAAAAACAACCGACGAAATGAAAAGATGGAATGTACTCGGAATGTCCCTGGAGGAATTATCCTATTTATTTAATTAGAGTTTAACCAATATAAAATGATAACGAGAAAGAAAAATACATAAGAGTCTCTAGTGCACACTCGTATATAAACAAATAAAATTTTAAAAAATTCATTTCATTTTTAATTTTTAATCAAAACGCAAAGAATCCTAAGTAAAATGAAGTATCCAAAGAGTAAAGAAAAAGTCATATTAGGTGCCTGTTTTTAAAAAAAGAAAATTATCAAAAACTTTACAACTTAAATTCAACCCATGTTGTCCGGTTCGCTTGTATCACATCCTGACAAATTTGATATGCAGTGTTAAATTCTCAGAATTTCGCTGAGAAAAAGAGTCGTTTTTACATTATTGTTCGTAATCGAAAAACAAACGATTGAAGGGAAGTTTAAAAATTGTTGATTTCTATTATTTTCCTCTTTTTTGTAATATAAGTAATGAAAAAGAGAAAACTAAAGAAGCTGAACCTGATTAGTCAGGTTGACAGCGTTTTGGCAGGTACATTTCAATATAACAAATGCCACCACTAAAGAAAAATAAGAATAATAAAGTTGTTTTTTTAAATGAAACTTAGGTATTGTAATCCGTATATTTTTTACAATGAATTATAAACTTTTCTAATAGCCGACCCTTAAATCATACATAATGACAAAGGAAGGCAAAGGACAGTGTAATTTTCAAGTATTGTATGCTAATGTCGTTCAGGAGAGAAGTATGGTAATTTGGTTGAAAAATACTCATGAACAAATTCCGAGAAATATACCATCTTATAAATATTTAACTTATATAAAAGGTATACTTACATGCAGAAAAAAAGTACAATCCATAAACATACAATTGATTAAGAATGGAAAACACATATCTCACTTGGCTTGTTGATTTTACGACAGATTTTTAAATCACAAATTGCATAAGAAAATAAAACGAGTTTACCTTTCTCAATTAGTTATGCAATCGTTTTTTTTTTCTCTTCAAAAATTTCAAAATATATAACTTTTATCTCAGATGATAAAACAAGAAGTTCAAACTTCATGCATTTTTCTGGTAAATAATAACGGATCATTAAGCCTCGATGAAGATAATAAGTTTTAAAAAAAATTATTGAAAAATGTCTTATCTTTGTCTGTCATCCTTTAATTGCTTTACGTTTCCAGGAGAAAACTGAATTTAATTAAGCGACGATTTATTTTAATTCCCGAGCAAGACAAAAAGAATCCATTTTCGTGATAACTTTTTTTTTTCTTTTCGTCTTATTTAAGCAGCCGAGAATTTTATTTTTATATATCTCCGATAGTCTTGTGTAAACAGATGCTCAAGAAAAAAAGCCTCGATGCTTGTGTTGGCTAAATATT
This sequence comes from Rhysida immarginata, assembly GCA_023313115.1. Taxonomy (NCBI): domain Eukaryota; kingdom Metazoa; phylum Arthropoda; class Chilopoda; order Scolopendromorpha; family Scolopendridae; genus Rhysida; species Rhysida immarginata. Next base: position 3,731,996 of record JAHWFO010057280.1, on the reverse strand, counting down.
TACAGATTCTGCAAAAGTACTTTAGTAATGACTAAAGACAAAAACATGCAAAATAAAGTCTTATTTCACAACAGTTTCAAAGAAAACAATTTTTTGACTTCACAATCTTTTTAGTGGAAAAGTAATGAATAGGTTTTGTCGATTTTTAAAAGTAGTTTTTCCTTATTCTCTCTGTAGGGGATTTCGTTTTAATTAAAGTTGAAAAGCTTTTAAGGTAAACCCATAACTGACAAGTTTAAAAGTTTAAAGAAGCAGTTTATCCTAGATTTAGTTTATTAATTAAGAACAACATGTTTTTCTAGAAGCCTTATAGTTTTTATCCGTGAATTTTCCGCATATGTGAACAATTAATGAGCGTAAGCACCTAAATTTTACTTCATCACATCCTCAACAAGACTGCTAAGTTTGATTTAAACAAAATATTGTTATTGTTATTATCCGATTTGAAAATTATTATTTGCTGCAAATAATATGTAAAATGTTTACATTTTGGGATTATATTCCTGTGTCAACACTATTTTATTCATTCTATATATAGAGTGATGCTTAAAAAAAAAAAGAAAAGAAAAAAATGGGTAGAACAGTGAGATTAATTCAGAAATACAAAGTTTTAGTAGCCCAGTCGTATGAAATTTGGTGACATTCTAAATAGCAGCAGCAGCAACAACAACAACAAACAAAACGCCTTCCGAAATCTTCTTCACCCTCTTGTTCAAGAACAAACATACAATTTGAGGTCACGTGGGTGCAAACGAGAACCCCCACCGACGTCGATGACGACGACGACAGGTAAGAACGAGAACTGGGAGCTGTTATCGGGTCGGCCTACCCGACGACGACGCTCACGAGCAAACGAAACTGACTAAAGGTGAACTGAAAGGGGTTAAAACTCCACTTACCTGCGCTCGAAGGTGACTGCTTGCCGCCGCCGTTGCCGTATCTCCCAGCACAGGATTCACCGAGCGACAGTCCCAGAGCGATGACGTCGGCGATCTTTGTTGCTTTCTCAGCGGCTGCTGATGACGACGTTCGATGACGGAAACAAAACGATTTTCGGTCGAGAGTTAGAAAGAAATCTCTCGAGCCGAGCGAAAGTTTAGCAGGCGGCCGGCTCCGCGCACCGTTGACGACACTCGAGGGAAGAAAAAAGAAAAGTGGCGACGACGGCCACCGTGAAATATTTCCAACAGATGGTAGGAGATAGTTTAGCGCAGACACTGGCTCCCACAAGCGATGGCTGCCATTTGTCTTAACGGGATGAAAAAGTGGACGTAGCAGCGGTGTTCTCTCAACTCGCAACCGGGAAGTATACAACGGAGAGTTGAATGGTTGTTGTCAGCTAGGCTTTTGTTACTACGATAGTAAATAGTCCTAGTGCGAAGTAGGCTGCTCGATGGAGAACGTCTCAATTTTCTGGATTACTACTCCGAGAGTGGCATAAAGAAGAATACTTCATATACATCAATAAGCATGGAATGAGGAGGGGGGGGGGGGCGGGTAATGTGACTCCTTCCTCAGTGATTAATTTTTTTTTTTTTCAAAAATCAAATCTGAAATAACATTTTTGATTCAAATCCACTATTTTTATAAATCCTAATCCTATAGTAGAGGGGCAATTGCTGTATTACTACTGAAATTGTTTTATACAGAAATCCACCGCTTTCAAATTGACCCCCTACGAATCTGGCATCTTGAATTAGATGTTGTAATAAGAATAGAACGAGAGAGAGAGAAAGGTGAGGGGGAGTCGAAGCGAGCCTTCAACCGTCACTGGCAAACCACAGACGCCGACTACAGGCAAAATAGCCAATCGGATGCGAGCCTCGCTAAAGTGATGAATGAATCTAACCACCGCTATAAAAGGTTCCCCGAGATCTCGTCTTCTCATTCCTGGGAGCATTTCGGCGGAAAGATTCTAAACACAAGTGAAGAAGCGACAAAGTAATCAGACGCTTCATGATTAGCCAACCGTCACCGAAAAGAAAAACATTAAGGAGCCATTATTCTTCATTATTATTATTATTATTATTATTATTATTATTATTATTATTATTATT
>JAHWFO010057280.1:3671505-3729929 GCA_023313115.1 Rhysida immarginata | reverse complement strand
TTATTATTATTATTATTATTATTATTATTATTATTATTATTATTATTTTATATACAACATAATTCAAAATAAATTAATTGATAACACGCGGGAAAGCAAAGCAAATAGGAGAGGGTGGGGGGAGGATGGAAAGAGATGATAAAAAAAAAAAAACGAAGACCGAGTGACGGGAAATTAAAATTACTGGAGATGAGATAAAATATTAAAAATTGTAGAAAAAAATTAATAGAAGGAAACGGAAGAGAGAAAAACAGATGTTAGTAGAAGAAATAATAGAGAGAAGGAGAGAGAAGGGGAACAAAAAAAGCTCATAAAAACAAATTTAAGAATTGATATCTTGTACTAAACAGGAAACAGATATATAATTTTTAGAAAATTAAAAAAAAAAGTAATGTAAATTATTGATAAGCTGTCAAATGAAAAACAGGCGGAGCTTGAACTTTTTTTATATATGGTAGGATTTTAGTTGTGCATCCGATTGCGACCGAGCCAGGACGATCTCTTTTTTTTAATTGTGCAAAGAAAAAGTACGTCACAAAGATTAAACGGAATAGGCAAGATAAAGAAAAAATAAGTAAATAAATAAATAAATAATAATAATAATAAAGATGATGATGAAGGCATTATATGATAAGAAATTTATTTTTGTTTATAATCATTAAGAAAAATAAGCGTGCTAATTAAAAAACAATTAAAGAGACTTTAATGTAATTTTAAAAAATTAGCTACAATGAAAGTAAAATATAATAAAGCAATTATAACTCAATTATAATTCCTTTCTCACTCCACAATGCTTAAATGATAAGACACCATCATCTTGCTTCACTAAGTGAAAAAGGCAATGTAAAATAAACCACTTCCAAACAAGTGAATTAATATTCTTCCGTATTAACTGTTGTTGCTGAATTAAATAATTAGATATATTAACTATACCAACAATACATAAATTTTACATAATGTAATAAATTGCTACAGGTTTCGGTGTCTTAGACTATCTTCAGGCATATCAAACTTGATTTGAATGATTTTATACTCATTATTAATAATTCATCAATTACAAATTACTATTATACAAATAAACACAACAACACAAATTCACAACATGGTTTCAACCATGGTTTTCAACTTAATACCTTTATTGTTAATATTCAATTGTCTTCAATTTAAATATGTTATTGTTATAATCCATTCCGTTTTAAATTCAATTAAAAAAAATCAAACTGAAGATGAGAAAGCTGTTTCTTGAAAACGTTATTGTACAACTTTCTTCCATTCAACTACCCTATTCGTCTTCTACTTCAATCCCCATCTGCGACAACAATCTTCCAGTCGCCAGCCATCAGCCATTACATCCACTAGTTCTTCTAGCAGCATCAGTTTAACTATCATACGTCATTAGATTTTTTACTGTTAAAGCCATCAAAAATTACTTCATCATCTTCCTTTCTCCAAGATATCTACCCATCTTCATCACTCAACTCAACCATTCAAATAATGATATTGTTTGAAAAAAATGGAAGGAAAAAATTCTGCCACCTGGATTCGAACCAGGAACCACGAGTATTACGCTCGAAGCCTCTACCAATTGGGCTATCGCAGACACTGTAAAGCCATCCTGTCAGCAAGTGGTAAAGCCCAAAGGAAAGATCACCAAGTAGTCAAAAGGGAAAGCCCAATAGTAGGCGGGCACCCGGTTCACAGATCGGGAATTTCTCCTACCCAACCATCAGAAAGTTTGATAAACACGCATAAGAAATAATGAATGAAAACTGGAGCTAATTCTCCAAACATCAGGTAATTCTTCTTCTTCTTCAGCTTTTCCCACTTCTATGTGGGGTCGCTGTTATTGATGAGCTTTCTCCATTTCTCTCTGTCCTCTGTCCATTCCCTTCTGAGACCCTTTGATTTCAGATCTTCATTCACAATATCTTGCCATCTTCTTCCCTCTTTTCCTCCTTCCCTCCACTTTCATGTTCATAACTCTTTTGCCAGTGTAGTTCTCGTCTCTTCTCATTACATGGCCAAACCATCTCAGTCTGTTTTCTTGGATTTTATTTTCAATATCTGTAACTTTCACTGTCCCTCGGATGCGCTCATTTCTAATCCTGTCTGCTCGTGTCACTCCGCACATCCATCTCAACATTCTCATCTCTGCCACCTACATCCTTTGTATATTGGACTTTTGTAGAGAGAATGTTTCCATTCCATACAGCATTGCAGGTCTCACCACCGTCCTGTAAACTTTGCCCTTTAGACGCACAGGGATCTTCTTATCGCAGATGACTCCAGAGACTTCTTTCCAAGTTTTCCAGCCTGTCTGTATTCTGCTAGCTACTTTCCTGCCCGTCTCACTCCATTCATCAACTGTCGACCCAAGGTATCTGAAGTGGTCAGTTTTCCTGATTGCTGTCTCCATCAGTTTCAGCTCCTCGTTTTTCTGGGCCTCTATCCAAACATCAGGTAATGATATTTGAAAAAATGGAAGGTTAGGTTAGGTTAGGTTAGGTTAGGTTAGGAAAAATGCTGCGGCCTGGATACGGACTGAGAAGCACGAGTACCTTGCTCGACGCCTCTGCCTAAATTCCCGATCGGGAAAAGAGAAATTCTCGATCTGTGAATCGGATGCTCGCCCTGCCATCTTGACTACTTAGTGGTCTTTACGACGCTTGGTGACAGCATGGCTGTGCAGTATCTGCGATAGTCCAATTGGTAGAAGGCGTCGAGCGTGATACTCGTGGTTCCTGGTTAGAATCCAGGTCGCAGAATTTTTCCTTCCATTTTTTCAAATAAATCATTACCTGATGTTTGGAAAATTAGTTCCAGTTCTCATTTATTTTTTCCCAACATTGGTGAATTTACATTTGTTATTTTATTTTAATATTAATAAGAAGTATAAAACCATTCAAATTAATAAACATTATATAATACTATTTCATTAATTAATGTATATCAAACTTAAATTTATAACATTGACATTCTTTATACAAGTTAATTGATTTGAATATGGGACATGTCAGTATGTAAGATAAAAATACATCTTAAAGACTTCAAGGCAAGGGATATACCAGCAATATTGTACAAACGTATAAATACTAGATAATAACATATACAGGAGCTGTCCTTCCTTTCAGCTAAAAATCAGAAAAGAAAATTAATAAAAAATTTTGGAGGATTGTTAGGGCGTATTTTTAAATGGGATGAATTCTCTACAATAACACCATTAATCATACACTTTGCTCAAGAGATAGCATCTAGAGTGAATATTATCACAAAATTTGGAATAATAAAATTCTCTGTAAATACAAATAATCATCTATTCATAAGCCGTCCATCTTTACATTCGCTTTTTTGTTTCTTTTTTTTTTTTTTTTTTTTTTTTTTTTTTACGTATCCACGTGGAATCAACGTCTTTCTTTTCTGTAATATATTTGAACACCTGCTTCCTGCTGTTGTAAGGTGGATCTTATTATTATTTCACATCTCGGTGGATGATGGGAGAGATGAGTTGGAACACCGGGGAAAAATGTTTTTGTTGTAGCTTTCGTCGGAATTGTTAAATATTTATTATCCCTTTTCCATTCGGCATTCTTATTTATGTAGAAATTATGGCATTTACCATTCGAATGAATACTAATAATTCGTACAACAGATAATGGACTGACTACATGTATCATTCAAATTAAAGGGAGAAAATCGTTTTAAGGCGGAGGGCGAGACAAATTGAGAGATTAAATATTTCCGTTGTTTTGTAAAAAAATTTTTTTTTTAAATTTCTATAACTTCATTAACAAGGTAAAAAATGTGAATGTTTTGTACAAATCTATTACCACCATGTTTTTAAATATTTATTTAAGATATAGAGCATGAGCGCTCTTTCAGAAGACATCACCCTTAATTTCATATTTTTCAAAAATAATATTTAATAAATATAAAATGTGTTTTTTATCCTGTCAAAATTGAATAAACGCAGATAAACTGATGCGAAAACAGCTGTTTTTCCGAGCTGCGTATCAATCAGGTAAATAATCAAATGCATTCCAATTTTTCTGGGAATTGTAAATCATTTAGTTAAATGCTGCCTGTTTGCTACAAATTTTTAAAATATTTTTCTAGCAAATTCTTTAATGAAATTTTTAAAACTGTTTAAGCATATTGAAATCATTTTCAATGGGATAATTTACGTCTGCGAAAACTGACACGAATTTTCTGAACTTCGTATAAAAAGAAAAAAGAATTTTTTTCAAACTTTAATTCTCTGTGTAATTTTAGAAGATTTTCGGATGTAAACTGAACGCAATGATTATAATAATCTTCTAAATTATTATTATTATTGTTGTTGTTGTCGTGCAGACATACTTTAAAAACAGTAATTTTAGAAATAATGACTGCTGATTGCAGAGTAATTTTCCAAAGCCGTGATCTTGAAATTTTTTTTCATCCCTAAAGAAAAGCTTGACCGTCTGAGATCACAATGAGTTTTCTTCCCAAATTTAAGGGCAATTTAATGCAAATCTCTCAATTCAGTGCAACGAAATACAGCCGCTCACCATAACTCATTGCCGGCCTAATGCGCTTTACGCTCGCCGTCTCCCCCAAAACGGTGACACCGGCCGAACTCCCCCAACTCATTTTAATATGCTCAATTGGGATAATTTTCTTATTCGGTCTCTTGTAAAAGTCTCTCTTTAGAGTGGCCGTAAGATTTTACCGTGGCTATCTTAATCATATTTTAAGTATTTTCGAAATGTGAAAGCAATTTAATTTTAATGAATGTAATTAGTTACCAGCCGTCCATGTCAGTTATCAGCCGTTCGCTTTGGTCAGATGTGACAATGGGGAATGGGCAGGCAAAGATCTTTACCATTCTAGAAGATTAATTCTTAAGAGAAGAGATACATAAAAAGTTCACTTCATTACCATACAAGATGCATTCTTTCATATCAGTTCACCCATATCATTAATATACGATATAAGAAGGGTAATCATAAAATGATCATTCTTTCCCATATCATTGTACACAATTTTTAAGTCATATAAAACGATTAGGAGGAAGGTTTATACATTTGCAGCAATGAGATAAGAAAAGGTATTCTCTCAGTGAGATCTCTAGACGTTAAACAATACTTCAAATGATAAGTACTATAATCATTGTAACTTTTTATGCATTTTCACGTCTTCGAATATTTCGTCAAAATATTTCGTGAAATTAATTCATTCGATTTAAATGCAAATTAAATATAAAAAAATCATGCTAATTTCTTTGGAAGAAGCTTCTATAATAAGATTGAAGTAATCTAAAGGAAAACAATAACATTTATATTTCATGACTAAGATTTAGAAAACTTTTGAAATTTATTTTTAATTCTTAGTGCATATTATATAAGACATATTTTGAAATAAGATTTACATTGATGCATTTTTATATTTTTATTTTTATTGGAAGACATTTACTTTCATGGAGCTTGATTTATCATAGTAAAAGTAAGAGGGTCTAATTACGATAATTTCTCAGGGTTTAAGTTTTGCATCTAACTGATTAAAAAAACGGGATCTAAAATTAAGAAACGGAAGAAAGCGCACGAAATTTTTTTAAATATTAAATTAAGGAAAAGCATTTTTAAAGAATTAACATATATTGGATAGTAAAAACTTCTAAAATATTTTGAAAAGGTATGAAATTTTTGAAATTAACTAAGTGATATCTATTCTACACATTAAGAAATTTAGAAGCTTAGGCTGCGCGACTATTTATAATCTTGATGCCCTTTGTATTCTGAACTCAGATAATTAGCATTGTCCCCAACAATCATCGGGCCTTGTTGGGCTCTTAAACGAACCCCTCTAAAGCGAACTTTGCTACTCCCTCAAATTTTATAATTCATGCAAATAAATGAAATTCATGAGTAATAACAAAGAGAAAAAGGAAAATATGATTGGAGAATATTTCTCCTTATATATATTTGTTATTTTCGGATTTTTATATCTTTATTAATTACAGAAATTTTGGATCAGCGTGGACAAATTTATTCAGTAAACAATGGATGAATATTATTTAAAGGGATATTGCATCGCAAGAATGCAGGAGAAACTTATTTAATATCCGGAGTATATACAATTTATTCAGTAAAAATCAAGAATAGTTAATATCGTCTTTAATAAACGACAAAACGCTTTCTATTTCGACAGACATCCTCATAATTAACTGGTAAGTGGGCAGCGCAATTTTTCATAATTTCCAGGCGGCAACGAACCACATTCACCTCTTCGTTCATTCATAGCGTCCATTCTGTTATGTTGAGCCACAGAGGCGAAAAAACGCCGAAGAAGTCTGTTTGTAAAGTCGGCGACGCCGTTTCTCAACAATTTAACTAGGAAGCGGTTACTTTTGAACTTGTCTACAGAAAACTGCTAACAGGGCTAGAGGTCACTTTCATTATCGAAAAGCCCGCTCTCTCCTTCTCGCTACGAAAACGAATCATTACGGTTGTCATGGCAACCACATCCATTACGCTATCGTTTGCCCTTCACTTGGGGCAATAAATTTTCGTGTAATCCAATAGACAATAAGGGAGGGAGAGTTATCGACTGAATTCCCTCTGGGACGCCGAGTTCGACACCGGGGACGCTTCATTTGCAAATGTAACGGGAAATATTCATTTCTATTAATTTTTTCCTCCTAGTTATTTTCAAGTTTTTTTTTCTTTTCCTTCTTTTTAATTTTTCTCACCGATTTCTTTTTCTTTGTCTTGCCCTTCATTGGAATTTTAGTTCCTTTTTCATTATATCGACTCATTTATGATTTAGTTCCAGGTGCTAAATTTTTGATTACTACTTTCGATCACGCTAACTGATTTTTCAATTAAGACCATTTATCGTTTTCCGAAAAATAAGAACTTGATAAATGGATTGAAATGTTGTGCTGTTAAGACCAACTTTCCAATTTTGATCCTCTAGGGAGATTCTCTGCGATTCGACGATATGACAGTGCAATTTACTTTTTTTTTTTAGTATCACTCTACGAATTAAATTACTTAATCGTTAATTTAATTTTCTTCAACAGAAAAATAAAAAATAAGAATTTTATGTAAATGCCTAAGTTTCCCTATTAATTTTAAAAATTGTATGTTTGTTTTTTTTTTATTTGCAATTTAAAAATTCTATATAAGGGTATGGTCGTATTTTAAGTGGTCAAAAGCTCAATATGCACCAACTAGATAAAAGCCCTTATAACAAAAAAGTTATTCGCTGTGGAGATAAGTATTTGATAATTACCAGGAACTTGGAAACATTTTTTCTGCTTAAACTTATTTACACATTATTCTTTTTTTGTAAATCTCAATTCTAGTTAATATGCAAAGCATATTGATATCCTTTTCGTCATATTTAACGTGAAATTCAAACGGATAACATCAATCTTAACGTTTATGTTAGCCTGTAATATTTAAAAATTATTCCAGCTTAGGTTTAAGTTTGGCAATAATATTTAGCTTATTTGAAAATTATTTCAGCTTAAGTATAAATAAAAACCAGTTGAGAATGCGTGGTAATGTATTGTCAGAATGATGTTAAAAGCCCAAGTCACTTAACCGGCTCGAAAGACCAAAATGTTAAGTTTAACCACCATTTTGGCCATGTTCCCGATTAGATAGGACATATGTGGCTATTATAAATTTTATTTACTTTTTGATAGTCTATCCGAATATGAAGTCAAAATCAAAAATTCGAAAAAAAAAAAAATTGGCAACAGAACGACCGACTTCGCAAACCCAGAATTAACATCCAAGACATCGTGATGAGTAAAATGAAGGTAAAAAGTTTTCCAACTCCATCTTCAGCTACGGCGTTAGTGTAATTTTAAAAAATTCAATGGCCATTTCTTCTTTTTCGCAAAATATTATTGCTTTTCTGAAAGTAGAAATTTCCGTGTACAACCAATAGAAGCAACATACCATAATTAAATCTCTGATATGGAAAATTCCACATATGATAGCAAAAATTTTATGACGATATTTTCAACCATGCCATAACCTGGTTATTGAGTTAACTGATTATACAGGCCAACAAAGAATAACTTTTTAAAAACTTTTTTAACGTTAAGAGATGATTCTTATGCTTTTTTGTGCTGAATCCGTATTTGACCTCCTGAAGGTATTTTCTACAACCCACAGATTTCTTATTTTTTAATGAAACATTTTAAATTATTCAGAATTTGGCGCCTGATGAATGGGTAAATAGCCTTGTGGCCCAAAAATATGGGTACTTTAACATTGTAGTCGCATCTCTTCACACTCATTACTTTAAAATTGCAGTCTCTATGAGCATAACTTGGAAACGTGACGTAATAGAAAAAATCTAAAAGCAGATTCGGATTCAACACCCTAAAACCACAAGAATAAGGCAATTCATTCAAAAAGTTTTTTTCATCGCTGGCTCGTTTTATCGTGAATTTTACTATAATAAATATTTAAGAACTATAATCTGTCCACGAAAGTTGGAGTGGCGTGTCCAGTTAAACTTCTGATTTCAATTCGGGAGAGGCCGTGGCCTGATGGGCTTTACTGAACGCACAACTTCAGTCAAGTTAAGCGACATCAGGCACGGCTAGTCACTGGATGGGCGACCATCAGTGACCCACGACCGACTGCTGCGGCCATCTACAGCAGTCGTTAATCCAGGTTCATCCAGGGACCCAACTCGTCGGCCTCTGGCCATACAGGCCCTGGATGGATGTGTCGAATAACATTAAAAAAATTCTTGATACTTCTCTTGTTAAAAAAAATCCTAAATAAAAAGTAAAAAGAAATTACATTGTTGCAAAGTAAAATTATCAATGTCTAACAATTGAAATTGAGTGGTATCCAATGTAAATGAATAAATAATGAAAGTAGTTAAGAAAAAGAGAGCAGGTGAGGAACAATGTTGACGAAAAGGAATCCAAAAAATTAAACAATTGTTGAATACATATTTCAGCATAGTCCATTCGGCCTTTGCGTGAAATGTGATGGGCGTGTCAATTGTTTGACATTATTACAATAAAAATTAAAAATACATAACAATTGAAACTGAACATTTAAATTAGACACGCCGACCATTTCGTAAATCGAACAACATATACCATGTAGCTATCTTTCCCAAGTAAGCAAGCCTTTTTTTCTTTTTCAAAAATACACTAAATCATATCCTCAAACTATAGCCATTGTTTTGTGTTGTGTTTAATGGAAGTTGTTCTTAGAAATCAGGAGATTAAGGGCCTGTCCAGCGTAAAGTTAAAGTTCGACAACCTTTGCGATCAGCAAAGAAGTGTGCCTACTTGCTGAAAGATGGTTACATGATAACTGAAATATGCGTTCAAGAAATGTTTAATGTTGTCTGAATAAGATTTCTTCATTTACATTCCTTTTTTTTTCAATGAAAGTGCAAGTGGAGTTAAAATTCCAGAAAATTTTCACAGGAGTGGCTGAATTTGCACAACATGAACATCATATGGCAAATAGCGTTATATAAAATGAATTTTACATTTACGGCACGTAAACGTGATTACTAATTATGCAATTCTCTGCTGTTCAACAGCAACCTATAATGACAGTGCTTATAAAAATGTATTCGATCTTTATCAATCACACATACAGTAAATCGTTAAATTGAATTGTTAGAGTATTGTTGATATCCGTGGCGACAATGGTCAGTCATCCATTAACCTCTTGGATGAAGACAGTCAATAAGAAACATTTATTGAGCAGTTTCAAGCAAGATCCTCTTCAGGCTCATAAATTGGTTAAAAGTGAAGGTGAATGTAAAAAAAATCCAAGGTAGGGATAGTCGTGGTTAGGCGTCTTATCATCTGTTGGGCAAGTTTACGTCATTTCATGTATCAGTTTTAACTGTATGTGTAATACTTTGAAAAATACAGTGTTCTGAAATCGAATGAAATCATTTTACTAGCCCTGTAGTTAAACGACGGTACAACTATTCTAAGCGGAAAGACAGCATAAAAAACAACGTAATTTATTACCTTCTACATGATAATTTATTTGTTTATTTGAAGATGTTGCAACATAAAAAAAGCCAGAGATATATCATATATGAACAGTTGTGAATACGAAGTTCAAACTGACTTTGAATATCAAGTTTGAATATCTTGAACACTTAATACAAGAGAAAAATAAATTTCTTTTTTGCTGTAATTTCTTCCTTTAATGATATTTTTAGAAGAATTAAAATTTAATTTAATTATTAATTATTGGCATCTTCATAAGCTTAAGTTTAAAGCATTTTTAAAAATTTTATTTTATTAATTACAAAAGTTGGAACATTTACCCTTAGACACTGAATTTGGAGGATTCTTTTTTTTTTTTTTTTTAATAAAGACTCTTTTCATATGCCGATTCGGGAATTTTTCTTTGGACAATTCATGCAGATGACCTAGGTAAGAAAGGAGGTCGTATTGATAATTTTAAAATCGCACCAGCAACGTTTAAAAACCATTGACATTTTAAGGAATTATGTGGAATTCTATTAATAAACATGAATTTCTCTGGCGAACGAATAAATGAATAAGGCAAAGGACTAGGCGATTACCATTATTCATTGCCATAAGAATATGAATGAAATTCGCAGCGTTCCGATCAACAAATGCTCCAACGTTTTTCGATGGTGATGGAATTCGAAGGTGATTGGAGAAGATTGGAAGAGCCTCTGATTTAAGAAACAAAAAAAAGAAGAAGAAAGAAGAGAAGGATGGCACCACACTCACAAACACACAACACACACCCCACAGCTTCCTTCTCATCTGCAATAGGAAAAGGTTAAAGAAAACGCCATTTAAATAACAAATTTCATCCTGTGGCCTCGGGTGAAATTAAAAGGAAAGAAAAAAAAAAGCAGGGAGAAAAATGTAGATTAAAAAGATACAAGAAACATTTCCAATGCATTTTCAAGAGCGGTTTTGTTTTTCAAAGACTCCTATCGATATTGGACAAAAACAACATTATTAAAAAAAAGGAGGGAAAAGTGTTAATTAGATTGCGAGCAAATTTGTGCCGGTCGTAATCTCAGTCGTTTGTGGGCGACCAAAACTTGTTTTTACATTATTTTGGGAAAAATTCCATGATCATTTGAACGTTTGTTGTCCTTTCTCCGATCGGGATTAGCCTAATCATTGACACATTGAACTCTCAGTGGTTGCCATTTCCCTAAAGGTCACGTTTTTATGGCTCTCACAATGATAGCCTAATATAACAGCTGGGGACGGACATGATTCATATTCTCGTATTAGATGGAGAAAAAAAATACATTTTTATGATTCATTCTCACGAGATTTTCCGAAACATAAAAGATTCAGGAAAAAGATAAGAAAATATAAAATGTACGTGAAATGCATTTTTAAATTGATTTGTCGATGCTCTTCTAAAATGTCTGATGATGACTATCATTAGACTCGATTTTCTTATTTTTAATAGATATTAAACTCCTTTACTCCCCTCCGCTTTTTTAGGAAGAGCAATATTAATTTTTTACTTTGAATTCAAAATTAAAAATAAAAATAATTCGTAAATAAAAGAAGATTGAAAGGGCTTGCCAACTATTAATAAGGATACAGAGGAGGATTCTATTTTTATTAGTTATTTTTTTACTTCTTGATTTATCACTTTATCGATTTCTTTTAAGAAGTGGAATTTTTTTTCCTCATAAAAAGGATATGTCCATCTCATACATTGTATCTCTCAGATAGATTAAAATTAAACATTCACTTAATAATAAGCCATTATTTTAATTTTGAATTTCATAGAAAAAAATTTTTTCGAGGGCTCACATTGTAACAAATCCATGTATACTCCTTCTTAAATTTTCGTTAAATTACAAACAATACAAAGGAGCTTCTAATCATGATTCATCTCGTCTTATCACTTTTAAGTGATGAAAGAGATGGGAAAGTTATTAGTCTATCTAACGACTCCAGTTTGATAACATAAAATTATTATTCCATTATCATTTTATGTATTTTCTGTTGGTTTGTGATCAATATTTTATTTTTTTTTTTGCTCTATGTCCGTAGAATATTTTAAATTTTTAGAACATTTTTCTAAAGCATTTTCTCTGCATAGTAAATGAGAAATTATAAGAACAAAAATTATATATAATATATGGGTGTGCTATGTAAATCATTAGGGTATAAATTTTAAGAATAACGTGATTTGAGTTGTTTCAAAAGACATGTTTATTATGGAGGCAGCGCTCGATTATTATGCTAAAAGTGGTTTTAAAAGTGGCCATATATTACATTTTGTATGGTATCTTACCGGACGGTCTGACTTAAAAATATCATATTCGAAGTTCGTAAATTAAATCTGGAGTTTTTAACTTCTAAATGACTTTTACTTTCTAGAATGACGTTTAGAAGATGGCCAGATCAGAGAGAGAGGAAACAATTTTCTTAGAGACAATGGCACTCGCAAGAAACAGCTGGGGAAAAACAATCAGCGCTTTCGGATCTGCAAACTGTCTATTCTTTTCTGCCGTGTGATTGAAAAAAAGGGGGGGAAAGAAATATTTTGAGGGAAAACATACAGCTGGATTCTGGCCACCTTTAATCGCTCCAGAGTCGGGTGTTCGTCAACTGACCCTGGCTGAACCGAGAGGAAAGGAACGAAGGCGAAATGAATGCTTTGGCGCTGGCTTCAGAACCTAACTCATCGTCCGAATAACGATGGACTCGTAATTTTGACATCTCATGATATGAATTCTAATATTCAAAATTATAAGGAGAAACCTTCTTCTCGGGTCAGAGGTTATCGAAAGAGGATAATTTATTTGTAAAAAAGTTCGAGTCAAGAAGGTCCCCAAGGGATTTTTCCTTCTTCCTTAACAGGCCCGCTATCAATTTGAAACTGTTTTAAGTTGGACGCATAATGTTAAGGGAACCCACTACAAAGGGGGAAAGTAAAATTAAAAATTAAAAAAAAGAGGTTACTTTCACTATTAAGAGTCTACCCGGCCACCATCTGTTCTCTTTAAGAACTTAGTTAAAAACGACTTTATCGTTTTAAGCTTCTGTTGCAGTGGCCGCACTGTTGCGCATAAAAGGTTATGTAAAAATAAAATTATAACGATCTTATTTTGGAAGGCTTTCGCCCGAAAGAAAATACTCTTGCTGCAACTTCTATATTTTTCAAGCGCTAGACATAAAACACACTCTCTGCATTTAAAATTCCACCTCAAGGCGATGAACCGAATTTGTGCGATGTAAAGCGAACCCAACATTTGAGTCCCGCAACTTTTGATTGCCAGCTAAATTTCTCCTTCACCGAGTGTAGCAAGCAACGCCTCCAATAAAAATGCTTATGAAGAACAACAATTTTTCTCCCCGCCTCTTCCAATTCACAAAAAGGAAACTATAAAAATATATCTTTACAATAAGTAATATAACTAATAAGCAAAATACTCAGAAAAACTGGTCTCAAATACGCCTAATTAATATGCGATTCCAATAAACTTCATTATTAAATTAAAAATAACTACCAAATAAAATTGCTAAATATAAAATGCAGGAAACGTCAACTACTTCTAGGTAAATTGATCTTCGATTAATTTTAATAGAATAGCATATATACACTACTGAAAAACAATCAATGCAGGAAAATTCGTTATAATCAGATCAGCTTTCTTTCGCAGAAAAATTCCACATTTAAAATAACTTTCAAGACTAAGCTCAACTATTTACGTATTCGATTTCAGATATTTTAAAATAGAAAAGCGTTTCAATTGTTTTCTTAAAATGCCATCCTTTCGCTTTTCAAATGCTAAGCGGAAAAAAAAAATCAAACAAACTCGCTTGTATTATGATTTCATGTTTAGTTTCCGTTTATTTAATAAAATTATTTATCATTGGTTACAATATTCGAAAATAAAAATTTCTGAGATTAAATCTAAGCATTTTCAAGCAAATTTCTATAATCATAGAAAGAGAAGACATATTCAGATTTTGTTTTCAAAGTATTGATTAAACAGAAGTATTCACTATTTAGTGCTCTAATGCGAAAGATTCTTCTTTATTATTAAAATAGCAGGCTTGTTTTTCCTGAATGAATATTTGATCATATAATTAAAGTCGAAGTAAAAAAAATACTCTTAAAAATTTTCTGAAACCTATCTTTGAAATATTAAAACTCTATTTTTTGGCAATCGTAAATGTCAAATAAATAATAAGAGCTCATGTATTGAATGATGTTGAGAAATTAAATGCAAATTTATAGTTAAATTCTTTTGTAAGCAAATTAAAATTTAAAAAAGTCAGTGTAAAATGTTAATGTATAAATTCTTTTAATGTGGAAAGATGTTAGAAACGTTAAATTTACCGTATGTTAAACTTAAAATAGATAATGCCTGCATTCGGTAATATTGCGCTTTAAAGTTCCCCATTTCTAATTGTAAGCAAGATTGAGACATTTCTGCAAGCATTACTGGCAGAGCATAATCAAGTATTTAGTAAATGGGAAAATGTGGAAAAAATATGCGTATAAAAAATAATAAAAAGGCATCTCTTTTGTAAGCAAACTTAATTTCTCATCCCAAAAAACAATTTCGGCCCATTTTGTGACAAAGGGATTGACGATTGAATTTTTATAGTTTCACATACGATTGTAAATATTCTCCATATTTAATTTTATTTCCAAGAATTTCTAGGTAAACACATTTTTGTTCCTCGAATTTGAGATGAATTCTCAGTTTTCGACCTTCTGACCGGATTAGAGAGAAACGGTCTCCGTTTACGATCTAAGGGGGTGGTTAGGTGGGAAAGAATAATAAAAAGAGGGGGAGGTGTTACGTAGTAAGAGGAGTGAAAGTCCTAAATGGAGGGGAAAGAGAGCTTTTTCTTTTTCATTTTTTTTTCATTCTCAAATGTGTTGCGTATTCAAAGGGGTTTGATTTTCTGAAACTCGCTCCCCAGCTGCAGAAATAACGCCGTCATTTCCGTTCCATCCGCTAGGAAAATAGGAAGGGAAAGGGTTGAGAGAGAGAGAGAGAGAGAGAGAGAGCGCGCGAGAGAGAGGAGGGGGAAGTAAAGGAAAGGAACGGCATTTATTTCTTATTATCTGTATCGCACTCAATGAGTGAAACCACTGTGAGAAGAGTCTCCAGCCAAGAGGGAGCAGCGTGTCGCCGGCGTCGAAGATGACGCCTACAACTGCGAAATTAGTGTGGGAGTTGGGGACTCTTAAAGATTTTTTAATATAATTTTCTTTCACACTCGCCTCACACCACACTCTTTCTCTTCTTTTACGCGATTTTCAGCCGCTTACAAAAGGCAAGAGGACGAACGGGCTTTTGATGTAGGAAGTCAGCTAACCCTCGCCTCGAGGGCTAGAAGGGTTAAGAAAAGCAGCCATCTGCGGTTACCAAAGGGTTGTAAATGAATGTATGCAAATAGAGCATTGTTGCCGACTGTGATTGGTTGCACTTGGCAACCTCCGGTTTTCACAGCATCTGCCTCTTCCGGTACGACGACACCATTAATGGATCGCAGAGCCGCGTAGTGTCTGGTTTTAGCGGCGACAGAGTTACGGTGGTGATATGCCGGTATGTCTTGTCATTTCTCTTTTCCTCCCCTCCCTCTCTCTCCTTTCCTTTCCTGTTTCTAGGTGAAAGCCGTGGAAGAAGGGTTAAAGAATGGGAATTTAAAGGGGGAAAAAGGCTATATTTTAACGGAGGAAAGCAAAACCCACATTACCTACGACATCCACTTTTCTCCCCTATTCCAGATTGTAGAAAGATAAGATCGAGAAGAGAGAGAAACTGGGAGGGATCTGAGGTGGGGAAACCGACGGAGGGAACGAATAACGGTAAATAAATTAAGGTAAGGCGCAGGTAAAAATGAAACATTAAACCTAAAGGAAAAAAAAACCCACTGCAAACCACAACTTAAATTATCATTTTGGCTAGCTTTATAATTAAAGTCGATGTTGGATTTTCCAAATGTAAAATTTAATAATTACGAAGGGGAAATTTAGCAAAAATCAGTAAAAATTCAAATCAAGAGATTCATAACTGTTTCGTAACTTTCCTGATATCTGCTTGAAGAAATAAAATAATCAATTTAAACCAGTTGTGAATCCATAAGCTATCATCACTAAAATGAGCTTAAAAGGTTTTCTGAGGAATTTGACTGTGAAAATATGAATGGGTAAATGTGTTCGATAGCATTTATAGGTGAGAGAATTACATTTCGTATGAGAATGTTTGAGTGAGATATATTTGTGAATGTGTTTGAATAAGCACGAGTTTGTGAATGGGTGAATAGTATAAAAGATAGTTAGGGAATGAAAGTAGGTGCTTGAAAACATAAAATCAGAATATTTGTGTACTAATTATATAAATTAAAAATTTCTAGGGTCCTTAAGTTTAAGTAGATACACTACATGCAAATAGAATTTGGCAATCAGATATGTCCTCTTGTAAAAATATGGCTCTAATTTATTAATATGGCCTATGGCAGTTGATAAATTGTATCTCGCTGCGCTAGGGTTTTACAGTATTATAGTTAAACACTAGATTGAATAAATAAAATCTTGTAAACATTCCAAGGAGGAGCTTTAGCAGTGAAGCAGAAATACATTAATACGTTTATTAAAAAGAAATTGACCCCCTCCCCCGCCTCCCGAGTAGGATAAATCAAGTCATCTATTTTTACCCCTTTATCTGCACTTTTTACCTCTCCCCAAGTTTTTTTAATCAATAAATTGATTTTCTCGAACGTAATATGTAAAAAAATGTAAAAAACCTCGTATCTTATTTCCTTTCTCATCATTTCCGAACGTATGATATATCACATGTCATATGTTGCCATAGTTCTAAGGACCCAGTGACTGCCACCCCCGCAAATCCGATCCCACTGGAACAATTGGGCCTAAACATCATAGTAATGTAGATCTTGCCTAGAGGAATCTTTACGTACCTAAATAGCACATAGATATGTTGCCCTTTCTGAATCCCACCCCCGTAATTCCGACCCCCGTATACCAATCAAAACCAAGCTAAATAGTGCAGATGGACATGCCCATAGTAAGCTACATTCCGAATTTCAACCTTCTACCTCAAAAAATGTAGAAATTATGAAGGCGACAGACTGACATGATAAAACCAATAAGTAGCTCCATTCTTATTCTACTTACGAGGGTCAGTCAAATGAAAACCTGAAATATTTTTTACAGCTCCTTTATTACAGACACAGTTGGTACACTATTTTTCAATGTAGTCCCCATCTTTTCGATGCATTCCGCCATCGAGTCGGGAAGGCATGGACACCTCGAGCAAAAAAATCTTTATGGAATGGAGATCTTGCTTATAGGAATCTGCATACCGAATTTCACTCCTTTATATGCATAAATACACCTAGACCGTTTGGTGCCCTCTAATTTTCACCCCCAAAACTCCGACCCTAGTGGGCTAATCAAAACCAAACTAAATAGTGAAGGTGCACATGCCCACAGTAAGCTACATTCCGAATTTCAACTTTCTACGTCAAAAAATGTAGAAATTAGGAAGGGATACACAGTTAAGACATTATAAAACCAATAAGTAGCTCCATTCTTCGGCTACTGAATAATATAGATTATGAGCACTTGAGCAATCGTGCGTCGACAAAGAGATTTCACGTGCACGCGCCGACGTCAGTAATGCTTAAAAGATGAACAGAAAGTAACAATATATTCCTTCTTGACAAATCGATTGTTATATGACATGCCAGTATCTTTGAATTCTTTACACTCACTGTTTTAGCAAGTGAATTCGACTTGAAGGGGTCCACGAAAAATTCTGAAAACTTGATACGGCCGAGCTAAAACTTTGATGGTCATTTTTCTGAAAACAGAATTTAAAAAAGTTAATCCGTTTTCAAATTATCGTGCAAACGGCGGACGGCCGGATAAACTAACAGACTATGGGTGCATTCTTATAAGTAGCTTTTATGCTAAAGCTCCTAATAATATAAACATTGTTATAAACATTGTTTATACGAGCGTATTATTATCTCAAAAGAAGATTTTCCCCTCCAGGCTGTGTTTTTATTGGCATCGTCGCATATGCTTATTATTATTTATACTATATGCATATAAATACATCGATATCGGCTGTCAAACATTGAAATATTGAATACTGATAGTTTTCGATAGTATCCAGTTTAGTGATTTTATGCGTATTATTAAATCGTGTTGGCTCTATTTTGCTATCACTCATCTTTTTAAGGTGTAGCATATTTCGGAAATTCGGTTTTGAGCCGAAATCTCGGGAATTGTCGCACAGAAATTTGGATGCGATATCTGTAATCAGTAATGAAAAAAAAAACGTTCACTCCAAGTATCAAATGTTTCTCACCTTAATAAGAGTGAAGACAGACAGAAATATAGGATTCAGCAAAGAACTTTTTCAAGTTCGTTGAAATCTTTCGTGGTTTAAGAAGTATGACCAGAAGATAGGCCATCAGGAGCCAGATGTATTTGCTATGGTAGATGCAGCCTAGCAGAACCTACAGACTTCTCCCCAAAACCAATCGTGTATTATTAATGGAGAAAGTGGTGCTGGAAAAGTAAGTAAAAAGCTTCTAGCTGCTAATTTTGCTTGGCCGGAACATTTTTTTTGAAATTACAGATTGAAAAGAAAAAATAAACATAGTACCAATAGATGTAAAGGTGCGTTTTTAGCAATGTCGAAGAGAGTTACCTTAAACACTTTTTTTTTTTTATTTATACCATTTTAAAAATTATAAAGTTGGAAAAAAATTACTAAATTTCATTAATTTCAATTGAAAGTCTGTATATTTTAGTCTGATTTTTTTAATAATAAGGATAAGAAATACTGTTGTTGGAGAGCCCTGCAATTTCTTTTAAAAACGAAAGGGATGTGCGTGCGCGCTAAAAGAGGTTGGTTGGTTGGTTGGTTTGGTATTAACGTCCTTTTCAACTGCTATGGTCATTTCAGGACGGCGTTATACGGGCCGCAAATTTTGCCTCGCAAGGGTTCTTTAACGTGCAGCCGGCAAACGACTACACGGGACCAACGGCTTTACTTCCCTTCCGAAGGAAGTGCGTGATCTCAGGATTTCCCCCTGAAAAATCCTCGTCGTCCTCGGCCAGGATCGAACCCGCGTACTCGGGCATCAGAGGCGATACGCAACCACTGAGCCACCGAGGCCGATCGCTAAAAGAGCCTTCCATTCATTCCACTACCACTACTACAACTACTACTACTACTATTACTCCAGCTCCTTCTTCCCCACCTCCTTTCGTTAACTATAGAGAATGTCGCTCAGTTATTTTCAAAGTACAATTTTCCATCTCAACATGAATCTCAGTAAACGTAAAAAAAACAAAGAAACTCCAGTCATTGATTCAACCATTTTAAATAACTTTACCGAATTTATTCTACTTCACTAATGATGAGACCGCATTAAAGAAAACGAGTTACTTCGAACGATGTCATTGTGCCTTCGGAAATAGGCTGAATAACAGGATCTGAATTTTTAAAATATACCCTAATTGTATGCTAATTTAGAATTAAAAAACAAACAAAAAAAAAACTCATCCTTAACAATTGAGTCGCATTTAATGAGCGGCGATAAAGGAAAAAAAAATTAACGGAACACCAATTTAACGATGATTAGGTCAGTGCAATAAGATCCAACCCTATAATTAAGTGGAAGTGAGAAGTGAGAAAAAGTGGTTAAGGAGCGCTTAAGTGCTAGATGTCCACTGTACTCCTTTCCTATACATCCGAAGACATCGACAAATGGTTAGAATGTTCAAAACGGAAACATAACCCAATTTAATCAAATCTTTTATTATTATTGCTCAGCTATTGGTCTCGACTCTTGAACTCACTTTATCAGTGAAAACGGGGAAAGGGAAATTCGAATTTAGCTGTGTAATAACATCGAGAACCTAATCAATTGTATACAACGAAAGTTATTAAAATTTTAATTTTATAAGCTTTAATTTTCCTCTTGTTAAGTAGCTTGAATATGATTAGGTTGGATTTTCTAGAAAATTATACCCCTAGTCTAGTTGGCTTTCCTTAATAAACAAAGAAAAAAAAGTTATCAAAACTTCGCGTAGCAAAAATATTCCTTATAGAATACAGAATATTTTTGTCTCAAAGGAAGACACAATCATGGTAGGCTACATTGAAAGGAAGACACAAACTGGTAGGCTACATTCGATAAGGCGTTATGACCTCATGAATTAGATGAATCGAATGACACATTTAGTGAAAAAAGGCGCTTTTTAGTTAATCAAAACAAGAATTATCCATAGTTATAAAATGAAAAGTTGTACCTAAATTGGAATATGCAACTGTTATATGGAAAACGACATCGAGATTCTTAATAGATCGCTCATGGGCTTCATATAACAAAATTATAAGAACAATCTTTATATGGGACATCAGACTTCAGTTAATGCTAGACGCAATCAGTGGAAGAAACCGACTTTTCAAACAATAGTCGTCGATAGAATTAGAATTAGTATACAACACTATATGATCAAAGGAGTTGGGACACCCCTGTGAACACCTGGAAATGGACCATTTCATGAAAAAAACTCATTTAAAGTTAACAACAAAATTTAAATAATTTTTTTGAATGGAATGATCCATTTCAAGCACAGTTGAATTGTAGAACAAATGACATATCATCAATATGCCACGACAGAAGGATCACGGTTATTGGATGTCACCTTTCTGGGAAAAGCATCAGAGAAATGTGGAATGGAGTGATGAATCACGGTTTACGTTGTGGAAATCAGATGACAGAGTCTGGGTCTGGCAAATCCCCGGAGAGCGCTTCCTGCCGGAATGTGTTGTTCCAACAGTGCAGTTTGGTGGTGGTGGAATGATGGTCTGGGGGTGTTTCTCCTGGACTGGACTGGGCCCGCTCATCATGGTGGACGGAAACCTCAATGCTGATGGCTACAGGACCATTCTGGATAACGAGGCACTTCCAGCGCTGTGGGAACACTTCGGTGACGGGCCGTTCCTTTTCCAGCACGACAATGCGCCTTGCTACAAAGCAAGATCCATGTCCGACTGGTTTGACGAGATGCGGGTTGAAGAGCTGGATTGGCCCGCCCAGAGTCCTGATTTCAACCCCATCGAACATCTTTGGGACGAATTGGAACGACGTGTGAGATCCAGGATGGTTCGCCCTACATCTGTCCAGGAACTGACCACGACACTCCTGGAGGAATGGAGGTCAATACCTGTGGACACATACCGTAAACTTGTGGACAGTATGACATGTACGGTGGAGGCAGTGATAGCAGCTTGGGGTGGTCCTACACACTACTGATTGAAGCTTTTTGCGGCTTTACGGTAGAGCAACAGGTGTCCCAACTCCTTTGACCATGTATGTAGGTCTCAGATTGACACATACCATCTCGATAATTTTATAAGATGGGTTACAGAACACGTCACTAGACAGAATTATTTGTAAATTTCGGTTAGAACCATCCTTTACTACAAGAAATTCTTTAGAAAAACTGCAGGTCATACCAAACTTGGCCTCAAGGGAAGCGAGGACATCAGGACTGAATTAAAAATGAAACCTATGATGACCCTCATTTGAAATTATCAACAAAATTCGGCAAGCCATGTAAACAGAATGACAGAACACAGATCCAACTGGTAAAAGCTCTCTCGGCCCACCTCAGAAGAAGTAGACGGACAATACAAGACCGTAAGATGCTTCGTGGCTTAATAACTGGAAGGATGATGATGATGGCGACCATTTTTTATAGTCACAGCCTTTCATAAAAAGAATTTTCCATATAATATGCAAGAATTATGGAACCAGATGCCAAAAAACTAAGACTGTCCTGCTATGATTAAATGTTTTACAAATGATATCGCGATATGTTCACTTTAATATGTTTTTAAAACTTTATCTGCAAGGGATGCAACTACACTGCTTTGCAATGAAATTGCCCCACCAACAAGGAGTTATCCGACCTTATCTATATTTAGTGGACGGGGGGTCGTCTACCTCCGAGTAGTAAACGATTAGATGCATGCTCACGGGACATGACTATTTGGGTTGATACCTGTTGACTATTTGGGTTGATACATTAGATACATGGCTCATCAGTTGACACCTGTGCGAGACGTTCCATGCAGTAGGGAGGAAGCAACTGCCTCGTGAACGTACCGTACTGTAATCCGCACAACGGTCTCAATGCTGCGACGACGACAACGACAACCGTTCACGCATTAACGGAATTTGAACGAGGTCGGATTATTGGCCTCTCCGAGGCTGGATGGTCAACCAGACGGATGTGTCGCGGGACGCACGAACGGTAGGCCGATGTTGGAGGCAATGGCAAGAGAAAGGCACATATGCCAGAAGACCAGGCTCTGGGGCCCGGAGAAGCACGTCAGCTCGCACCGATAGGCGGATACTGCGAACAGCGCTAGGGGTCAGAACCATCACCCTGCGGCAACTGCACGACAACATCACTACTCCAGTGTCAATAGCGATTATACGCCGCGACAATGTCTGTCAGGTGTCAATTGTTGTGTCTTCCTTTGACACCTGAGCACCGCGCGATACGACTGCAATGGTGTCGTGAACGAGTGGGCTAGCGAATGGAATGGCGCCCGATGGTCTTCAGCGACGAATCCCGCTTTTGTTTGGACACCGACGACAGACGCGGACGGGTGTGGCGCAGACCATTGGAACATGCCAATGAACAATGCATCCGGTATCGCCATCGTGGACCAACACCCGGGATCATGGTCTGGGGTGCCATCGGCTACGATACCAGAACGCCTTTAGTCACCATCCAAGGCACCCTGACAGCAGCACGGTACGTGACACAGTGCGGCCGATTGCCAAACAGCTGGCCAAAACTCGAAAAATAAAAATGTCTAGATAAGATTTTTTTAGCATGCAGTTGGCTAGAGGGATCCTATAAGAATTAAAAATGGTTAAGAGTAACGTCCTATACCCCAAATTCTTTCTTTATTTTCAGTTGGAGTTTGGCCTTTTTTCAAGCGCACTATTGGTGTAGTTATTCGGCAAAACCTTTAAACGTGTGAAAGCGCGTGCAACAAAGAAAATCTAATAAAACCAAATGGAATGTACGTTTGAAGGTTAGTAAAATACGTAAAAAATTTTGTAAATGTCATTTCTTTGACAGAAAATTTTTAGCAGCACAATAATAAGGGTACTTTTTTTCGTTTTTTTCCAATAAAATTTGAGTTTTCAAATCAAATGACAATAAAACGCTGTCGAATGCTGTCTTCTAACCTTTTGGAGGTTATTTGGAAAAGTATTAACTATCGATTAAGCCAAAATTCAGCTGCCACCTCCTGCCACTTGAATTGTTATGGGGTTTTTTCTAAGGATGCTTTGCCCAAACCTCCCAGTCAAAAATTTAATCTTATTGAAATTTCCGTATGTCAGAAGATGCACAGGAGGCCTGCAATAAATTTTATTCTATCTATCGCCTCAGCTTTGCTAGAAAGAATTACAGACAGAAGACAATGGAGGATGTTTTCAAACGATTTTTAGTAGCCTCTGATCCTTATATTTCGAGTTGTCGAAAATTGCCAACTAAACCGCTAAAATCTCTATCCGCAGAGGCTGTTAATTTATTATCGTCCCCATCTGCCAGTAGAGAAAAAACAGAGCAAGAAAGTGTAGATAGCAGCTCAGCCTCTGAGTCGGAAACCGATATAGATGTTAATGATCTTGAGGACAACGGAAATTTCTTAATGTAATATTATTTTTTTATGTACTTTACTTCAATCGATATTATCATATTATACTATAATTTAATCACTTGTTTTATATATTATATATAATTCTTAATTGTAATAAAAAATTTTGTGATAATTTGAAAATTGTTGTTTTCGATTTCATTGTTTCGAGTTCAAGGCTCTGACTTATGTGAGGTTGGCTCGCTTGGGGTTTAAAACGCCCTGGGTGACGCCATCTTGTATTTGCCATTTCGAATTTTATAATTCTGACCGAAAATTCGTAATCAGCGACCCCAAAACCCTCAAAAACGATATGTAACTTGATTATGATAAATAATACATGATATTATACCCCAGGGGGTGGTCGATTAGGGGTGAAGGGGCTGAATTTCCGTACATTTGACATAAAATTTGTAATCAGCGACCCCAAAAACCCCTAAGATTCCATTTTGGAGTGAATTACTTGAATTTTCGAATTTTGGCCAGCTTTTTGGCAATCGGCCGCACTGTGCGTCATAGAGATTCTGCAGCCCGTATTACTGCCCTTTCTGCACACCATACCCGGCGCAGTCTTTCAGCAGGATAACGCCAGAACGCACACAGCAAACATGAGCATGGCATGTCTGCATGATGTCAACTGCCTGCCATGGCCCATGGCCAATTGAGCAGTGTGGGACGTGGTGGGACGTCGTTTACGATCACACCGCAATCACCATGAACTGACACAACAGGTTCGCTAGGCCTGGGCAGACGTACCCCAAGATGACATTCGCCACCTGTATGAACACCTACACCTGCGGCTGGTTTGGGGCAATTTCATTGCAAAGCAGTGTATAATAATAATAATAATAATAATAATAATAATAAAAATAACAAAATAAGAAAAGTTCACTCATACATTAGAAGATAATCCAGTCCAGTCAGTTAGAGCAAATAAGCAGTAACGCGAAATAGCAAATACAGAACTTTTTATTTTTTTGCTCGAAGAAATCACACGTGTGAACCAAATGTTGTAGATGTCGCTACAGCGTTGATACTTATTAAATACTACAGTTTACAAATTCGATACAATTTTAAAGGACATTATTAGTGACACAGACTCAAGCCTTAAAAGACTGGAACGAATCCTTCCAACACCGATCTCTTTGTTCCCATAAAAGGATTAAAAACGATGCTACTGTTCAAAAGTATAAAATTCTTTTAAAATTAAAAATAGGGCATGCACAAATTTTTAACACAGTACGGGGACCTGCAATAACATTCCGGCGTAGTGATGTCACCGAAACGCCACGGCGCGTCTGCGCAAGAACCTCTTTGTTAATGCAACGACAGCGGGCGATTGATGATTTAGGAAATAAAGACATCGCCGAAACAGTTGATAGGTTTTAATTTTGATGAAAACACATCGACAGTGCTCCTTCAATAAAGTTTTTATGGGCCGTTTTATGTTGAGAAAGAGGTTAGGGACGGGAGGGAGGGGTGAAAAAAACCATTTCCGGTAATGATACAGCGCTCGACAAAACGGTTAACGAAGAAACGAGCCACGTGATCTTAAAGAATCTGGTCGTGTTATTGTTCGGAAAGATAAATTTATATTTTATGGTTGCAAAAGAAAAAAAAGAAAAAAAAGAGACGGGGAGGAAGGTTCAAGGGAAATTCTCGGAAAAGCTGCAAGTATTCAACGCTTTTTTTGGTGATTGCTGAATGACCATTTTGTTTTGAATTTCTTACGAACTAGGAATAAATTATTCTCTTTCCAAAGAGATTCGGGGAAATTTTACGCCACTTTCCTCGCCAACACAAGAAAACCATTTACTCTAATGAATTAAACGAAAATGAATTGTAAATTTAACTGTTTTAAATAACGTCATTAACATTTTTGCAAAAAAAATTTTGGCATTCTCTTATATGACATTTTTATGAGAAATCTGATATTAATATCGAAAAATCAGCCTCGGACGAAGCTTTATTGAAAATTTTCTATGGACAAATAAAGAGCAATTGAATACTTCCGCTTGATTCAATGTCGGAAATTAGCAGCGAAATCTACTGAACATCAATTTAAACACATCAATCACGTTATTACTCAGAAATCGAAGTAATGTTTGGAAATCAACAAAAAGAAAACTATCATAAAATAATAAAATAAACAAGAATAAAATAAGTATAAGTTTTCATTTGAAAGTTTGCTGTTCCATGCTTTACATAAAACACAATGTGTAGAGAGCATATAGTCCATCCAGCCTTGCTTTGCCCGAGATGTGATGGCTTTTTCAATTGTTGGGCATTGTAACAATAAAAATTAAACATTACATAACACTTGACACACCCATCACATCTCGGCATAAAAGCTCCCATAACACCCAATAGATTATGGAAGCTGTTATTTGTCGTAAAAACTGAATTTGCCACCGTACAATTATTTCAGCGACTTGCAAAGAAGTGCTTGCATCCTCGTCCTTATCGTATACAGGTCTGCCCAAATCTATTACTCGAAAGTGGAAAGCTACAGGATCGGAACCACGATGTTAAAGCAATGGTAGAAAGAACAGTCTGGCCGAAAAAGACAGGTCGGTCTGTCAAAAAAAGTTCCACAGCAGCGCAACGAAGGGAAGAACTCCAGCAATAGGTTCGTCAGGAATTCTATGCTCTCGATTACCAGGTCGGGCTCTTGTACATAAGACAACGAATACTCACGTGAAATGTTATCTTGCCTTTGGAAAGAAAGTTACCTAGCTAATGGAACACTGGAATAAAGTTATACGAATCACGTATCCACGTATCCTAGTGAAATGGTCGAACCTTGATGCAGGAGAACTACGAACAATGAAGGTATGATGGTCTGATCTAGTTTCTCGTAGTTTGGTCTTGGTCCACTCGCTGTGGTTGACCAAACCATGATCATCTAACGCTATCTTGATAGGCTGAACAGTTATACACTTTAGCACTAATGGACTTATACACAGAACGACCAGTTTATTAAAGACACCTCTTACGGAAAATGGATCGGCCTCCCAGTGACACACAAACAATGGAACAGGCCAAAACGGTGAATAAAAGGGATGCATTGGACCACAAGTTGCAGTCTGCAGCAGAAGTGGAATGAATATGGGTAAATTTAAGGATCTGACCGACTTTGAACTAGGCATGATCGTTGGAGCTCGACGGGCAAACTTGAGCATTTCGCAAACCGCGAACTTCCTCTGGTTTTCCCGTGCAACAGTGTCAAGGGTATTCAGGGGTGTCTCTAATAAATTGAACGTACAGTATATATCTATATGATAATGGACTTTGCGATAAAGCCTACGCTGTTGCCGCCTAGTTTGAAGACTTGCATGCAAGCACTAGATTGGCCAAATCAAAACCCTAACTTCAATTAAATAGAGCATTTTAGGATTAGAATGGCGATTGCAAACGCGAGAAAGACATCCAGTAAAAATGTCATCAACTTGTCGAGGCTTTAAAGGAGGAGTGGGTACATATACCGACAAGCTAATTTCAGACAGTGGTGGAAGGTATGCCACGACGTTTGCAGACTGGCATAACAGCAAAGTGCAGCAGAACTACATATTACACAAAATGTAAATAAAAATTTTGTTCACATCACCGATATCAGGTTTCAAATGATTTACACAGCAAAAAATACCTTTTTAAAAACGTTAAGAGATGATTCTTATGCTTTTTTGTGCTGAATCCATACCTGACCTCATCTACAGATTTCTTGTTTTTCAATGAAACATTTTAAATTATTCAGAGTTGGGACCGATAACTTTCCTTGTGGCCCAAAAATATGGACACCTTAACAGTGCAGCGGCTTCTCTTCACACCAATTACTTAATTAACATTGCAGTCTTTAATTCATAACTTGGAAACGTGACGTGATAGAAAAAATCTAAAAGCAGATTCGGATTCAGCACACCAAAAACTATAAGAATAAGGCAAATTCATTCAAAAAGTATTTTTCATCGTTGGCCTGTGTTCTATTCGTGTACCCTCCATAATATTTTCACCATACGGTTTTTAATGGACTTTGATCTGTATGCAGTCTTGTACGATCTGATTGGGCCCGACGATCGAGTTCATCTTAAAGATGCTTGATAGGCTACAGAGCAAGACGACCCTTCTTTTACCAACTTATCCTTAAGTGTGAAATCCATCGTTTTCCCACACACAATCTTAGCACAATGTGACGATCTGGGGAGTTTGGACATTCCCCAATTACTACATAAATGTAAGAATGGAAACTCATTTCCTAATATTGCACAGCATTCATGGTTTTCTCTATAATTATTAATAGATTAAAAAGCTATATAATTAAGAAAAATAACTCCGTACTACGACACTATCTCCATCAAACTTCGTTATATGGGATTATACAGCCTAGAAAGAGCAGCTTCCCAAACTTTCTCCACACTTAGCAACTGCCGTCAGAATGCAAAAAAGTGCGAACTTACGCGCCATCGTTCACAGGATTCCTGGACTGCCGTTCTTTTCCTTATATCATTCAATCGGCGTTCAGTATTTGTTGAACTGATCACTGCGTTGTGAGCAGTTGTACTACTAGAGTAATCAGACTATAGAGGTTTACATTTTCTATCCCAAGTATAAGTTTATTCGAGACGCGTTTGCGTTTATCATTATCCAGGCTGTGATTTTGTAAAGCAGGATTGTATTATTCTAGACACGGCTCATGCAATCTTTATGAAAGTAAGAGTTCAAAAAAATTTACAGGATGTACTAAAAGGATTTGACAATTTCGTTTGATTTTAAAACAGATTCCGATGACGCACATAAATGTCTAATAATCACTTTGATTTGATGTGATTACCATTGGTAATGTGGCAGACATTCCATCTGAAGCCAATTTGGTGAATTGGTCGAGAAGGAACGATAGCTTGGACTCCTCAGTCCACAGATCTAACCACTTCTGGATTTTTTGTAGGATTTCAAAAAGATTTCGTTTTCTTCTACCCTGTGAATCCCTACCGCAGTTGTATAAATAATGTCAGCATGAAGGAATTATATGTTTTGCTGCATATTCACAATTAAATTTGTCGTCGAAATAAATTTATATGCACTAACGAAGTTGTAAAATCCTTTTTGGGACGTACTTTAAAGAAATCTTTAAAACAGCCTATCTTATTGACATTGTTGAAGTCTATGGAGGCACCATAAATGGCCCAACTAAATGAAAGTCCTCTATTCTCCCAAAATAACTCTTACCGACCTAAGCGTTAACTCTATAAAAATATGAAGGTGTCCTGTGGTGTATGGCATCAGATCCTGTAACTTCTCTCAGGTGGTACAGGTGCGGATAGGATCATATAATCAACATATTCCATAGATAACCTGTTTTAAAAAGGCCAGTACCATCTGGTCCTCTACGACATTCAAATAGGTGATACTCGGGAATGTAATTCTCATGGATGACTTAATATGCAAAATCCCTCGCAGAACATTGCCGAGTATCACACCACCTCACCGGCCTGCTTATCTCCATAATGTATCATGCTGCCATGTTCCTCCATGTAAACGACATACAAATAAAATGTAGCAAAAATGAGACTAGTTGGATCAAGCGACTTTTCTTCCATTCATACAGTAGGACTTCTAATGCTCTCGTGCCTATTGTAGGCGTCGTTCGCGGTTGACAGATTAACATGGGCATTCTGAATGGTCTGCTGTCACGCAGTCCTATATGCAGCATAGTTCGATGCACGCAATCCAACCATACTCATTCAAAAGAACGCTCGTGTTATGTTGCCGCATCAGTGAG
Source organism: Rhysida immarginata (assembly GCA_023313115.1). Taxonomy (NCBI): domain Eukaryota; kingdom Metazoa; phylum Arthropoda; class Chilopoda; order Scolopendromorpha; family Scolopendridae; genus Rhysida; species Rhysida immarginata. Next base: position 3,700,411 of record JAHWFO010057280.1, on the reverse strand, counting down.
TATTTTTTCACAAAATGGCGAGCGTTGAAAAACATAGGAGCATCCACCATATTCTCCATATGAATTTGATGTGTTTCCTTTGTCCTATTAATTGATTAGTATGAAAAAAAAAATTACAGTGCCAATTTTTTCTGAACGAACTAAATAATAATTCCTCAAAATTTAAATAGGAATTTATTAAATTAGAGATTACACCGATGTGCGAAGATTTTTCGGCCAAAATAATTTTAAGTTAAATTTATGTCTTGATATTAAAAATCGGTACCATTTGTTGCATAAATGATTATGTTGCATAATTGATTTTTAACAATTCCAAATTTTGTTTATGTTTAGAACGCTCTAATCTCACTAATAAGGTACCAGCAGGACATCAAAGATTACGATATCGAATAATTGCTAGGAATTTCAGAATCCGAATATTTCCGACGAGATTCGTGTTGCATAAGAACGACTGGCAAAATAATGTTTAATAATGAAAACTTGTTGATCTTGGGAAAACGACATACCAGTTAAGGAAGAAATTTGAGGCGCAAAAGAGACGAAAATCGCTAGTTAAAACCGGCCAGGAGTTCAACAACGATGGCAGGGTAAAAGAAGCTATCTTTCAACGGTTGACGTCACAGGCGGCAAGTTTTTAAGAAGAGGGATACAAAAACTCGTGCCTCGCTAGGTAGTGAGAGCTATGTAGAAAAATAGTTTAAAATATGGTGATTATTTTTTGTAATAATTTTTTGTACTTGCTTTTTTGTATTACCAAATGAAACTTACTTTCTGGACATATTCCGTATATTAATAACCTAATCAAATGAAATTATTTATTAAACTTTTCTATTTTAATAAACATACAAAAAGAGACCTTTTAAATACAGGGTGCGTAAGGTATTTGAGGACAGATTCACGTCAAGAAAGAAAACGGAGATATAAGTCGAGATAATAACTTTATTATCGAAACATATCATGAGTATACACAAGAAACCTTCTTGTTATATGGCTATTCAATGAATCCGCTCTCAGCTTCTATTACTGCTTCAATGCGAGTTCGAAACCGTCGACATGCGCGAATCAAATGGTCATGGTCCATATTGGTCATTACTCGAACAATGGCAGCTTTCAATTCAACTTTGGTGTTATGGGGGTGATCATTGACCTCTCTTCTCCACAACGCTCCATACGTTGTACTCCAACGGATTCAGGTCAGGGGAGTTAGCAGGCCAAAGGTTAGGGGTTACCTGATCATGGAAGTTGTCAGCCATCCATTCCTGTGTCATGCGAGACTTGTGTGCTGGAGCAGAGTCTTGCTGAAACACATAAGGCCTTCCGTTGCGTATCGTGCCTATCCAAGGCTTAACAGTTGTTTCAAGGGTTTCAACGTAGACCGCAGAGCATATCCTTCACTGCTGACAACCCCTAAAACCATGACAGTTGCAGGAAATTTCGTGTGCATGACTCGTGGCACTTCCGAAGGGTCTGCACATAACCATCTGTCATTTCTTCTGTTTACCTTCTGATCCTGGTCAAAGTTTTTTTCATCGGAGAAAATCCACAGCAAATCAGCTTCAGACGGATTTTTCAGCTTGTTTAAGAGCCTTTTCTATCTGAGTAGGCGGTTTTCCCGTATTTTGTCTGACATAAAACTAACCTCTTCACATAACATACGAGTGATATCTGATGTTTTCATGGACAACATTTCTGATTGTTCCTTCCGACACATGGAGATCTTTGCCAAGTGACTTCATGGATGTGCTGGGATTGTTATCGATGGCCTGCTGCACTTGCTGAATAAATTCAGGTGTTCTGATGATGTCAGAGCGTGAGGCATGCTTTTTACGCTTTGCTACTGGTGCAACATTGCCATCTTCGGTCTCCAATTCCTTCCGCACTTTGTGGATGAATGATCTTACCGCATTTCTAAAGTTCGCAAGATCATTCGTGGGCTGAAAAGGTATGCCTTTACCGTATACCGCAATGGCGAAAACTGCATGTAAATTTACGTATTCGATTGCAGCGTTCACACGAATCTTTCCAAACACGCGCGAAATGAGAAATGAAATGCTCGCACGTCTAAATGTTTTAAACTGCTGTGCCTATGTTCTTTCCACTGCTAGAGCCATTCATCCCTTCTTAATCAAAGTTACCATAAACGTCAGGAGAGAAAAATCCATAGCCAACTAAAAATACTTTAGTTGGCTATGAGAAAAATCATTGTCGCAAAGCATTGTCGGGAAAAATCTTGTAAGCATTCCAAGGAGCTTCACCAGTGACGCAGATGTAAATTTAAATTTGAGTATTTCACTTTGATTCTATCCACACAATGGAAATACCTTTGATTCTATCCACACACTTATCATTTATAAATATAGGCCTAACTTTAATTAGCCAATTTTAACAATAGGCCTAACATTATTTAGTCATTTTTAAATATAGGCCTAACATTAATTAGCCATTTTTAATTATAGGCCTAACATTATTTAGTAATTTTTAACTATAGGCCAAACACTATTTAGCCATTGAAAAGTAGACCTAACATTAATTATCCATTTTTAACAATAGGCCCAACATTTAGTCATTTTTAACTATATGCTTAACATTAATTAGCCATTTTTAACATTAATTAATCACATTTAACAATAGCCCTAACAGCACTGAATTTTAAAACGAAATGAGCAGGTGCATCGACAAAACTTCATATGGGGCACGTGCTCCAAGCTGCCATCAACAATGCTTAAATGATAAACAATAGTAACGCTGCATTCACTTATGACTCGTCAGTACGAATCGATTGATTATTACATACCCTAAGTTCATATTCTTAACATTAGTGCACGTGCTTGAAGGGGTTCACGAGAGCTCATCAAAAGTTGATATATCGCAGTTAAGTTCTTCCATTTTCACGTTATCGTGCAAACGATGGCTGGCCGGACACATAAAGGTACTGATTATGCTTGTATTCTTATATACTGTATAGCCTTAGCTAAAACTCGTAATAAAGGGTCATTAAAGTACTTTTTGGGGGTAATTTTCTTGGACGTAGCATTTCGAAAATCGAAAAGAATGTCATATTCGTCTTGTGCTCGTCATTACAAGCCTTACATTGCCAATAAAAAAATTTAATGGGGGGGGGGGGGTTGGGTCTCAATAGTCACGTGACTGTTAGACCGATTTCAATCACAAACTAATCAGGCAGGTGAGCTCAGGAAAGGTCTCTATCAAAGAGTGAAAGCAGAATTTGAAAAAGTTAAAGCATTCTCGAGTAATCGTCGGACATACAGACGGACAGACAGACACAGAAACAGAGCGAACTCTTATCAACTCTTATTCTGCATGGGTAGACAAGCAGAAATTAGTTCGAATTATTTCGAATACTTTTTCACTGTAGATCAGAGTTATTGTAGGCCTATGAACTGCTCATCAAGCGATAAAAAAAAAATTTTATGCAATTTCTAGCGATTAGTCTTTCCTTCGATGAAATTATAACTTAATCATTAATCGTAACGAATTCCTGGCGGAGAATAACAATTAAAAAAGAAACGTTTAATCGTCATTAACAATTGAATATTATTAATCATAATCATCAGTCATTACTTTGATTGTATTTGCCCAACCTCCATAATCGCGACTAACTCCAGACGATTTACAAAAACAACTTTTAATCATGATTAACGATTGATTATTTTTAATCATAATCATTAATCATCAGTTTGATTGAATTTCGCCCAACACTGCCCTACACTATATTAATTACGACTTCCATAATTTTCATTAATTTTCCGACCCCTGTAAATATTTGATTAACAGCCATAATTTTAAACACTAATCTTATAAATAAAGTAAATAACAAGATCGCTAGTTAACGCAAAGGTTAAAGTAAGTTTTTGTTAGGATTAATACATTCTTAGAAAAAAAATTATTCAAGCAAAAATTCAAGGTTATCGGTATTTATATCTTGTGTTTAATTAGAAACTCAGGCGTTTATTAGATTGCTAATGCAAGAACGGAAACTACCGCTTTAATTACCAAAAATTTGCATCAAATAAATGCAAACTTATTAATTCCAGTAAAACAGGATTTAAATTCAAATTTCCCTTTTGTGTCCGTGCTTTTTTATGCGATATGTAATAAAGAAATCCCCTCTTAAAATTTTATTATCTCGTAGAACTGTCAGAATGTAAAAACAAAAATCTTTTTCCCCTTAAATTTTTTTTTCGAGGAGATTTTTTTTCTATTCAAAACGAAAATATGTTGTTATCACATTGCGGCAATAAAAATTCTGAGAAATGAAGTATTATAAATTTACGTAAAGAATTCTAGTATATAGATAATAATTTCAAATTTTATTGTTTGAACATTAAAATACTGCTTTAAAAACTTTTTCCAATGTAAAATTATTATACTTAACAATTTTAAAACGCATAATTTTTTGTTCCTCTAATAATGTATCAACATAATTTTTTCCCCTTTCAAGGACTTGTTCCTAAACAATTACTGAATAACAGCAGATAAGACTGCATGAATCCCTCAAATACATTTATAAAAGCAATAAACCGGACAACCGAAATAAGAAAAGCAACAAAAGCTGCAAGTTGGAAGAAGGCAAAGGTTAAACTGGATAAATTATAATAAACTTTCGTCTGAAAGATTTTATTAATTTTTAAATGTATTAAATTTACACGAATTAGGAGACAGGCATATAATTAAAATACAGTTGAAAATGGTGGTACTGCACTGCCAGAAGGATGTTGCATTACAGATACCATGTAGAAACCATTGCCGTAGTATACATCGTCACTGTATTCGCGAAATCGGTCTTTTCCTCGCCAATTTCTTCGTTTTTTTTTTTTACATTTTGATTTCAGATTCGATAAAGCACCAAAATATAAGTAAAAATTATAAGAGACACACATGTCCTATCCCTTTCGAGCCGGACAAGTTAGCAGGACCCTAGGGACTTGTTGCAAATGATCGTTGACAGGCATTTACGGAAATCAGACCCTTTATAATAATGATTCAAATGATAAATTTTTTATCTTGCAATTTATCGATCACAAGTACATTACATCCATGTATCTCTTTTCTATGTATCTCTATGCCGTGTAGTGGAAAGCACAGGGTACATCTAGGGAAAAGTCTGCTGATCCAATATTCATATTCAAACAGGTGGATATTTTATTCACTGTTACTCATTACTCTGGTCGAGAAGGGTCTTTCAAGAATTAACGCCATTTCAAGAACGCACACGTTTTATAGTTACAGACACTATATTGAGCTTTCATTCGCTGATGAATTTCGATGCAGATTTTCCAATAACGAATGACAGTTCGCTGTTCCTCCTTGGTGCATGTTGCGAGTGGAGCAACCATCTTAATACTTATCTTCTTTTAGTTTTAAGACATTACAAAAGTTATTGGAAACTAGATTAAATTGATAAACGTGCCTAAAACTGATACATAATACAATCCGTAAGCAGATAAGTTAGTCACGTATTAATTTACAAGTAGGCTTTAATCTGTTTTCAGTAATCTGTTATTATCCTATTGAGAGTTTGCTAACTATCAATTATAATATTAATCAACAATTACAAACTTATCGACGTTACTAAGCTGAAACGAAACGATCAGTCTGGCTTTAAGCACTTTTTAAATTCAGAGCATGAATCTTGGGACTTGCTCGCAAAGAATTTTTGTATCATTTTTCAATGACAAAGAAATACCGAAGGAGAAAAGAATTAATTCAAGGACAACAGTAGTTAAATGTCGTATTAATTACAGGTTACAGTATGTTCTGCTCGTTGGGATCCATGTAATAACAAAGTTGTTCTCTTAATCTTAAAGAAATTTGCATCAAACTCATACAAACTTATTCTCATATAAAACCGGATTTTCTATTCGCTCTTTGCGATTTTTATAAGAAAAATATGGAAAACATTTTTTTTATCTTATATAAAGGTTATAGAAAAGAATTTACAGGTTACTTTTGGGGATATTTTTTATTTAATTCTTGGCTATTGTGTGGCCGGCATTTGCTCTATTGGACGAGCCATCTTGTTGTGACAAAGGAGGAGGAAGGCGGCGAGGGAGGTGAATTGGAGGCAAAAATGTTCGCTTTAGCCCCCCTCCAAAATGCTTAGAGAATGAACGAGAGAAGCAGTCGGTCCAAAGGCATAAACATTCCAACCCTGTTACTATAGCCTTGACAGTTTTGATCCCTGTTAAGCAACAAAAGCAACGCAGTCCACCCAGGCATTTCACCTGTCAACCTGACAACGGCCCGAATGAATGAATTTATTCATGTGGGGCTTTCCGAAACAAAAGTGGTTTTTGTACTTTTTCCCTCTCTTTTTATTTATTTAATATTTATAACGTACAGGTATATAAATTTCCGTAACATCCTCCGAACAATAGGGTCATTAAAAGAAATATGAGGAAGGAAATATTTAAAATTATTATTTACTTTTTTTTTTTTTAGCAATGATTGCGTAATCTTGGCTTAATTTTTATATCGTCATGTTGTTATGTCGTAACTATACTGTTGCTAATATTTTGATTTAACGCAAATTAATATTACGACCATTATACGTTTTAAAAAAGCATTTTTAGATTAACTTCTTTCATAAGTTTGCAAGAAAGTAATCTAAAATAAAGTATTTTTATATTGAGTCTTTTTAGTAATTTTGGCTGTGGTATATCCATTCTGTTCGGTCTTAATTGGTAAGAAAGTAGCGGAGATGATTTCTTTCGTTAGAAAAGCAAAACGAAACGGAAGAAAAGTTCCGATTATTTATGACTATACGCATTTATGCGCTAAAAGGAAATTTCGTAGGAATTATAAATGTTTAATTTCGAAACCATCTTTCGGAGAATCTAAGGATAAAAATGATTTCTGTCCTTTTTTCACCACAAACCTTTTTGTGTCGAAGTCTTTATATATTTGCATAGCCAGAGTATGCTCTGTCACAATTTTGATCTGTCATGCTGAAATATGCATATCCATATTGAACAAAAACTTTGTGTTGAAAGCATGCATAACCATGTTTGTGTTCTATTATGATTGGTATCACAGTATCAATATAATCATTCTTTACTTCTATGTAAAGCTAACTAATTCACGTCTGTCTCATTAATTTTCATGATTCATTTATTTCTGTTGGCTAATAATAAAGTCTAAAATACGAAATGAATTAATTTCATCTTCAATACTTTTAAAAATATATTATCTAGAAAATAAAATCCGGCAGTGAAGTCGAAACTACTGGGACACCATTTCCCACAAAAACATTTAATAGGTACGAATGTGTATTTCGACCTAAAAGGTGATTGGTCGTTGTAACCCTTACAAAGAGATATCACATTAATTATATTTATATTCTAGGACTAAGGGACCCCTATCAGCATTCAATAGTTTTGATGGAAATTTTTTTTTTGAAATTTCCATGTATTCCAGGAAATTTACTTGTCTTTTGTCGTTACTAATTCGTGGTTGAGAGAATATGCTGGGCGAAGCTGGATTTTTTAGTATTATTATTTCTGATGTGGGAAAAATGTTCCTCAATTCTTGTTGATATTTTCCTCATGCGAATACGAATTGTATTGGAGTTCATAAACTCCAGATCTCCAATCTAGTGGCAATTTGTCTTTCCCATCACCTAATACAGGGTCTAGTCACTGAATTATGACTAAATACCTGGTATCCCGAATATCAGTCAAAACAGCAGCAAAGCGACAGAGCATGGACTCGATGAGTGCTTGGAAGGTGGCAACAGCAATCTGTGTCCATGCGAACAGCAGAGTATCGCCTAACTCATGAACACAGGATTGGAGGGTCTCGCTGCCTGACGTGTCGATCCAGATATTCCCACAGATTCTCGCAAGGATTAAGATCTGGGGAGTTTGGAGGCCAGGGTGAACGTGGAACTCATCCTCATGCTCCTCGAACCATGCACGGCAAATTTTGGCTACATGGCATGTGGCAATATCCTGTTGAAAGATGTCATCATTCGCAGGATACACCTGGTCGGCAACGATGGATAAGTATACACAGCTATTGACGATACCTTCCAGAGGAAGTAATTGACTCAAAACATGCCACGAACACATGCCCCAGATCATTACATTGCCTGCTCCAGCTTGTTGCCGCCCAACAATAGCTTTGGGTAGTTTGATTCCGAATGTCTCCCGGCCGAAACGATGCAGTAGAAAAAGCTTTTTCCACTGGTCTAGGGGCCAATGTTTGTACTACAATGAAAACGCACATCGTTTCTTGCGATTCACACTTGTCAACATAGGTTCTGGAACCAGACGGTCTGCTGCGGAGGCTAAGACTTGCGTTACACAGTTGTTCTCGATAGCTTTCTTGCATTCTTCGTTCATCTGGGCTGTCAATGTGTCGACTAGGTAGCGCGTCGTTCACTCTTAATCAGCCGTCGCAAGCGCCGCTCACCCCGTTCATTAACAGCCCGTAGTCCCCTACAGTTTGCAATGTATATTTTGTCCATTCTTCCATTCATTGTACACCTACAATACGGCACTACGCGAACAGTTCACAAAAGCCGCGGTTTCCGAAATTCTGTCGCCTTTTGCTTGGTACCCGATGAACATACCTTTTTCGTGTTTTACCCAAGTCGGCGACTATTGCTGTAAGAACTGTTCCTCTGAAATCACCTTTATATGTCTTCCAACAGGCATGTTTATCCCTCTCCGTGAATGGGCAAAACCCTATTTGCATAAACCAACCTGGGGATCATAATTCAGTGACTCGACCCTGTAATTTCATCAAGTTGTGACCTGATTTATGTGCGCCCAAATTTTCTAGAAATCTTTTGCAGGCCTCTATTGAGAGGTTGTTGTATGGGAGCACTATATAAGTCTTGGTAAAAGTGGTTGTTTCTGTTATTTTCTTATTTCTCGGACGTTTCCTTACCAAGTGTTCCATGAGTTGGCCCTGGTATCCATTGTAGTTCACAATCCTCTTTATCATATTGATTTCTTCTATTTTCTTTTCATAAGCTATTGGAATGTTATAGCTCTGTGAACTATTTGGTTGAAAATAACAATGGTTCGAGTCAGCATGAATGAATAATGGGAAAAAAAATCGGTTTTCTGTATACTTCGAAGTTGAGATTATTTCTCTTCTATGTTCTTGTATTTTAACTTTGTAAAGATTCAAGTGACCAATCACCTTTTAGGTATATGTGCTGCATCTCCATTGGTTACTGATATGCATATACAGGGTGTTTTTGATTTGAGTACAGATTTTTTGTGAGATGATAGAAGAGGTCCTTAGAAGTATTTTTTGTTATAAGAACATGGGGTCCCCGCAGCTCCGTTTACTTACAATACTGCATTGAACAATCAAATGACACCGGGACGCAGTGTGCGTTGGTAGGCCTAGAAGTGGACAGAACCATCCGACGCCTTCCTACACTATCATCCAACCAATTACTGGATGCTGTGATGTCAGCCTGGACTGCTATTCCTCCGCAACGGTTTCAGCACCTTGTTGAATCTATGCCAGCACGTATTCAAGCAGTTCTCGCCGCTAAAGGAGGCGCAACACGCTATTAGTGGGGTGTCTCTAATAAATTGGTCGTTCAGTGTATTTGCATACATGCGTTTTTTTGGATCTAAGGGGGTCCAAAACGTTGAGATTCATCAAACTCCCGATGTAGAATTTTTTTTGATGATTACAATGCGTGAATTACAGTTACAATGTGTGATTACAATTACAATGTCGAATCCCTTCGTATACGTGAAAGTAAGAACGTATCTTAGTTTTTTTTTATTTTCTTTTAAATGAACTCTAAACTTGATAACAATTTTTAAACATAAAATTACTGCGAGAGTATTTATTAATAAGATGCACATTATTAGCTGATGATATAATTTATCTAGAAAATAAACATTTACATTTGACATTTTGTCACTACTTTTCATATCTACTTAATATATTCGCATATTAATCCTTAATAAAATTAAAAGTTTTATAAAAATCATTTAAATAATTAACAGAGGGTGCACCGAGAAAAAAAAGCTTTTAATATGTAGAGAATGTTGCCATCGATCAAGAAAATTTAAAAAGCAAAACAAGCTTAGCCAGCTTCTTCCGTTACGTGTTTGGATGACCCAGGGGGAGATTAATTAATATGCTACATGATTAAAATCGGCCGAGTAAATTAATAAATCATGAAGGGGAAAATATATTTTTTACCTCTCCTTTAAAATGTTTGCCAAAAAAATGCAATAATAATTTTTATGTTATTAGAACTACAAATTACAGAGAAGGCAGCCATAAAAATAATGACCATGCTTATAGGTTTTAGCAATTAACTTTGAATGTTGCTGGAGATTCAAGAAAATCATAAAGGGTAAATTTAAATTAAAAAAAAAAGAAAAGAAAAAAAAAAGGGGGCGCATTATTATTTCTTTTCTCTCGCCACAAAAGAGGATCTACGTGCGCTTTGCTTCCCTTAATTTAAAAGAGCAATTGTTACATAAGGGCATGAATGAAATCGACCGTAGCCGCACACCCATACCCGACTCCCTTACGCACTGAGCCAAGGCTGTTGTGGAGCGAAAAAGTAGGAAAGGTGCCAGCAAAAAGAATTTTTCTCCCCTCTCCCCTCCACATATTGGTACCAACTGGCACCGAATGACGATTGGCATCCAATTCCGTCGAAATTTGGTCTGAAACTGTTCGTCTGTCCCGTGACAGTTTTAAATTTCGCACAATTCCTGAAGATGAATTATTCACGGCCAAGGAAGCAACTGCTGACGTGGTCGTCGTCGCTGCAACTGGAGAAGGAGATTCACCGCTACACGCATACACATACACTCACACGCTAATGCTGCTATTTCCGATGACGTCAACGAAGATGAACGTTGTCTATTGCTATGGTAAAAATGGATCTTTTTTTAAAATTGGTTGACAAGTGACGAAATCCAAATGCGCTTAATAAGCTAATTAATTTGATGCTAAAGGAGCATTCGACGATAGAAAGGAGAGAGAAAGGACATACGTTGGATGATTAGGGATGACGAATGTCACCTGTATTAATTTTTTTGATTTTGAGAATTAAATAAAGCTACATATATTTTTAAATAAAAACTTTTTTTAATGTAGCATAAAAACTGAAAAGTTTATTTATTTTAGAAGCAACAATGTAACTGTTTTCTGATACTGAAATAGTTAAAAACTTGCTGATAACATCAATAACGATAATTATCAATAATGATATCATCTTAGAACTATTCACAAATTGAAAGGAACCAAGTGTCGGTTATCTATTGCACTGGCGCTTAAAGTTTATCTTGATTCAGTTAAAACTAACTGTAAAGAACCTTCAAACATTTGTGGAATCCTCCTATGTCTTGTGCTCGCGAGGTTTTTATGATCTCTTGAATTAATACTGTACGCGTTTTTAAACTTAAACAAATAAAAATGTAACAAGTTATCTAATCGTTAAGTTAGCAATAAGAGAATTTATTCTCTGGCTGTAAAAAAAAATAATTTCAGACGACTAAAAGAAAATAAAAAAAATTATCACAGCTATTTTATTATCTCATAAGTTATTTTCGATTTCACTTTTTTATTTTCTTTATCACAATTAAGTCAAGATATTAAATCCTAGAATATAATAAAAATGCAAATGTAGAGAGGGTTTGCAAAGACTTAAAACTTTGGAGGCACTTAAAAAACATATATATCCAGTTTAAAAGGTTCGTAAACCTATTTTCCAAGTCCTAATGAGGAAACGGACCCGGTTCGGCTCTTTGCTGTGTCTGTGTTATTATTGTGCCTAGGCATAGAGAGAAAGAGAGAGAGCGAGAGAGAAAGACAGAAGAAGGAAAAGAGAGAGAGAGACGAAAGGAAAGTCTGTCTGGCAGATGTGGCTGAAGGTTTATTTACTGGTCTGAAAACATAAACGACTGTCATAAAGCGAAAAATAAGTTGAATATTGAGGCGGCTGTACTTTTCCGAAAGAATTTCTTTATTTTTACTCCTGGAGAATGACACTGCCTTTTGAATTCAGCAAAGGATCCATGAAAGCGACGTTAATCAAGTTATGCTAGATACTTTGGGAAACAAAGCTTTAAGCTTTTAAATTATATGCAAAACTATTTTTCATCTGGACACAGATTTTTGCCTGTTAATACAATAATCAAAATGAAGTTAAATAAAAATAAGTTTCACGTGATATTACGTTAAGATATTTTTTCGCGACAGCAGAGAAGGCTCAAAGGACGAACGAGTAGTTTCCTGTCGTTTTATACGTTGTTGCCTTTTTTTTTTAAAACTTAAATCACCTCCGCCACCCTCAGACTAAACTATTCGGGGCACAATAAAAATATCCTTTTCTTATCAGACGGCAAAGCTTTTATTTTAAGACTGACTGATGAGCTTTCACTTCTGCCAACGGCATTATAATGAGGTCTCAAAAACACAAAGAAAACGACAAGAACCATTTTCTCACATACTTTCTTTGTTCGTTTTTAGATTTACTTTTTATTCGTTATTTACTTTTTAGAAATAGCTTAAAGGTATACTCCACGGAAAAAATCGACTTTATTTTTTTTGCATCATAACATTAATTCAGGTTAACAGAGTATTTATCATTCAAAATTTTTCGATTTTTCCGAATATTTTATTAAGAAAAATGCCTCGGAAAATTGAAAATTTGCGTGGGATCTTCCAGTCCTTCTCCACAGAACACGGCGGAACAAGCAGTCATTTCCTGCCGCGAGAACCTCGGGGAATTTCGTCGCCGAGATTCTAGAACGATTCTACATATCATAAGATTTTGCTAACCTGTTTTATGTCGGAAGGCCTTCAATTTGTTCTCTGTTTGAATGTATAAATAGACAGTCGGATAGAAATTTCACGTTTCATAGATTTCCAGAATCAGAATCGATTAAAAAACAGTGGATTAGTTTTTGATAGCGAGGGAACTGGTATCCAACTCCAAACAGCAACGTGTGCTCATTTTGAAACGTCTTGCTTTGTCTACGCATCCGCCGTTTTAAATTCGGTATCAATTCAAACAAGAAATTCGCCGGAACTAGATCACGTATAAGGTGGAACTAGATGCTCTTCCAACTCTAAACGGGCCTGGCGTTCTTCAAGAACAACGACCGCAACAGCACTCGTTAAACGCCGAAGGAATGAAGAGGTAAGCCTATCTGCTGTGTAAGGCACACGCCGCCCTAATGTGCACACGCCGACGCGGCAAGCAGAAGATCCCGTTTCACGGTTTAATGCATAGGGCTGTATATCGCAGAAGTTGCAGTAGCATTTAATTCTGCTAACAGCCCTTATATATCGCTGTCACTGTTATCAAAATCGCAGTCGTCACTACCGGTCTTGTTTCATATTCATAGTCCATTGCTATGCCCAACTGACAACTAACCGATAGCGTCCAATGTGTGACGTCACGAATTCGAAACTCCTTCGCACTTCTCGGCAACTTGTGACGTAACAGTTGGCGCCAGTGTCTATCGCAGGGGGAGGGAACAAAAGAAAGTTTTTTATATATTTTATCAATTTTGAGTACGAATTGAAAATTTTTATACATGGTACGTTGTTATTGAGACTTTCATCTTTCATTTTAAACAAATTATTTTGTTTTGGGTGTGGAGTTTACCTTTAAACGTAGACATAAACTTTTTTAGATATTTTAGAAGTCCTAAAATTTTCTCTTTTTTTAATCTAGTTTACAGTAAAGTAAAAAAAAAATTATAAAGTCCTACTGCATCTTTTGAATCGAAAGGTTTGTCTATCACTTCATCTAATCTTATTCATAAGGCGGTTCGTTGAGTAGTTGATTGCTCACATTTCAAACGTATTAATAATTGGAAGCTAAGGTAAAAGAGGAATAGAAAATTGCACTGAATGATCCTTTGAAATTGGACATCTGGTGGCGAACACGTCCTTTATTTCCAATTAATCTGATATATACTGGTCGTAAGGACAGCCTGCAAATATTTCGGCATACTCTCTATCTACGAGGTCTTTTCAAAAAGTATCTAACTAGTCCCACAAAATGGTAATGCTTACTCGAATTTCAGAGGCCTCCTTCTCGCTACAAAATCCAATTTATTATGACCACCTCCTCAGTACTTCTTTGGGCCATCTTTTGCGTTTAATGCTGTATCAGTTCTTCTTGGCATGGACTCCATGAGATGTTGATAGGTGGTTTCTGCCGTAATTTGCTACACTGTATCCCTTCTGTTGTCTTTTACAATTCTAGACACTCTCTGTCTGCCTGAGCATTCACTAGTCGATGATGACCACAAGTTGCACGTTGAGGCCCAGTTTTTTGGCTGACAGTCCAGTCTTTAATGACTTTAACAACAGCTGGTCTTGAACATTTCACAAATGTGTCAGTTTCCCTGATACTCGCTTCATGTCTCCAAGCTCCTACAATCATCCCACGTTCAAAGTCTGTGAAACCGTGACAGATTTTGTTGTTTACCCTATCTTCACAAACAAATAATTTCTACCGGCGTAACCACTAAGTTTTCGTTTTTTTATACAGTATCAGTCTGGATCTCTAGTGACAAATTCGTGACGGCATAGCTAATTTGCTTTAAACTGTCAGGCGGTCATAATAAAGTGACCATTCAGTGTAGCTCCTTCGGAAGTAATGCAACGATCAGTATTTTGCTTCACGTCGTCTCTTACCAGTGTCTTGCCAGGAAGCTCGTTACAATAAATTGGCTACTCAGTGCAGCTTTACCAGATTTTAATAAGAGAAAATACTGCGCAAAGTGTTGAAAAAATACCACAATATACTACGCGAAATCCAAAAAATAGTATTTTTTATACTAAATTTTTTTAAAAATACTACCAAGTATACTATAATTTCAAGAATACTACGCCAAAAAATTAAAGCCGGAAATATACTACGGTAGGATTAAATATACCATAACTGGCAACACTGACTCAGTGTAGCTCCTTGGGAAGAAATGCAACGATCCGAGCGGTAATACCGGAACGCCTTCTGAAAAGTTCTCTTTTCTAGGCTCTCCACTATAATCGTCGTTTCCTCTTGAATCTTCTCTACAGTGGCAAATCTGCGTCTTCTCAGCTTAATTTTCATTCAAAGAAGAATAGAAAGTCGCAGATGGCCAAGTCAGCAGAATAGCGATGGAGTTTTTCTTTCGATCTAAAACTAACACTTTAATGGATTGTGAGCTAGGACATTATCATGGTGGGCCATCCTATTTCTTCTGAACCGCAATACCGGTCGTTTGTGCCAGAAATTGTCTGAAATGATTCTATTTGAATTAATGCGCGAACTTTTCTCTGTGCGGCACTTTGAAGACCGTTCAGGATGTTCATTATCTTCGAGTGAATCTTAGTGACGTTTGAAACGTCCATGCCATTCCCAAATTTGGGCTTTGCTTAGAACACGTTCACTAAATGCCTGCCGAAGCAAATTCTGTGTTTCAGAATGTTTTTATAGAGTTTAATAGAATTTTATGCATGCACGTTGTTGAAGTTTCTCGTTAATGTCACTAGCGAGAAGCGTGCAACTCCTCATAAAGCAGTCTTGTGAAGCCATACAATGTGAAGCCACGCCGCTATTGCTTAGCATATACCGGCTTTACAATACCATGTAGCGACATCCGGCAGCACAAACTCCATCCGTTTCTTGGTGAAACTTTCTGATAATACTTTGTATAACAGTGAGACGGTATGTTCGCCGACTCTTCCTGCAAAGCCTCGACCAGTTGATGACGGATTTCTAACCACAAAAAAACATTCGAGATATGAAACGCCGGATGCGTATTTTGACGGCTGCGCCTTCATTCTCAGCGACAAGATTGAGAAATGTTTCTGGATACTTCTTATATTCGATGTTCTCATATTCGATGTTCTAATTTATCCCAGACAATAGAAAATATAAGCCAGAGCCTTAGTACACCTAAGATACAAATTAAAGAAACAAATCCATGTATTTTGCTGTTAATAGTTTTGTTTCTTTGCCTGTCAGAAATGTTGTAGAGGATGTTGCAAAAATATACAGGAGAGTACTGCTGGGTAGCCTATCCTCTCGCTTCAGGGGCCGCTTCATAAAATGATGATTGGGAAATTTTATTTTGTTAACCCATTTACGCCGAAATTGGTAAAAATGGAAATTGAGACTTCATATCTTAAATTTATATTCTGTAACATGTAAAGACATAAAAAATAATTTACAAAGACATAAAAAATTACATCTATGGACGACAGCATATAATTTTAAATAAAATCTAAGTTTGGAATCGCTAGGCAACTGGCCAGGAACTGACGTCACTACTTAATTTTCTTGTTAAGTGAATTAAAAGTAAAATTTTAATTTTTACTTAACATGGAGCATGTTTAATTTTTAATTATAATTGGCTATTAATTGGACTACATTTTCATTTCATCGAAATTTTTATTGTGAACTTTTCGGACGTTAATTTCAAAATTCAAATTCTTCAAGACCTTCAAAATTCAAAATTGTTCATCGTTATCATCATTATCATTTTATGTTGTCACCTTTTAAACAAGTGCCGAGTCAACAATGAAGTCAGTTTCTACGAGGTGTGAAAACCATTGCCAGGACAATGGACCATGAGATTACTTGGACTGATAGAAGCTTTGTTATTTAGTAATCTTTTAAATTTTATTAATTTTAAGCCCCTTTTTAATTATATTCTTGTAATTTTTTTTATGTCTTTACAGAATATAAATTTCCATTTTTACCAATTTCGGCGTAAATGGGTTAACAAAATAAAATTTACCAATTATCATTTTATGAAGCGGCCCCTGAAGCGAGAGGATAGGCTACCCAGCAGTACTATCCTGTATATTTTTGCAACACCCTGTACAAAAAGAGGACACAGGGGTAAAAATTGGAACAGCTTGGATTTATTACAATTTACAATCTGTGACAATAAAGTTCGGTGAATGATGGCATATTGAGAGTGGATTGCTCGCTTACATGAAACAGCAGTTACTATCCTTCAAAGTAATCCTCGTCGATGGTAATGCACTTCTGGGAACGCCTGTACAAGTCCTGGAAACTCCTGGCGTAGTCGTTTTTAGGGATAGCCTTCAGTCGGGTCGTAACATTACGTTGGATGTCTGGCCACTTCGGGAGCGTCTTCTACGATGTTCCGGCCTCCTCGGAACCGCTTAAACCACTCATAATCACATTTCAAAGTAATAGCACTTTCTTTGTAAACTGTTGTCATCATTTCATGAGTCTCTTTCTTTCGCTGATCCATTTTGGGTTTCGACCGCGCGTACTACGCCTTCTCTCTTCAATGTCCTGTTTAAACACAATAAACACACTCGCAGCGCTGATTCTCTCAAATTTGTTTAAACATGTCCCGACCTGTCTGGGACAGGATACTGCGATGGTGCACTCTTACGACCGTTAGCAATTTGACGTCATTCACCGAACTTTATTGTCACAGGTTGTACAATTTTCACGAGGTCCTTCTTTTGATCTTCGGTTCTTTGACTCAACAAGCCTTCTTCAATCCACTAATTTCAATTCCTAATTCTGTTTCTGCTGGATCTCCGAGCTGTTCCAAATTTTACTCCTGTGTCCTTCATCTGTGCTTTACTTCTTCTCCAAGACATGTAGCCAACCTCAAGTTCTACCATCTGATTGGACAAGGTTGCGGCGTATCATGTGTTAGTCATAAGTTTTCTGTTTAATTATATTTTTTGGGAACCTTAGAATGTTTTTTTTTCTAAGCTGAAAACTATGGGAGGATAAGGGAACGAAAAAGGAATCCGGAGAGGGAAGTCTTTTCCTTTGGCTGATAAATTTCTAAAGGAGAAAAATTTTCTTTCCTCCAGCCTCTTTAGAATTGGGAATTGGATTAATGTATTGAGCGAGAATGGCGGATATAATCCCGCATTTAAATGGGAATTAATTGAATGCGGAGTTAACACGTTCTATTAATAGGAAAGTATTGGTCTAAGGATTCTGTCTCCTAAAAAGAAAGTCTATTGTCATTATAATTGTGCGATTCAGATTAATTTCTCGCAAATAAATGAGGAATCGAAGTTAAAGGACAATTTGAGAATTCTTGATGAGAAAAGGAACAACGGAGGAATCTCCAAGAATTAAGAAAATAAAGGTATGCTTTTTGATCAATATAATAAACGCATTGGTATGATCTGATATCAAGATTGCTAATATGAGTTACATTCCCTTCTGCGTGAACGATTTATGTACGTATCTTCTATGAACATGGGTATGCGCTTACAGCGTTGTAGCGATGACCGGAAAACGTTGATGTTGTGAACTGATATGTGTGGTGAAGTTAATTTATTTACGTGCCGTGTGACTCAGCTGACTTGAACATGGGCAATTATAAAGTTTAAATTCTACTCCAAAAGATGAACGCTAGACTAATGATCGAAGGGTTAAAGGTTAAATATTAAAAGCGTTTTGTTTCAAAGACCAACAGACTTGTTGATTAGTGTCAGTCACAGATAGCAAGTACGTAGATTCCCAAACCATAATAGTTAGAATTCTATTCTTTGAGAAAAGAAATAAACTATTCATTGTTCAAGTATAATCTAGTCAATTTATTTCAAATAATTTTCTGGTAGCCCCATAGGAAATGTTTAGACCCACCCCTCAATGGTCGGCACAAGGTTAAAGCACGACTCGTCGCTTAACATTACCTTATCTCAGCGTTGCATTGGTCAGAAAAATCTTTCTTTCCAAAAGGCAACATAGTTTCGCGTGACAGAGGTGATCTGTGGCTTAGAAGAAATAATTAGAAACTAATTCTCCAAACATCAGGCAACAATTTTATTTGAAAAATGGAAGGCAAAATTCTGCGACCTGGATTCGAACTAGGAACCTCGAGATTCATACTCGACGCCTCTACCAATTGGGCTACCAATTTGTACAGCCATGCTTACAACCATGCTTACATACTCTTAAAGACAACCAAGTTGTCAAGTTCCAGTTTTATTCTTTATTTCTTATGTGTGGTCATCAAACTTTCTGATGATTAGATAGGAGAAATTCCCAATCTGTGAACCGGGTGCCCGCCTCCCATTGGGTTTTCCATCTTGATAACTTGGTTGTCTTTAAGACACTTAATGACAGCATGGCTGTGCAAGTGTCTGCGATAGCTCAATTGGTAGAGGCGTCGAGCATGACACACGTGGTTCCTGGTTCGAATCCAGGTCGCAGAATTTTTCCTTCCATTTTTTCAAATAATATCTTTGGCTTAGAAACACAGTCCGACCTTATTATTTTTGCGTTGATGAGCTCGGTCGACATGAGGCTATTGACATTTGCTATAATGGGATATATTTTCATTGAAAATGTTACGTCCCTGATACATTTAAAAAACACCTTCGTATCGGAACATTTTTGCCGACCAATCCACCATTCATGGCCATAGTCTTCATTTCAGGATACAGTCTCTTCATGTAGCACAGCAAGGCTACATACACTACATGATCAAAGGAGTTGGGACACCTGTTGCTCTACCGTAAAGCCGCAAAAAGCTTCAATCAGTAGTGTGTAGGATCACCCCGAGCTGCTATCACTGCCTCCACCCTACATGACATACTGTCCACAAGTTTACGGTATGTGTACACAGGTATTGACCTCCATTCCTCGAGGAGTGTCGTGATCAGTTCCTGGAGTGTAGGGCGAACCATCCTGGATCTCACACGTCGTTCCAATTCGTCCCAAAGATGCTCGATGGGATTGAGATCAGGACTCTGGGCGGGCCAATCCAGTTCTTCAACCCGCATCTCGTCAAACCAGTCAGATATGGATCTTGCTTTGTGGCAAAGCGCATTGTCGTGCTGGAAGAGGAACGGCCCGTCACCGAAGTGTTCCCACAGCGCTGGAAGTGCCCCGTTATCCAGAATGGTCCTGTAGCCATCAGCATTGAAGTTTCCGTCCGCCTTGATGAGCGGGCCCAGTCCAGTCCAGGAGAAACACCCCCAGACCATCACTCTACCACCACCAAACTTCACTGTTGGAACAACACATTCCGGCAGGAAGCGCTCTCCGGGCATTCGCCAGACTCAGACTCTGCCATCTGATTTCCACAACGTAAACTGTGATTCATCACTCCATTCCACACTTCTCTATTGGTCCAGTGTCCAGTTCCGACGTTCGTTTAGCATTGGCCGGAGTGATGCGGGGCTTGTGGGCTGATGCTCTTCCATTGAAACCAAGTTCTTTTATTTCTCTCCGGACCGTCATGTCACTGACGTCAGTCCCTGTTGATGATCGAAACTCTTGGGCCAATACATGCAGCGGTTCCTTACGATGCTGCTTTACCACCTTTCGTAGCACCCGTTGGCAGTGGCGGCTCGTAGCTAAAATTTCTGGGGGTGCTGCGTCAGAAAATTTTAATTTTTTCACGAACTAGAGAATAGCTAGTGACAATAAGCTTAAGGATCATGTAATATACATGTATAAGAATAGTATTAAAGAAAAAAAAGACACATTATATTGAATTTTATCGATATCGAAAGTGAAACTGGGGATGCTGCAGTGCCGCAGTGCCTATGGACGAGTCGCCACTGCCCGTTGGTCTCGGGGGGGTCAGCGTTGGTATTTTTCCGGATCGAGGGCGAATGGTGGTGTTCTCTTTTTTTTCCATTGGGATACAATGTTTCCGACGGTTGATTTTGGTTGTTGGAGGATGTGTGACGTTTCTCTGATGCTTTTCCCAGAAAGGTGACATCCAATAATCTGTCCTCGTACGAACTCCGAGAGATCCGTCTGTCGTGGCATAATGATGATATGTCATTTGTTCTACAATTCAACTGTGCTTGAAATGGATCATTCCATTAAAAAAATTATTTAAATTTTGTTGTTAACTTTAAATGAGTTTTTTTCATGAAATGATCCATTTCCAGGTGTTCACAGGGGTGTCCCAACTCCTTTGATCATATAGTGTACAACAAAAAATGTTTGGTATCCGAATGGTTCCTACAGCATGACTAAGAATTTTTATGGTCTAAGCAGTTTCCAAATCTTAATCCTATCAAGCATTTGTGGAATGGAATTGAACGAGCTGTTGAAATGCAGCAAAAGGCCACCCAGCAATTATACTTGATGCATAAAAGGATATCCTTGTACAACGGTTCTAAACAATAGTGGAAACGATGCTCAATCGCATACGGTCTATTACTACCTAAGGAGTAATACTACCTAATAAAATGTAACTATAATTAGCTTAAGTTAATCAATAAAGCTGAGAAATATTTTCAGCGGCCTATCTGAAATTTCATTAGATATTTAATTGGGTTAGAAATATAAGAAGAAGAAAAAAGATCAAAATCTAAATTTATTTGGATTCCTAGCTAAGAACCATATTTGGCAAAGATGTAAGCTAACCCATAGAATTTTCCTTTTTAGAAGACTGGATGAACCTTATCTTTTATCAAAATGCTATAATTTATGATAGTTGGCTCAAGGAAGGAATTAATGAAGATTTAAAATTCTTTTCTTCTGCTATTTGCTAAACGTTTTGCGTGTGCCGCTTGTGATTTATGTTTACAACATTTTAAGTAGATTCTTTTTCTTTTAATTATCAGTAAAAAAATGTCCCCTTTCCCTTCTTTCTGCATCACATAACAATAATAAAAAATGATGGAGACAGGAAAAAAATTTTTAATTCGCTTGATCTTTGAAAATGGCGAGATAGTGATCTCAAACTCGTGATTTTATTGCTTCTCTTACTTAGCTCTGGCATCTCTCGACTTTGTACTAAACCACGTGAAGCGTGAAAATGCCGCAGTTCAATGGGTTCGACTCCATGTCTCACTTATTTTATTTCAGGATTAACGGGGACTATAGACGAAAGAGAAAGGAAAAAAAAGGAATTTGCAGCAGAGGTGAGAAAATAAAATCCAGATATTTTATTGGACGTTTCCATCAATAAAGAACCACAAGGTGATTAAATTATTCATTTGGCAAAAGCACAGTGGATCCTTTTCATTAATTCCTCAGACGAGGACAAAAGGAATTAGGTCTTACAAGAAAAGTGGGCAAAGTATATCTATTTAAATTCAGGCATTGCCAACAAATTTTATCCACAAAAGAATTTCTCAAGTTTTAGCGAGCTAATGGCATTTGATCTCCCCTTTCCTAAATCTATTTAGAGACACGACATGACTTATAAAAAATGTAAAGATTAGAGACGGGAGAAAAAAAAGGAAAGACGGATTCTACAAAAGTTTATATTCAGAAAAGAAAAGCGACAAGAATTAAAGACCCCAGGAATCTCGTATATTATTGAAGGATGTCGTTCGATGTCAAGCCACTCACATAAAAAGTGTCATCAGATGGGAAATCTGTTGATTTAATATGTACAGGTGAAATTTCAATTCCCTAGACGTTAGGTCGTTGAGGGTTTTTCAACTTCCATAAATATGCTAGAATTTTTTTCCTCTCTGCCATCTAAATAGATAGTCTATGTATATATAAACATCGATTGGAACAGCAATCGCAGATGGATTTTTAGCCTCATGCTAAGATTTTTCTATTCATATAAGCATTCACTATTCAGATATCAAGACCATCTTTTTTTATGTTTGCGTCAGTTGCGCTCCCATTCACTGAAAAATATAAACTTACCAACTGAGACTTAATGGGGATTCTATTTAAATAAAACAAGGAATAAACCAGAAGTCAATATGCTATAGTAATTTAAGATTCAAACGGACAGACATCACCTGGCACAAGAATTGTTGCAAAAAACATGATTTATTAACAACGCCATCCAGCGGACTTTCAAATGTCTATTCTGTTGTCGTTTGTTTGGCAGAAAAACAATTTGCTATCAGACTCTCGCAGAAGGTTAATGTATTTGGAAAAAGAAGAAAGCTGTTGGGCTTTGTACAATATTTAAGAGCTTCCCTGATACTGAAAATTCTCAAACTATACCGAGATAGAATATATAATTAAAAATCATTGCTTGAAATCATGTACAGTCTTAGATGATACCTTAAATTGCTCCTGGGTACACTAAGACTCTCAATGAAGATTAACCCTTTATAGTAATCAAAAAAATTAAACAAATGGAATGGAACAACCAAAAAGGGAAAACCTCTAATCCACAAAAAATAAAATTGAAATACCGGATACGTGTATTTCGGGTACCAGGTACCCATCTTCAGCGGAAAGACAAAAGTGAAAAGAAAAAAAAAAAAAAAAAAAGAAAGAGGTTGGGTACCTGGTACGAATAAGAAAAAAGAAAGAATAATAATTTTACACACATGAAGATCGTGAATCATGGACGGTCACCCATCCAGTGACTAGCCGTACCTGATGTTGTTTAACTTCACAGAAGTTATGTGAACTTCAGTGAAAGCCCACCAGGCGACGGCCTCCCCCAAAATTTACATAGTAAGAATATTCCTACATCCATACATTAATACTTCCATCAATATGATAAAAGGCAAAAAACAGAAATTGTTCATAAATTTAAACAAAAAAATTTAAATATTACTGTAAAAATATTAAGTTCAAATAAAAAACTGGCTATCCATTTTTAATCCATTGTGTTTGCAGTGTTCGTAAGATAACATTTTCCCCTTCCTTTCTTTTGGATCCGCCTTTGGGACCTCCGGACTTGATCCGAGTTTGGTTTTTCCAATACGACAACAACAACAACAACAACGTGACGATAGGATTTTAAGGCATTCGAAGATAAAAAGGATAGTATTTGTTTTCTAAAGAAGGCTTTCGTTGTTAGGGTTACTTGAGGTTGCTAATGAAGCTAAAGGCAATGGGACTGCTCCCCAGACCAGTATGGAGCCTCTATCTGCCTGAGTGGTCCCCACCTGATTGGTTGGTTGATTGGTTTGGTATTAACGCCCTTTTCAACTGCCATGGTCATTTCAGGACGGCGTTATAGGGGCCGCAAATTTTGCCTCGCAAGGGTTCTTTAACGTGCAGCCGGCAAAAGAATTAAAGTACTTGAAAAGTTATATGGAAAGAATAGTAATTCTCTATATATTCAAACAAAGTTTTTTTTTAATTTGTAAGTATTCCTATTTCATGAAATGAGCATCAATTGAATGGGTGTCTGGAAGAAGGGTATATGTTACAATTTTAATATTTTACAGGACACTCCAAAAACTAAAGGCATTTCGAGATTGTAATCACTGGAAAATCATATATGCCCTTCTTCCATTTTTTTAACTTTCAGAAAGTACAGGTACTATCATGGAATTATAGTGATTACAAAAAGGAAGAGGCTTGAAGGGGAAAGCATTTTCACAGTCATTTATTCATCAAAACAAGTATATGATAACGATTCAAAATTCAAAATTTCTTAGTTACAAATGTTTTTATATTTGCGACTAAGTTTTAACATCATGTTTAACCTTTTTCCATTAAAAAAACCATTTTGGAAAAATATAATATATGCCCTTCTTCCAGAGGCCCATTCAATTGTTGAAGCATTCTGTTTAAGGGTCTATTATTTCTTCATAATCTATTGCTAAAGCGTTTCTACGTAAGCATGAACTGTTTGAAGCGAGCGATTAACTACTAGGTATTGTAACAATTTGACTAACAGAAATTAACTATTGATAATGTAAAGCGTAAGTAATTGCATGCCATATCTTAGCATTGAAAGTTTCCAATGGTATCATAATGGTATCATTAAGATACGTACCACTGAAATAATTTCGGCTGTCATTAATTTCTCGTTGTATTCATCCACGACACGTCATTACAGATTGTTTGATATATTACACTGCAGATCTGAGAACTGAAAGCTTCCAATGGAACATAATGGTATCGCTAAATCACGTATCATTGAACCAATTTTGACTAGCATTAATTGTACGTTACATTCATTCATGACACATCATTCCAAGTTGTTAATACACTCACTCACCAAAAGTCATAGCACACTTGCCTAAGAACGTGTTGGGCCCCCTCTGGCCCGGATAACGGCGGCGATCCGTCGACAGAAAAAGCTATACGGGCGTTTGAAACATCTGAACAACGGGAGTTTCGAATAGAGCAATTGGGCATAGGAGCTTCTACGTCAAGGGCAAAAAAAACTTGAGTCTGGAAGAGAGTCTACCGGTCCCCGGAACACATCCACAGGCACTGCAAGCCATGCCCCCTCCACTGCACTCCATAACGATACTGCATTTACCAGTTGTGTTGGTGACGACCTGATAGATCGTTCGATGACGTCCCACAAATGTTCAATGGGACTGCAATCTGGGGAACGTGGAGGTCAAATCATTGCCGTGAAGTCGGTAGCATGTTCCTCCAGCCACTTGCCGTGTCACAAGGCCGTGTGTGGAGGCGCATTATCTTGCTGGAAGATACCGTCGCTCGCGGGGTAAAAACAGTTCATGAAGGGGTGCAGGCGGTCCCCAAGCAGATCGACGTAGGAAGTAGCACGCAGAGTGGATGTCAGATGCACCAATGGGCCCATTGCGAGCCACGAGAAAACACCCCAGACCAGTATGGAGCCTCCACCTGCCTGAGTGGTCCCCACCTGATTGGTTGGTTGGTTGGTTGGTTGGTTGGTTTGATATTAACGTCCTTTGCAGCTGCCGTGGTCATTTCGGGACGGCGTTATAGGGGCCACAAGGTTTACCTCGCAAGGGTTCTTTAACGTGCAGCCGGCAAACGACTACACGGGACCAACGGGTTTACTTCCCTTCCGAAGGAAGTGCGTGATCCCAGGATTTCCCCCTGAAAAAATCCTCGTCGTCCTCGGTCGGGGTCGAACCCGCGTACTCGGGCATCAGAGGCGATCACGCAACCACTGAGCCACCGAGGCCGATGGTCCCCACCTTACAAGAAGGGTCCATGGCTTCGTGTGGCCTGCGCCAGACACGGACACGACCATCGGCCCGATACAGCTGAAACCGTGACTCGTCGGATCAGGCGACCCTTCACCAGTCCTCAGCGGTCCAATGTCGATGTTGGTTGGCCCAGGCTAGGCGTTGGCGACGATGTGCAGCTGTCAAGAGTGGCACCCGTCGTGGCCTCCTGCTCATAAAGTCTGCAGCTGCCAAGGTTCGCTGAATTGTTGTCACGGACACAGTTGCGGGACGTCCTTGGTTGTACCGCATGGAGATTTAGCCCGCTACTGTGAGGCGTGGGCGACCCGTCCGCTGTTCGACATGGGTTATAACCCCTCGTTGGGTGTACTCTCGATAGACCCTTGCAACGGCTGTGCGGGAAAATTGCAGGGTGTTGGCTACATCTGATACTGAGGCACCCATCCGTCTGGCACCAACAATCATCCCCCGTTCAAATGCAGATAGCTCTCGGCGTGCTGCCATTTCTGCAGCTAGTTTTGCTTACAATGACTGTTTGCTATCAAGGAGTCCTATGCACCTGCATTCCGAGAATGGAAGCAGCGGGATCTGTCTCATTACGGACAGGGAGCCTGATTGGAGGGGTGTGCCATGACTTTTGGTGAGTGAATAATATTACATGCCATATCTTAGCATTAAAAGTTTCCAACTGATCATAATGGTATCACTAAAGCACGTACCATAGAACCAATTTCGATTGATTTTGAAGGAAGCCCATCACGTATCTTCACTTAATTCACAATGGCAATCACGTATCTTTGATCAATGCAGAGGCTATTTATATATGGAATTGTATAGTGAAAAACATGGCCCGAAATGACCACCAGCAGCTTCTAAACAACGCTGATGGCGCCGAACGGCATATCGAATTACGGCTGTCAGTTGTAGCACATGACCACACAAACCGCACAAACTTCCTTGCAAATTCATCCTCGCGAACCATGTGCTCAGACCAATCACAGTAATCCATCCTTCGATCCGGGTCGTCCTCATTAATCCTTGGAATGTACACTTTCCACTTTGCACCCTTCAGAATTATCTTCCACTTGACCGGCTCAACCCAATTTCGAGCGCTCCCTGGTTCACCATCGACTACCAGCGCCACCTACCACGACAAATTTCGTAGTTTCACAAGCGATCTCACGAGCAGTCCAAGACTGATTATGTGCCAGCAAGTAAGAAACGGTCAACACTTGTGCATCTGAAACGGCAGGTCGCCCAAACCTAGGATCGTCGCTCACACTCTCACGTCTAGGTGAATAACCTAACCTAACCTAACCTAAATACGTTCACCACTTCCTTGGCGTATTGTGCAGTAATGCATTAACTTCACAGTGCAAAAAGCAAAAATCCCTAATAGCCTTCTTTACAGTACGAACCCTTGCAGTTTCACTTTAAAAAGAAAAAAATTCCATGAGCAACACATTAAGCCTAACGGGCGAAAACTGGGTTAAATTAGACGTATTATCGATAAATCACTAACACACATCTAGAAGAAATTTTGATCAAACGAGTCAATTTTAAGCCAAGAACGCTGCTCGAATTTGGAAAACATACTTCTCCGGTTCATGCAAAGGGTTAGGTTAGGTTAGGCTAGGTTATTTATCTGGAAAACATCTTACATCTGGTTACAAAGCCGATATTTTCTACCTTTATAGTAATGTTGAGAATCCAGATGACCCGGCAGGACCGATCAGATTATCTCGGCCAAAGGCCCTCTGTTGATGGGAATAGCTAACAGGACCAACCGTACCGATATATATTATGGTATTAGCTATACGAAGATTTATTTACTGGCTCGGACATCGCCCGGGTCCGCATTTGTGTGCTAGGCAACTCGCATTTGAAAAATATGCAGTCAGAGCCAGTGATGGTGAAAATACCACCAGTTCTTACTCGGCTGAAGCAATATCCCATTATGCTCCTGATATTTTAAGAACTCTTTTGCCCGCGACCAGTAAGGCAGGAATTATATTCTAGCTCATACTGAAGAAGGTTACTTAATGGCCGAAATGTATATCCAATCCAGGTGGTGGAATTTTTCCTTCCATTTTTTCTGATACTATCATCTCCAGTTTCCATTATAATTTCTTTTTTGCGCTCATCAGCTTTCCTGATGGTTTGGATAGGAGGAATTCTCGATCAGCGAGCTAGATGCTTCCATCTCGACTACCTGGTGATCTTTAAGAACACTTGGTGACAGCATGGCTGTACCGTGTTCAAGATGGTCCAATTGATAGAGGCAACGAGCGCGATACTCGTGGTTCTTGGTTCGAATCCAGGTTGTGGAATTTTTCCTTCCATTTTTCCTGATAATATCATTTTAAATACTGTTTTGGAGAAATTTCGATATAGACATTGAAGCATCTCGTGGAACGCACGAAAGAACTTGACCATACGATGCTTCTTAACTGCAGGAACTTGTGTGACGGCTAAAGATGAGCTGACCATATACGGGTTTCCAACTATAGTTGCCGCCACGTAAGTTGAACGATCTTTTTGACATGCGCAGTAAGTCGTCTCATCAATACGCTTTGTCTGGATTTTACCCATGATGCACTTGTTCTACTAAAGTAATGGTGGAGATATCGTTGAAACGTGGAAAGCCTGTTAAAAGTCATAAATATAAAACAGTTAAAAGCCTTCGAGTCGACTATTTTGCGTGATTTTTTAATTTATTAATTTATTAATTTCATTTATCTATTTAAAAGAAAAAACGAAAATAGAACCTACATATAAATACGAAAACAATGTTTCGAAAACGAAAGCGGACGTTTCATGGAATAGCTAAGCGATTTACTTCCCGTTAACGTCTATTCGTTGGCGTTAGAAATGACGTCACACTGTCGTTAAACTTATGTGGCGACAGCTATAGTAAAAACTATCGCTTAATTTGGGACCTCAGAAATGCGTACACAATGCAATTCATTTTAGGAATTTGACAACATCAAATCCAGGCCCGTAGCCAGGGGGGGGGGGGGGGGGCGAGGAGGGTCGACGACCACCCCATTATGGAAAAAGGTTCGCCTCCCAAATATGCAAAAAGGTCCGACTCAGTGGAATTTTTGAAAAAAGGTCCGGA
>JAHWFO010057280.1:3535964-3671405 GCA_023313115.1 Rhysida immarginata | reverse complement strand
CCCCCCCCCCCCCCCCCCAAGATAACGTCCTGGCTACGACCCTGAAATCTATACAAGAAAATCCGACATGTAAGCTAAGAATTATAGTATTGCTAAACCTTCCATTAGATACTTAAAATATTAAAGTGTAATACGCTAAGAAACGGTAGCAGCATTACTTTTCTCATTAATAATAGCGTTCTGTAACAGCAAAAAAAAAGGTCCGCCTCAAATAAGTTTTAAAAATATAGCGACGTAATTTTTATATTTGCTAAATTACCACGTGAATTGACTTGATTATATTTAATCATCATGTTATAAGATTTTTCATTTTTTAAAATCAAAAACTTTAAAGAATTAAAATTTTGCCACAGAAAAAACAAAAGTGCGTTAATTTCCAGAAGAAAAAATTTTTTTCCCTAAAGTTTTCTAATGTTCCTAAATTATGTCGGTCTATATTTTATATAATTATAGTGTTTTTTTGGGCAGACATTTAGGGCCCATATAAGTACGCAGCAAGTGTCACTAAGAGAGACGATAAATGAGCCATTAATAACAACCCTCCGAGTGTCATCAACTTGTTGGCCGTGATGTTTTTTGCATTTTGGAGGAAACTAGCTTAAACTACAATTTTAAGAAATTATTAACCTTCCCATCCCCTCTTCATAATCTCTATGCTCATAAATAAACACAAACTGTTTAGAATTTTTTTTTATTTTTGTTGCCTTTGACCGTCTGAGAGCAAAGCATTCCGTTTTAACTTTAGCTTGTTAAACAACGTATATTTAATTGAAAACCCCTTTGGCAATACGCACTGCTAAAGAGGAAAAAAAAATGAAAAAAATCAGAATCGGATGCCTAGATACCGTAGTTGTGTTGCCATAAATCAAAACCACTAAATAGTAGCTTTCTCGAAGATCGTAGTTTCATTGCAGTGAAGTGACAAAATAAGCTATTCCTGGTTATTATGGCGAACTAATTTGTTGTTATACGACTCTGATGACATAGTTTTTACACAAATTTTTACCCATTTATCTTATCTGGATGATAAGTTAGAATTATAAAATATTTAATCACCTCAGTTATAACTATGACAAATAAACAAAATGTGCAGAAAACACACAATCTTCAAAAATTTTACAAATACAACAAATTATAATTTAAAGTGAGAGCCAACAAAAAAGCATTCAAAAGTTCCTTATTAAGATTCCAGATTTGAAGGAGACTCTTTCCGAAATGTATGTTTGTGTCTCTGTATTAAATATTTCATTTATGGAATTGTGTTTTCTGTTATTATTTAATTTGTTACTATTGGGTTATATATCTAATTAAATGTGGAATTTTAATAAGGTTTTAATATCGTTACTGAATTCAGAAGTCGGTCGTTCCGATGCCAATTTATTTCGAACTTTTTGATTTGAACTTCAGATTCGGAGAGACCACAAAACGTAAGCTATAATAGGCACACAGGTCCTATTTATTCGGGAACATGGCCTAAATGGCAGTTAACCATTTAGGGTCCTTCGAGCCGACCAAATTGATTAACTTTTTGATGCTCTATCCGAATCTGAAGTCAAAATAAAAATATCAGAAAAAAAGTGATTTAATGTCGAATCTGCAATCCGAAGCATTGAATCATGATAATGTTTTTAGATGTAACAAACAAATAAATATTTTACGGCACATAAACCTTTTATTTATTTATCAATGGATGAGTCTACAGAATCATGTACATCGGTAATACTGAGTAAGGGCTTATGAATACTGAAGTATGAAATATAAGCACGGGTATCGAGTATCTCGATATGTCTGTGCTTAAGGTGCGTCTCCTTACTCGCGTCTGAGTTCACAATCGAACGCGGGGTCACAAACTCGGCACGTAAAAGCTTTTCGCAGTATCTAAAATAACAAAACGAATGTATTTTGTATGACGCAAAATTAAAATTATTGCATCATCCGAAATGTTTATTGCATGGCCCGTAACGCTTTTTTGGGTGGGGACATTATTGTTAACTATAGAGAGGAAGGAATCTGTAGAAATAAATTAAGCATTTCAAAGCACAAAGAAATTCAACAAGCGCTTAAATTATAAATAGGATGAATACTTCAAAAAGCATCAAAAGATTTAAATGGACCTTTAATTGATTCTTCAATATTTCAAAATAATAACTTCTGAATTAAAATTGTGAGTAATAAAATATATTTGCTGTAATGGAAAAGAGTTTATTCCAATACACTAGGATTCATTAGTCTTCATTCAAAACAAACCGTTAGGCCATTACACAAATTTGTTGGTAAAACAGCAAAGTTTAGTGGCTCTTTCAATATATTTTATCATATATCAATAGTAAAGATTTAAATAAAAACTAGGATCCCCAATGATCGAAATTCGATCACATTTCTGAGAAAAAAAATATATGTGTAATTGTTCTAGCCTCAATCTTGCTTATTAATAAACTTTGAAGAATGAAAAATAGATAACACAATAAATATCCAAAATGCTTTGCATGACATTTCTGACACTCCCGATTCGTTTCACCGCAATGATAACTTTGAAAATTTCTCGGAATAATATTTAAAGCAATGTAAAGATATCTTTTAATATATCTATCGAATTAATTAATATTTATATTTAAGCTAAATTGTCCCTCCCTATCTCTGCGTATCTCCCGCCGTCCCACTGTGGAAAATGAAGGTCTGTTTCGGACCAAAAATCGATAACTTTTTTGTTACTAAAGAAAGAGTGTTAACAAAATATTTAAAAAATAAATAAAAATCAAAAACTTCAAAAACCTATTAAATAAAATGCTTAATTACTAATTACAGAAATATTTTGGATAGTTAATAACAGTTTTTAAGCAGTTGTTTCTATGGAATAATTTATAGGTACATTAAAGATACTATATTATACTAGGGAACCTTCAGGTTCTGAAATCAGTTCGTTGACTTTCAAAAACTGCAGAGTATTTGTTATATGGTTTTCTAATGCTTTCAAATGAACATCAACAACACAATAATTAAAATTCTTTCAAATGAACATCAACAATGATTTGAGTTAATTTGATATTTATTATTTAAAAAAAAAAACAATAAAAAAGGCAATGCTACATGCGTTGACAAATATGGTGCACAACCTGTTCCTTAATGCTACCTTTTTTGAAACGCTTTTACCTGTGTTAATGTGAACAAATACGCAAACAAAATATATTGTGCACATCCAGAGCACAGGAACTTTCCAACCATACAAGTTTCATGCGTATTCGTCCACGTAAACACAGGTAAAAGTGCATAACAAAAAAGGTGTTGCCGTATTTATATATAGATTCTTGTTCAGACAGCAATGATCAGGTGTCTTTTCAGTGCTGTCGTGTTTGAAGCCGGCGCCAACAATGCTTAAACGTGCAACAATAATGAAAAACTGTTTCTTAACTGTTTCAAGTCGGCTTTTGAATCATTCTTTTTGTAGAATGATGTCCAGCCTTAAAACATTATCATGTTAAAATTGGCCACGGAACGACCAACTTCGCGAATACAGTAACGCTGCTTTTAATTAACATCGTTCTAGCAATGCACTGATCGTGTCAGAAATTTAATGACAAGATGTCGTTGAGTTTATGGGAGACTCTTTGTTTTAGTTTCTGAAATCTACCACTAGAATGTACGATGTGTCATCGAGAGTTGTTTTTACTTCCGGTTTCTCGGGTCGCCTACTTTTTGAATAGGCAAAACTTGAGTAGTAACGTTGCAGCACCGATAAGTTATTAAAACAACAACAAAATAAAAACAATAAATTCAATAAATGAAAAGGAAAACTTGAACTTGTCCGTGATTAAGCAAAAGTTGAAAGAAAAAGGAGCTAAAGTATCAGAAAACAAAAGTGAATTAAAAGAAAGGTTAGTAAATCAGCTTAGTAAATTAAGTGTGCAAATAAATGTAAAAATAATTACATTTTAGGACGATGCAATTTGATTAAATTAAATAACTTTCAACTAAATTTTTAATTAAATTTTAATCAATTATATTTGAATTTTATAACATTAGTCTAAAATGCAATTACTCTAATACAGGTTACAACTATGGGTAGATCATGAGTTAGATGCCATCCTTATTTCAATGCAAGTTTGAAAATTTTTAAAAAATTTTGGAGAAATAATTCTGGGCCATTTTTCAAACTTGCATGTGAAAATCTTTCATCATACGATGAGTTAATTATATCTTATGAAAAATTCATAATGATATTTTTATCCATTTTGTTGATTGGTAAAAATCCAGAATTGGAAACATGAAGAGTGTCGTTTGAGGGATATCAATCTTTGGTATAAGGATGGTATCTAAGTCATGATCCACCCAAATTTGTAACCTGTATTAGAGTAATTGCTTTATAGACTGTTATAAAATTTAAAAAAATTATAAATTAAAATTCAAATATCATTGATTAAAATTTGATTAAAAATTTAGTTGAAAGTTATTTAATTTAATCAAATTGCATCCTCCTAAAATGTAATTATTTTTACAAAGTTAAAGTATACATACATCATAAAGAAATTTCGAGTTATCCGTCGCTAAAAAGTACATCCGGAGCGCTACACTATAAGGCTAACTAAGCTGACCTCTTAAGCCCGCTACTCTATAAAACTTGGGCTTAAGGTGTCAGCTTATAGTGTAGCGGTCTGGATAACCAACTTTTTTTGCGACGGATAACTCGGAATTTGCATAAGAAATTGCACTGAAAGTATATATGCTGCTAGTGCGTTAACATTTCGTTAGTTTTATCTTTATTTTCCGTAAGTATTAACGAACCCTGAATTAGTATAAGCCTTGGTATACTAAAATGCGCATATACCAATTCTTTAGCTGGTTTACTAACCTTACTTTTAATTCACTTTTGTTTCTGATACTTTAGCTCCTTTTTTTCAACTTTTGCTTAATCACGGACAAGTTTAAGTTTTCCTTTTCATTTCTTGAATTCATTGTTTTCATTTTGTTGTTGTTTTAATAACTTATCGATGCTGCTACGTTACTACTCAAGTTTTGTCTATTCAAAAAGCAGGCGACGCGAGAAACCGGAAGTAAAAACAACTCTTGATGACACATCAACAAAGAGTCTCCCATTGGCCGTGAGTTTGTCAGAAATTCAATGACAATTTGCGACCCACAGTTTATTGGCAAAATATATTCAAAATAAGGTCCTCTATCACCCCTAAGTTTGTACACAGAGCTCGTAAATACCCTGTATAGGATAAATTCTTATATTTATCAAGTAAGTGCAAAGATTAGCTTTGGTTGGATCTTAGAAAAATAAAATCATTTAAAATAAACCATTAATGAATGATATAATCAAGTACCGAAAGGTTAAATGGATACTGTCACATAAACCATTGAAGACTGTATCGTTTGTGTTCCACCCGTAAAACTTCAAATTTGTAATTTGTGTATATTTGAATTGAAGCAGGCATACGTTACATGGAACTGGTCGTAACAGAGACGTGTGCAATTCAGTGCCAACAATGCGATCGTTATACCCCCGTGATTCAAATCAGAGCCAACAATGAGTGAAATATTAAATGAAAAATTAAGTTGTATTCTTTCGTGACGCGTCATTATGAAATAATAGATATGCAAATTACCTATCCTTGCCTTTTCCTATCCGTTCATTCCTTTCACACATTGTGAATTCGTAGACAAAACGCACCACTTTCTTCTATTGTTTGCAAATAGATGCGACGTTTATGTGCATTCTGTTCAGCACTTTTCTTCCTTGTAATTGTGAATAAATTGTGAATAAATTTCAACCAACATCTAATTATGAAAAAATTTCTTTTTATAATTTTCGGAAGTATTCCTACATCATTTTTCTTTGTTTGAAACGGAACGACCGCACGCTAATGAAGCGGACGCGAGCTGACGAACGCGCGCAATCTAATGAAGTGTGCGCGTGCTACAACAATGCCTTCGAAACGGGCGAGTGTTCCAATGCTCGAATAGTCGAAATATAATTTTTTTAATAATTTTGTAATTTTTGCATAGTAAAATTTAAAATACATGTTTGCATAATTTCAAATTTACCAATTGGCGAAACAGTACTTAAACAACGTTATATTCGTTCATGGCTCGTCGTTACGAGTGGTTTGATATGTTACTACTGTATCTTAGTATTGAAAATTTCTACGGGGTATCATATTAGTACCATTAGAGCGCGTACCATTGTACCGATTTCGGCCATCTTCGCACTTATCCGTGCTCTTTCCCATATCTATCGATTGGTGAAAACAGATTTTTAAAATCTTTCATACTTTCCGAGAAAATCGAGTTACGGACGGACGGTCGGACAAGGCCAAAGCATAAAGAAGATGGCATAATGGTTAAAGAAGTTAGCCATGAAATCATTCTAGAGATTGCAGTCTTTCACTGAACCAAACACATTTTATAGGCTTCAAATGCTGAAATATTTATTCATCATGTAGAGTATAATAAACTTATATTAGCTTACCTGCAACCCGTCTTAAACGAATATCATTATCTTGAGGAAGTCCGTGACATGGGTCACATTTGCTTTTATCAATGAAAAGCAACTTATCAGTCTTCGCAGCCCTTCGAAGAAAATGAATTTTTTCTTTAGTTTTAATTTTATCATCTACGAAAAAAAAAGAAAAAAATATTTTAAGTAAAGTACAGAAATTCGAACATGTTTTGGTGAGAGTTTGAGATGGCAAAGAAGAACAATTATTAAGGGTGGTATCACGATTCGGGCTTAAGGTTGAGGTAAGGAGGTTTGTCCAAGTTTAAGGTCCGATCTGCCCTGACAGTTTTCATGGTTGCAAAATTTAAAGATGTGAAGAGAGATTCCTAAAGAGTTTCCAGTCTTGCTTGGAGCAAAGCCCAATCTTCACATCGATGTTTAAGCCCTCAAAGATAAGCATTCCTCTTGCTCATATCTCCAAATTTTGCAACCATGAAAGCTGTCAGGACAGATCGGACCTTAAACTTGGATATTCGAGGAACAAACCTTAAACCGCGCATATTGTTGCTAATGCATTGTCGCTTCATGACAGACGGATCAAGCAAAATATACAGATTTTAGTTTTTAATAAAATATACATTAATTCATATCACCGTTACTTTTTACAAAAATCTACTTTTGTTCAAATCATTTAATATTCTCTACTATTAAAATATATAATTATATAATAAATTTAAAAATTTTTCAGCTGGTTTTGGCATAATTGTCGTTGATTACTTTATATACACACAAAAAATGAGCATATAATTGTACCGATACTGTGCACCATTTATGTTAAACTAATCTATTTCATTAGTAACGTATTATTCATAAAACAAAATTCTCAACAGAACAGCCAAAATAATCTTTTTGTC
Source organism: Rhysida immarginata (assembly GCA_023313115.1). Lineage (NCBI taxonomy): Eukaryota > Metazoa > Arthropoda > Chilopoda > Scolopendromorpha > Scolopendridae > Rhysida > Rhysida immarginata. The sequence continues at coordinate 3,664,052 of JAHWFO010057280.1, read as the reverse complement.
AGCATAGTTGAGCACGTGACGTAAAACTTGCCTACCCCCCATGCTAAGATAAAACTTAATGGAATCGTCCCACAGTAGGTGTGTTCGACTGGACACCTGGAAAAACAATGTCACTGGATTGAAGTATTGTAAGGAAGCCGAACAACTTGACCTAGGTAAAAACCTTTTTGCAGCCGACTGTACGACTCATTTCCTCGCCTATTCCAACTTCATGTTGTGGAACATGAATTTCATATATCTGGGTAGTAGACCTTGGTTCATAGTCGGCGAGCTTCTTGATTGCCTAATACACATTTTTAACGTCCAAATAAATATGCAAAGATGATCTGCTATTCTCGTGTTGGCTTCGGTGGTTTGCTAATAGAAGGATAAAGTCATCGCTTCAACGGAGATATTCGTAGACGGCATTTACTTTCCGAACACACCTCACAGCCCCCCTAATTCTTTAAAAGACAAGCAGTTCTGGAATAAGCAATATGGTAAAACTTGAACTGAACAGTTTCGTTGAACCACCACCATCATTGGACTAAACAAAAAACTTTTCAAGACCCGAAAACACCTTCAGATTTTGCTCCAACTCTATTGAAAGGATGATGCAGTCAATAGCTGTAGATAAATAGGTATTTGAGTATGTGGGTGGGCCAACTGTTATCAGAAAGCCAGAACAGACAAACAAGCAGCTTTCAGAAAGAGAGCCACAAAGACTCGGCACGACTAGAACGATAAACCGTTGCGACGTCAACAACTGATTGCAGAATTTATTACCGATCTTATTTGAAGTAGTGTCATAGTAGAGCTGCATGACGACAGAAATGCTATATATAGTGTCCACACATGATTTCCGATTCTGTCAAAAACTCACGTTTTCGTGTAACATGAAATGGTAAATGCAGCTATTGTCAATGAATAGGGTTGCTGCTCCTATTGGCCCAGTGACAACCAAGCGATACGTGGATGGCATTTTAGAGATCATGTTATCATTTCTCAGTGGCATCTGTCACTGCATTTAGAAACACTAAAATCGGCTGTGAGTGATCTAAAGTAAAAATATGGGTGGAAGCAGAAGGGTGCAACTACAGAAAAAAAGAGACGTGGAAGGCACCTCAAACCGAAGAAACGTGAAAGAAGAGTCCCGATAAGAAACTTTAAAACGTCTCGTCCTTCCTCTGCAATTTCCATGGCTGAGGAAGTAAGAAATGCATCTGCTGACTGAATTGAGTACCATAGCTATCCGCAGAGAGTTGTGATGATTGGACTATTCTGATTAAGCAGCTGCATACAAATAACTCGTCATTACAAAAAAAACCTGTTTGCCCTGACGTATCTCCTGTTTTTCTTGAACTGTAAACTATTGGAAAGGCATTCTTTTGAGTTTTAAGTTAGGATTTTCGCTCTTCCAATCTCCTGGACATGCTTTGGTTTGGCGACAGTCCGGCGAACGAATTTTCTTGGTTGGCTCGGAACAATAGAGCCAAAGGACATAATCCATCACAGTCTTCTGTGTGGAAGAAAGGGTCAGTTCACCTCAGATCCTTTCTCCTCCTGGAGTGGTATAGGCTAGGTCCGCTGATATATAAGAGGTTGGGGGCTCATAATGTATTGGGTTCTTTTTCATGGATGGGATTCGAACCTTTGGTTAAACTCGGAACCATATCTTTACTTACTAGGCAACATGGCGGCATTATTGAAATAACTGTAGGCTAGTCTCTTCCAATTAGCCGGAGCTCTTAACATACTTCAATGTGTGTAAGCAGGATTGATTTTTTGAAAATAATATGGAATTGCTTGAATGGCCTTTTGTAGAATTCTTTTGGAATGAACTGGAAGAACATGAGGTCGAACGGCCGTCTTTTCACTCTGGCAGCAGCTTTGCGGTACGAATGGCAAGATATCTCAGTTGAAACCTACCCTGAAATTGGTTGAAAATAAGCATCAACGCATTGCGTTATCATTTAATCAAAAGCGAACCAATCATTGGATCGACATTCATGCGGTCTTTAATTTCATTAGCAGCTCAGTTTGGGCCAAAGTTCGTGCAGTTCGTTGTGTACTGCACAGTTCGAAGGCAAGTCGAGAATACATTTTGGCGATACAAAGGGCACGATGTTAAGAAGCAGCTGAATAATATGCAAGTCAAACGTGTTTTTACGTAATAGTGAGAATACCAAACTAGCGAGAGAAAGCCGTTTTTATAAAAAAAATACTCTTAGGTCTAAATATACATCTTCGAAAAATAGCCTATATTTATGTTTCGAAGGTGGAATGAGTGCCATCATAACCTATGACACCATTCGTTGCTGATTCGATCCTGTCTCAATGAGAACAATCATTTTATTTAATTACTTTTTTTAATGTAACGCTGTTTTCATATTTTGGTAAATTTTTTTAACTTTATGTCAATTTTTTATCGTTATCATTTTTTTTCTTAGTTCTGAAGACATTTCGCATACTCCACATAAGAGAATGCTTCAGTGAGCAAATATTCCAATCCTCACCAGCGAATCCATATGAATTCAATGGCCCGTTCAACTAAATAAAGCTGAAATTGCAGCGCCCTTCCCCCCCAATTCCCATATGACGTTTTTAAAATGCTATTTATTTTCTATATCGAGAGAGGAAACCTTTTCATCAGAAAATCAAATCGTGGGGTCGCACGTGCCGCGGATTCCACAATTTTGCTTTATTGCCTAAATAGGAAAATAAAATTGATCTACTCCAGCAAACCATAACTTATTTTACTGGATAGCTTACTTCACATTCGCTCTTCGCAATCAGAAAACTTTCAGGGATATAAAAACTGCGCAGGGCCAGGAATATAAACTGTCCATATTTTAAAAGTAAAATTCAATGTATTGTCTGCTTGATAATACAATGAAAATTTTCAGATTATTCTCGATAGCAAAAATAAATGAAAACAAATTCTTTTTTTTTTAAATTTTCGAGAAGACACCTAAAAGAGACACGATAATAGCATATCTTGGCCCAATATAAAAATGTTAAGAAAATACATTAATGGTTGGAAGACAAAAATTTTTCTCACCGCATCCTCCCGATTTTAAATTTCAATGCAGAAATTGACTGTGATAGCAACATTGTCTATCAGGATTAAAAACGTCTACAAAGTTTCTTCAGCTATACAATAAAAGCTAAAAATTCTGTCACTAACAATAGTCATTAAAAAGGTTTCTCCATGTTTTATTACATAAATCGTTCCACTACCGCTTATTTTTACTACACATTCCTCTGGTTGAAATGAATAAAGAGGATGTAAAAAACAAGGCTTGAAAATCAGACATCTTTAAAAAATGGAAATAAAAAGGGGATGACTTTGTATGGCCAGTCGTCATCCATCAATGCCATCCGGATAAGGCTACAAAACAGACGAAGAATGAGGTGATTATTCGTTAGGCTACAAAAACAGGTCCTATCTAATAACAGACGGAGTGAAGAAAAGCTAAGCAAAAAGAAATTTCATTCTCTAAACTTTTTTTCTTTCGATACATATATCTCTATATTTTCTCTCTCTCCGTTTTATTCTCTCTCTCAGTCTCTCCTGTTTTTCCAGTTTTATTTGTTTTTTTAAACGGGTTCAAAAAGCCTCAATGAATATTAAATTTCAGAAATAAATTTTTCAATATAAACACGAACCATCAAACTGAATTCCTATGTTAAGCTTTTTGCTTTACTTTATTATTGTTATTTTTTTTTCAATTTAAAAAATGGGGCAAGGGGAATTCAATTAAAAATTATGGACGCGAAGGAAAGGAAAACGACGATAATAATTCAAAAATGCGTGAAAGGAGAACGCCGGAGAGGAGCAAAATTAATGATATTTGGATAATCGTCTCTCTCTAGTAATCAGCAAAGCACGTGACCCGTTCCATGAAAAACATAATAAAATTAATTTATGAATTATCTTATTACTCCCAATAAAAGACGGCTCTCCAATGATCAACTTTTTTATTTTGACTGAAAAATTTATTTTATGTAAAAGGAAGCGCGAAAGTTTAAATGAGTTAATTCTGATTAACATGAATAAAAGTGTCAACGACGAATTCTAATAAACGAAGCTGCCTTTGAAATCAAACCTAGGCAGGAAGATGGCGTTATTTAGTGCATTTTCGATTAATTTCTCGGTGACGTTGAGGTCGGTTCTATTAAATAAATGGACTAAAAGGATCATTAATTTTCGTATTAAACTTTTTTCCTCCCCTTCGCATTTCCGCACTGGTTGGCTGCTGTCTAAAGGTTCCCCGAATACTCATTTATCGATGAAAAATCCTTTTCAGCGGGACAACCCTTTCAGGGGAGGTTTTTTCCCGCCTCATTCTCCCGTTCCAGACAACCCACCCCTTTTACCCCTTTCTTTCTTTCCACACCAAATCTCAACTCTACCACTTCCCACGCTTTGGAAGAATATGTGCTCATCCTCTAGTGGAAGAAAAGCGAGTTTTTTTTTAATTTATTCCCTTCTTCTCTCTCTCTCTCTCTCTCTCTCTTTTCCTCCACTCCTTCCTTCCTCCGTCTTTTTCGTCTTCCCTCCTCCTCTCTTCAATATCCCCTGCGCCACTTTCTTTTCTCTCTTTCTGGTTTTTCCTTTAAACGCTTTTCGTCGTCGGGAACCGATTCAGGGAAAAGGATTCACCCTCGCTCCATCTTCTCCCAAACTTTTATCATTTGGCGAGAAATCTTACTCGCAAAAAAGGGAGAAAAATTCCTCAAAAATTAGCTTTTGCCCCGAAAGGAGATAGTCCTGGGAATCTTAAATATCCAATCGACGAAAACAAACATGCTGACTAAAAAATTCGAAGGCGTTGTAAATCTGACACCGACGAGAGACAAGCAGAAGGGGCCGAGGTGTAGTCGGAGAGAGGGGGGGGGGGGGTATTTCGATACTCTCTTCACTCCTCGTCTGTCTGTAAATATTTTAAATTTAACAAGCTTCTGCTCGGCTTCTGAGTGGGTGTCGACGCAGACCTCTTTACAGCGAAACTCTCGCTTTTTAGGAAATATAAAAAAGTTGACTTCATCAGCGCATTCCTGCGACATTTAAGGGCTGTTGCCCACTCAGAAACGCACTTGAATCGAAACGTTTGTCGGATAGTTTTACTTCAAAAGACAATTTTAACGTTTTCTTTTAAAGCTGTCGAGTTTATGGCGAAGCTGTGACTCATCCGGCAAGTCATTTTAGAGTACACAGATCATTTTTGACTTTCTGGGAAACCTGAGCTTGATTTTGTAATAGCAAAATAGTGAAATAAATTACGAGCTTCAAATGAAAAGAAACGTAGGAAATCATCTTAAAATTTTCAAAGAAATATGCTAACCTATAAATTTTTACATTTCCTGTTTGAGAAGAAGCAGGGGAAAAAATCTTCACAGATGGCGACTCGTTAAGCTGCAAAAATGTCTGACTTTCTATCCCTTCTCCACCCCGAGATCCGAAATGTCAAATGCTGTTTTTTTCCATCCTTGTAAATAACGATAAAGAAAAGCAAAACTTTCCATCATCATCCACTATCACAACTTTAACTCCCTTACGAACACTACCTAAAACTAAAATGGAAATCACAGATGTCTAAGAAGGGGAGAAAAATTCAACGAGAAGTTAAATGCAGCTGCCTGAAGTATTGCTGTCATCAATAGGAAAATGAAAAGAGTAAGAGACAGGCAAACGAGAGAGCAAAATGATTCCTGCGGGAAAAGCAGAAATGGATACACACGCTGGTAAAAACAGATTAAAGATGAAGGGGTACTTCATTTATTTCCCCTAAATTTCATCCTGTGTCTGGTTGAAATAAGCTTAAAAATTGCTTGGAAATTGATGCTGAGTACATACTGATCTGCAAGATTTATTATCTTAGTAGAGAAGATATCAATTTAGCTTTCAAAGAACGAAAATCACTTTAAAATTTGCACCTTATAATTTTGTTAAAATGAATATTCTACAAGATTGATATACCTGTATAACACTTATTTTGCCATCACAGGGAACCTTTTCTCCACCTCTTGGACATAGATGGTGGAGAAAACGCACCTTCCAGAAAAAAACGTTTTACCGAGTCCACCTTGATTAGCACATCAAATTACATTCCGACAACTCAAAACACGTACTTGAATGCTCCAGTGGAAATGCTTTCGTAAACCAGTTTTTAAAAAATTTAAATCGCTATTGGTATATTGCTTTTTCCAAAATATATATCTTTTTCAATTACTTATCGATGTTCTAACATTCAACTTCTCACACAGAAAAAATTTCGATTACTTGCAGCAACCTAGGCCCGATTTAGACTCGCGTTCCAAAATCATCCGCTGCTGTAATCACCCATATAGTCCGATAGAGAGTATATCCACCAGCATTGGTCCTGAAAGTGAATTCAATGTTGAAATGTTCACTACAACGTTAATTTATTAGTCACACAGATGAATGCTACTCGCAACCCACTAGGCACAGCCCCTATGCGGAAGAAGATTGTCGACTACTGCTTTACCGCATGCTGCTTCCGGGAAATGTCCATTGTAGCGGCCATTTTGAGTGAATGCAACATCAGCGCTAATTGTGAAAAGTGAATGAACTAAGCAAAACTTAAAGTGCGGGAAATAATTCAAGAATCTGGATAACAAAAAAAAAAAGTTGAAATTGTTTTATTAATATTAAATTAGATGACCCCCCCCCCATATTGCAGTAAAATGCATCACTTTCGATAAGGGATTATTATTAATAATAATTAATCCCAAAGCCAATGAAGATTTCAGAAGGCAAAGATAAAAACTCATGACATCAGCATTTTTTATGAAGGATGGACTCTCGATGCAGTTGCATCACAACCACAAAGGTAGAACTTTCGACTCCAGTTAAAAAGGTTGCGCCAGATGTTTCTTAAGCGAGCTTCTGTTTTTGCCGTCAAGAAAACTCCTTTAAGCTGTCGTTCCTCAAAAATGAAGGAAGAGTCTTTATGGTCCTTCGGCTCATAAAGGACAGAGAAGCGATAAAGCTAAAAAGGGGTTTTATGTACGCCATTAATGTATACAAATGTATGCAAACAAAAGAACCCTGGCATAATAAGAGACCAAAGGGAACGAAAACCTGAACAAAACTCTCGAGACTAATAAAGGAAAAATAAACAAATTCCTTTAAATATGGTTGAAATTCATCTTCTGAAGGCTGTTTTTATTTATCCTTTGAATGAAAATAAAGCCACAAGCCAAGCAAGAAGATAATAAAGCGAAACGATAGAAAAGAGATAAAAAGCCTAAGAACCAGAGAGAAGGAAACAAGCAGATGCAAATGAAGGGAAGGAAAAGCCACGAAACAAAGAAAAGTAGCCTCTAAAATTCTGGATAGGTTGTGTAGAACGAGAAGAATTATTAAAGAGGAAAATTTTCTTCGCGTAACAATGTCCGGCGCAAAAAATTAAGTTCAGACGGCAACCCACGGAAAAGTTCAAAATCCGAAAACTTCTCTTGAATTTCAATCTCTAAAGTAACCATTAAACAAGCATTACGTGCGGAATAGAAGGTTCACATTGTCTCATTGCAGATGGGTGAAATAAAACAAAAATAATTAGTTGAACCGTCTCTTAATACTGGCTTTTCCTTCAATTTGGTGCCTAGTGGAGACGGCGCCTAGCACTCCTAAAGCTTAGCGCAACGGGGTAATCTTTAATTTTTGATCTAGACATTCTTCGTGCTTGTTAAAAAAGCAATTTTTCTCTTTAAAAAGCTGGCCTCATTTTCCTTTATCACAAAAGTATCCTTTAAGAGGGATTTCTATAATCAAGAAAATTTGTTTTTATATTATAATCGCCAGAGATTCATAATCCATTATTATATCTACATTTTCCTTGAAATTTATACTTCCTTAGATCTTGTTCATTTCGTTGTCAGACGCTTGAAGATAGTTATTTTGAAATTTTTTCCAATTTTATGTCTAGGCCTTATCTTACGGCTCTAAAGCTGAGGAGAAGGGGATTAAGAGCAGTGGATGTAACGCAATTCCCCCCACAACCCTTCCTTTCCCAGCGTGGGAACAGCTGATATGACATCTGGAGGGATTAATCATAAACACCACAACTTTCATGGTCGGGAATAAACTTTTTCCTTGTTTTTTAAGTGGAGATCTGGTAAAGAAAACGGGCAGATGGAGGCAAAGAAGATTTTTCATCAAAAGGCGAAATAAAAACCGAATGCCCTGGATTCTTGCTTGGCTTTAAATCCTAGAGCGGCTCATATTTCAGAAAAGTTTTTTTAATTATATGTACTTTTTTCCCCTCTAAATAAATTTAAAAATTCAATCCTAAATCTACGGTTGAAGTAAACTTTTTTGTCGCTATTTATATAAGGGAATCTTTTCCGTTATTTCGCAGGAGTCCTTCTACCAATTAAGAAAGTTGGAAAACTTCTGTCGACATAAATCATTTCATAAAATTTTTAGAAACTATAAAGGAGAAATTAAAAAAAATGAAAGCCTTTAAATCTAGTGTTTATGAGTAATTTTTTTTCCTTTTTATAGTTATAAAAGGGTGTTCCTTTTTTATAATTAAACTGATAAAAATATAAGAGAATAGCTTTCTTCTGTATTAGAATGTGACTTAGAGTTAATAAAAAGCAAACTGTGAGTTTGATTTGGAAATATCGGAATAATTAATTCGTTTTAATATATTTAATTAATATATATATGAAAAAAGCAAAAATATTTTTTAAAGGTAAAAATCCCGTTTTAATTATTTATTTCTAAACGCTTTCCCAAAGAAAATTTCCACATAAACACTAATTCATGCTAATGCTAAATAGCCATGAATTACTACTGTACTATTAATACTGCCGTTACAGACAGCAACATTATCAAAAACCATATCAACTCTTAATGCTAAGTACCAATTTTGTGTAGCAAGGATACATTGCTATGAGAAAATCTTAACACATCCAACATCATTCTGTTTGGATCCAGAGAAAACTGGCCTTTACTGCATAAATTTTCATTATCAAGTAACTCTCTCAAAAAATTAATACTACTGAATTTGAACTTCCTGATTCGAAGAATAAACATATTTTTTCAGTTCCTCTGTATAGAACATATTTCCATTAAAACCCATTTGCATTGTTAATGATCAATTTTCCTTGAAAGAAGTAATCTAAAACCAAATTTAGGTTTGGTTATGCAGTGTAGAGAAAATGTCATAGAGCCTGCCTAATAATATCAACCTTAACTAACCGTAGCTGACTGACTTAGTTTTGTTTTAGTTAATATTGAACTACGTAACTGAATATGGGCCAAACCCTTTTCCTGGGTATACCATAGAGTTAATAATGTGAACTTATTTATTCAAGATGATTTTACCTGATTGTATGCAAAGGAGGATATAAAAGGATTTCAAACACGATTAGAAAATAGTGATAAGATTAATGGAATACATTGAAACTGTCTTATTTCTTATATGGAAATAAACAAAAACGTGTGAAAAAACAGATGAGCAAATAATTCGATTGTTTTCTAACAATGAGGAGGTATTAGTGAATAGTCATGACTATTAGGGTCTTTTCGAATCCATAGTTCATATTACCGCTTTTCCCTGTTTCGGCCGTTAAATTCATATCTAACGCTAAATTCTAGTTAGATGATTCTATTAACTCCTAATGGTTGAGGAAATTTCAGTTTCAAAATTTATTATCACCTCCCATAATTTAAATCGCCGTAAAAATAAGTTTTAGGGGATCCTGTGAGGTGAAGGTGGAAGTAATGAAGCTATGTTTCCAGATTATATAGGTCCTAGTTGGGCGCAGTTGTATGTATTAACCCTTACTAAAATAAATAAATAAATAAATTCGGTGATTGGCCTTCCTGACGGATATGATGTATTTTTAGTACGTGTTACACTCAACTACCTTCAAAGTAATCCCCTTCTGCAACTATGCACTTCTGCCAATGCAAGTACAGTTGCTGAAAACATTACTGGAAGTCTTTGGAGAGGATGTTCTTCAGGGCGGCCGTCGCTGCTTCCTTAGCCTCAGATGCACTCTTGAAACGACGTCCTTTGAGTTCGTTTTTCAGACAGCAGAACAGGTAAAAGTCGCATGGGCGAGATCCGGTGAGTAGATAGTGTATGGAACCGTTGATGTTCCCATTTTGGCCAGTGCAGCCTGCACCATCAAAGACTAATGTGCGAGGGCATTGTCATGTTGCAGTATCCAATCCTTGCTTTTCCAGAGTTCTGGGTGTTTCCGGCGGGCAGCATCACGGAGGCGAGCCAGGGTGTGTGTATACCTCTCCTTGTTCACTGTCGTCCCTTCCGGTATGAACTCGTAATGCACCACGCCCTTCCGACAAACGCGAACAGCTATAGTTCACTGACACGCATTGTTTGGAAAAACCCTGCACTGCGGAGCTGCTTCCTTCTTACCATGTCTCGCGTCATATGTGCATCTACGCCACGCTCAAATGGCCCCCCTCTCCTCCAAGCCTGATTGGAGATATCAGTACAGTCTCTCTTAATTTATTGATCGTACTTGTATAATTAAATATAGATGAAAAAGGAAAGGAAAAATCTCTAGGAAAAATCGGGATAAGAGTCTCTAGCTCGTAGCCTCTACCAACTGGGCCACCATCAAGGCCCCTGGTTCGAATCAAGGTCGCAGACTTTTTCCTTTCTTTTTTTCTTTTATTTAATTATGTAGATTGTTCAAAATTGACCTGAACCTTTATTTTGAAGAATTTTTGTAATTTTTGTAAATTTAAAAATTTTCAAAGTTTTGTTATTCTTTTTTCTCAGCTTACTGGAAGCTCCCTCACTCCAGGTTCGTAGAAGTCTTTTTTTTTATATGATGTCGGAATCATGTTAAGACTTCGGTTTTCACTTCCTCCTTCGATCCGGGCATCTTCCTTCCCCAAAATCAGCTGATCATGAATGATTTTGTTTATGCTGCAACAACGATAACGTTAAGTATCGAAGCCAATTCACATACCAAAATTCTTCTCATTTGTTAATGTCGTTCACAAAAGTTGCTGTCCTTGCCTTATAAGGTTATTTTCGTTTTTTTACTACACGAGCACAGATGAACGGAATAGAAGACCTCACTAAGCTGGCTTCAAGTCAACGTTGAATTTCACCTTACTTTGCTATGGAATTTGATAGTTTGTCGTTGTTACACTGATGCAGACACAGATTCTGTCCACTTGTCCACAAGAAAAAGTTTTATTTTTTTATTTTACTTTAACAGATTTTGTCGCCCTTTTAATTCTGAAATGCATTGGTTTTCATCTGAATAAAGATGTCACGTTCAATAAGGACGAGAAGTCAGTGCTGCTAAACACAAAAACATCACGAATTTATTTAAGAGAACTCCTAAGAAAAAAGTTCCAGATCAAATTTTAACTTTCCTCGTGTACAAGGAAAAATATAATAATATCAGGTGATGGGCTATGGAACGAAAGTTATATGAAGTTCGAAATTACAGTGACAATCAATATTGCCATTTTTTTAAAAGTTTCAATTATAAACCCTTGCCTTAAAAGTGGAAGTTCTGAGCGCTAAAGCGCAAGTTACAAAGTTGCAAACATCTGCGTCTTGCAAAAAAATTCAAAACTGTTTAGACAAAATTTGTGTAAAATTCGATTTTCATCTTTTTTTTAAAAATTTCAAATGTATTCTAGTCCAAGAAATCGGCTAGAAGATATAATTTCAAGTAACTCCTACTGCATCATGCTTTTGACACTTTGTTGCATCCTGGGTATATTTTAGAACTCGTAAATTTCTGGTAAAAATAATTATATGCATGACAAAATATTAATTTATAAACTCCCGAACTTTATGCGAAATATTTTAATTTTCATTTTTTAAATTTTTGCGAAATTTATTTTTTCTAGCCCCCAAAGAAATTAAGTAAACACTATATTTATTTTAAAAAATTCATTAAATAGAAACTTAAAAATGAGTTGAATCGAATGTATTATTTATCGGATAAAAATATTCTCGGAAAAGTTCAGCGACTTCTTTGATAAGATTTGTTGCCTTTTATCGTAATTAAATTTCAATTTCAAAAGCAAAGGAAGCGACCGGGGAAGTAAAAAAATTGTGACTCTTTTCACAGAAACATGGTGAGGTCATTCACCAAATGATCTCGCGATAATTATAAATTTGAATTCCTAATTGCTTTAGCTGATATCATTCGTCTTGGAGCTGAACACAAATTGCAAAGAATAATAATAAAAAAAATTTTAAAAATTCAAATTTAAAAAAAAAATAAAAAATGAAGACGACAACTACGCCTGGGGCTGTGAGATTTATTGCTCGTCGTTAGAGGACCGAAAAACAGAAGGTTGTTGTTAAATAACGATATTTATTATAGACTAATCTCTGCATTCTTAATATCGCTTCCAAAGTCTGAAGTTAATTGCAGATGCGACATAATATATTTAGAGAAAGTGTGGGTTTGAGGAACTTTTATGGGGACGAAGCCATCGTATATTATTGGAAGCCGACAAAACATTCCTGGTAACACATTTTAAAAAAGAGGGGGGAAAAGTTTCTCTGAAATGACTGTTAGCGCCGATTACTTCTTAAAATTTTCCGTTAATAAGAAAGAACCATTTTAAATGAACGGATTTTTCAATAAATGCTCGAACGAAATTAAATCCGACATACGTAATAATAAAATGATGACGATTTCAATTTACAAACGAATGAAGTGCAATTTTACATCATAAAAGTCTTTCTTCTTAGGAATTTATGAATGTTCGTAATTTAAGACTAGCAATTTTCAAGAAATTGGTATTTAGTAAGTCATTACAAATAGTTTCGACCATGAAATTACAAATAACATTTTTGGGCAGAAAATCGTAAGTTAATCAGACCTTTTTGAAACTTTTTATAGATTGAAGGTTGATTAAAATTTCTCCATTGAGGTTTGGCAAGTTATGCGTTCAAGATTAATCTTTTCGTAATCGTAATCTGTCCAACGAAAGAAAAGATGGGTGTGTCCAAATGTTAGGCCTTATTACCATGATAATTAAACAACTGTCCCCAACAATTGATATTGCACATGCCCATCATGTTTGTTAGATAGAGTATAGGTTTCCGAAATAGAATTTGAAAAAAAAATAATAACATAAAACATTTTAATTAAATAAAGTGAAGTGGTAAATTCGCACAGGCCTACCATTCATTACAGAGAAAAATATTTCAATACATTAAGTAGATTCAGTAATATTTTTACAAAACCACCTTAAAAAAGTTTTAGCAGTAGCAAAATACTGTCTTTATTATTAGAAATATGTAGCAATCTCAGCAGTGTTGACAAAAAATAATAAATATTATTTTTTTTTATCCTGAACGGGATTAATTCCATGACAGCCTGAGTACAAATCACAAAGCTTTATACAGGGTGTTTCAAAATTATGTACAATAAATTTAGTGACATATTCTTCAGGTCAAAAGAAGACGAAAATGTTCTATAGCACTTTGTCTGGAAACGATTTATTTACGCGATACAGCCAACTAAACCCGTGGCTCCAAATTACAGGAATTGTTCAAAGTGCCCGCCACCAGCTCGAACGCACGCTTCGGCTCGTTGCATGAGCGACCGTCTGATGTCATGGAAGAGTTCGTCGCCAGCATTACGAACGGTTTGGCATGCATTTTCAATTCGTTGTCGCAGATCCATAATGTTAGGAACTTCTGTGCTGTAGACGATCGTTTTCACATGACCCCACAGAAAAAAGTCCAAGGGATTAAGGTCGGGTGATCTTGCAGGTCAGGCTACCGGTCCACCTCGACCTATCCACCGATTCGTATATGCAGCATTAAGGTGTGCTCGAACAACATGGCTGAAATGTGCTGGAGCGCCATCATGCATGAACCACATGTTAGATCTTATCAAAAGAGGAACATCTTCCAGTAATTCTGGCAATGCATTCTGCAGAAACAAAAGATACGTTCGCCCAGTCAATCGTGGCGGCAACACATAAGGGCCAATTAAGTTATTTCCGACATTTCCACACCAAATGTTCACGGAGAAACGCTCTTGATGCGCTCGAGCTGTGGTAACATGCGGGTTAGCATCTGCCCAATGGTGCTGGTTGTGAGAATTTACGATTCCTGTCCGGGTGAAGGTTGCTTCGTCCGTGAAAAGTATCTGGCTGAGACAACTAGGGTCTGCAGCATGACGACGTTGTATCCATTGGCAAAATCGTTGTCGGTGTGGATAGTCCGTTGGGTTCAGTGCCTGAACCAGTTGCAGGTGGTATGGATGCAAAAGCTGACGGTAAAGAATGCGCCAAACAGATGAGTGCGGAATGTGTACCATGGAAGAAATACGACGGGTGCTTGTCTGTGGTTCATCATGTATGATGTCCATTATCACATCCTCCTCATCCGGAGAATGTGCTACAGGCCGCCCTTGTCCTGTTTGACGGCCAAAGGAACCACGCTCCCTCAAATGTCTGTCAACAGATACAAATGTTCGGTTATTTGGCAAACGTCTATTCGGAAAGCGTTCTTGGTAGAGTCTTCTTGCTTCCACAGCATTTCCGTCAGCAAGACCATACATTAAGGTGCATGTCAGTGTATTCTGCACTGGAATACGTGTACATGACTTTTTTTTTACGTAAATCGTAATGCGTATGTCAAAGCACGCAAACGTTCTGAAATTGATATTCCTAGTGGATGTACAGTAGTGAAACTACAGTAATGGAAACAACCGTACACAACTAATGGAACAACCCTAAAGTAGGTTTAAATGGAACAAACCACTCAACCTAGTGTTGGGTCGAAACGCTTGAACTGCTAAAATATCGTCCGCTAACTACCGTGCTTCCCTACTGTATGATATTGGATTACTCGCAAACAAATTGTTTCCAGAGAAAGTGCTATAGAACATTTTCGTCTTCTTTTGACCTGAAGAATATTTCACTAAATTTATTGTACATACTTTTGAAACACCCTGTATACAGGGTGATTCAGTGAATTTCTGACCATTTCAGTACTATGATTTATTGACCCATTAATGTTTACAAACTTAGCATTTCAGTATGATATTTTAGGCAGTTCGGAGTTTTTATTCCCGTAAAAAAGTCTTGATGATATACTCAAAGTGGCCACCACGAACGTTTTGAGCTGCTCGCAGCCGAATGGTGAAGTTGTTCATAACTCTATCCAGGATTTCTGCATCCACAAGGGTGCAGCAGTCGACGATGCTTTGTCGCAGCTAGTCTAGGGTTCTTGGTGCTGTAGTGAACACACTGTCTTTAAGGAACCCCCAGAGATAAAAATCACATGGGTTTAGGTCAGGACTCGTAGGGGGCCTAAAGAAAGCCACCCCCGAATCGATCTGGAAACCTGTTTGAAATGACACGATTTCCGAATTTCTGATTGAGAAAGTCTACCACTTCATTATTGGTGTGAGGCCTAGTCCCATCCTGTTGAAACCATTGATGTCGAAGCGGTATACGCCTCCTACGCAGCTCGGGGATGAAGAAGGTTTCCAACATGTTAAAGTAAGCCTGTGACGTTCCGGTGCCCTCAAAAAAGAACGGACCAATGATGCCTCTTTTGGAAATCGTGCACCAAGCCATAACTTCCGGGTCTATAACGGACCTGGGTCTATAACTTCCTATGGGACCACAATATCGAAACAAAATGGTGTGAGGAACTTCATCAGAGACACTTGTGTATGGTAAGAATGGACCAATAAATCTCCTCTGTTCATGAGTCCTTCTCATAGACTTGCACTACTTTTACAGTATTTTATCCCTTTTACTCAGCCAATGGGAACTATTATTACCATGTTGCCCATCCCCCCCCCCCCCCTATTTTCCTTTTTAGGTTATACTTTTCCCAGTTTTAAGTTTTTTTTTGCCTTCTTTGTTTTATACCCTTCAGTATGAAGATATCTTCGAAATACATGCATGTATTCTGTATTCTATTGTTATCTACTTTATGTGGATTAGAAGTTATCACTTTACAGTTCTTTCCATTTCACCGTATTTTCCTTGTTTCGTATGCTGTGCTGTTGAAGAACCCGTCTTCCTATATGAAGGGATCTAACCCGTTCAGAAAGCGAATTCCATGCCACACAATTGCCAAAACAACGAGTTCATAGCCTCATAATGTTGTCGCCAAATCTTAACCTTCCCATCTACATGGTACAATAGAATTTTTGATTATATGGTAAAATAACTCGCTTCTATTTTCAAGGATCCAATGGCATTCCTTTTTCCACAGAATATGTGCTTTCTTGTTTTTCGCAAAAAAACAGCGGTGCATGAGATGACCCTATGATATCTAATGAGGTATCCTCCTGCTATCTTTTCTGAGATGTTCGTCTCTGCGTTATCATCATTATCTTCACTGTACCCCTCCAGTTGATTTTTCCGATTTTGTAAAACTGAAACATTCTATCATTGACCTGGACCTGCTCCCCCCCCCCACCTCAGCTGGAAGTTTCCTTGTTTTACACTATGTTGTACACCATAAACACTAATACAGTAATATATCTGAATATCGTAGAAGGGTGGTCGTTTGGAAAATGCCTAATCCAGTTCGAAGTCGCTCAAATCAACCCGGTTCACAATACTTCACAGAAATTGAATCTTAGGACGCCACTCCATTATATAGTAATTTTATTTAATATTTACGTATTCTTACATTTATATAAAAAAGCAATGTTTCAAGATGGCGTATTATTATTAAATTTGGTATGTCAGTAAATACTTGGGAGGTTCATCCAATTACATTGTTTGACCAAAAATTCGACGCATCAAGAAGGAAGTAGGAAAATGACACGAAAGTCGATATCTGGAATGTCCAGATATAGAAGGAATGATTACACTTTCAGAAGAACTGGATGATTTATTGGACACAAAGCGTTAAACAAAGCAAATCTGTATGGCGTAGGTCCACCATATATAGATTCTTAAAGTATTCTGCGGCTTCTCTTGCCAATTCGCTAACATTCTGGGTTGGTCGCAAATGACGCCCCACAAAATCTCTGGCCATGATCTGGCGATTTTGCTGGCCAAGCTGGTGTGTCTTCAGCACGGAGGTGTTCAAGACTATACTCTGTGCTATAAGGATGCCACGGAGCTATAGCCTAGCTATCAAGCGAAATAGCATCCCAGACGATAACTCCCTTTAGTCGGCTCGTGTGGCTGTGATAATAAGAGCGTAAGAGCGGAGTCCTACACTACCCAGGCAGTGTCTACATACGTCTGCAAAATTGTGGTCTAAAAGCATTTGCATTTGAAAGTATTTGCGAAAGAAGTTTCGTTTCCATTTCTTCGGGGAGCGTTTTTTTTTTTTTTTTTTTTTTTTGGTCAAACACTGTAATATGAATCGTTCCATTACTGTGATCAACTAGATTGTCAAAACGTTAAAATTTGACATGAAATGTTTTGATAACACGATATAATATTTTTTTAGTAGCAGATAAAAGTAGCTTTTAAATCTTCAACAAAAATGCATAAAGACGTGATCGTATAAAATAATTATTTTCCTATTTATCCATTTTTTATTTAGTCATTCTACAATCATTAATATATCGAAAAATAGCTTTAAATACTATTAATTTAACAATGACAAATATGATATTAAACACATCATTATATATCCAATTAAAAAGTACTTGTATTTAATTAAATAAACTATTTTGTTTTGATACATAGAAAAGCGAGAACTTCTATCGGACGAATGTATTATAGCTCATAAATTAATTCGATATGTCAAAAGAAAAGAAATAATTGCATAATGAATGAATGACAATAACAATATTAATAATAAAGGAAATTGTAGCTGCCAGCCCCACGCCCTTCGACGTTTTACATAAAGAGAAAGCTGTAGTTGGTGATTTCTTTGAGTGATTGCTAAATCATCGCAATTGTTAAGAATTTCCAGCTTTAATCAGATTCTTGGAAGTGAAGTTGCAAAATTCAATATCTAGATGAGTTTTTTTATCTCGGTTTGGGATTTGCGATTTATTTCGAGTGACGAATTATTATCTTCGTTTTTTCTATTCTTTTGGGATTTAAATTTTTATGGTGCTTTTTTGTTTTCCTCAGAGAAGTTATATTTTTTGAAGCCACAAATTGACGGGATTTCGAACTCAATAATCGGTATTTCTTCCTGCCATTTTGTAATGTCCGGTTTGTGTTTCCTTAAGAGTGAAAGTATTTCATTTAACCGATAACAGGTATAAGCTTTCCTAATAAAAATAGTCTTGAAAGAGTGATTTCGAAATGAACAGGAATAAAAGTTACGTGAAATAAAACTGCCCTAGTCGAGATTCAATATAAATTTTCTATATAATTAAAAATGTTAATCATCTATCGCAAATTCTTATACTGTAAAATCTGCGCTAACAACCACATGAGCTTAGCGACCACTTTTGTTTGCTCCCGCTGAAGTTACATGGGAAGTCTATTAGCGTAACGAGCAACTGTCTAATGTGACCAGGGACCGATATTTTCGATCGCCTATGTAAAACCCTATTTCAAAAATTTACGAGAATGTGCTGATATACAACTTTATCTCATCTTAATGCCATTTTATTAGCCAGTCAAATATGATTAGCAAGATGTTTACAAGTGCTGTTTGTTGTAGAACAACATACAAAACAAAAATAAGCGTTATCCCAAAACAAATTAGAAGGAAGAGATGGTTTATATATACCCTGCTGTTTCAAAATAATACGACCACCCCTTAAAATGCTTCAAAAATATACATACAATCAGCATTACAAAAAGCAACAAATTTAAAATGTATTAATCTATCTCAGTCTAGTGGTTTATTACAAGCCACCATATATGCATATGTATCATTTTCAGCTTAGAAAACTTACATTACTGCGAATAACTACGCTAAGTAATTGTGCGTGTTTCAGTGCTGATAAAACAGATAAATCGGTAAGAAGAAAACACTTTCAACTCTGACTCATGAACTTAGCATTCCAAAAAACAACAACAAAAAAAAAGTCTACACGCTTAATATCTAAAGAACTGTGTGCGAGTCAAAGTGCCTTTGTTGCAATCATCAAAACAGGTTCATTGATGGCCATTAAGCAACCTAGAAGACAACGGTAAAAGAACAAGATAATAAATTATTAAAATAACTATAAAAACGCAAAAGATATATGACAACATCTAAAATTTTATCAGACTGGACTAATGTTACTGGCGTGGCAATTTCGAATGCTACAATCAGATGACGACTAAGAAATCTTTGAATCCGTTTATACACAGCAAAGACTAAACCAATGCTCACAGCACTACATACGGCAAAACGACTGAAATGGGCCAATAATTGTACAGAATGGATACTAGACCAATGGAATAGTGTCTCATGGAGTGACGAGTCTTCGTTCCATGTGAATTATGTAGAGCAGTGAAAGAAAGTCAGAAATCTGAAGCATTCACCCAAATTGCTTATCTCAGCCAGTAAAATTTCCCAACTGTCTCACGGTATAGGGCTATATAAGTGGTCAAGATGTTAGTGCTCTCGAAATTAATAATGGGACAGTTAATGCAGAAAAGTATCAAGATATCTTAGAAGAATGTTTGATTCCATCGATCGAGCAGCTTCACCCCAATCAGCTCTAAGTATTGCAACAAAATGGTGCTGCACATCATTGAGCAGAAACAAATAAGATTGACTGCTCGAAATATAAATCCTTTAAAAATTAATATTTCTTATAATTTCTACTTAATTTAGGATATAATACATACAGAATATAAAATGGAGTGATAGACCACCTGATCTCCACCCTACCAGAACGTAGGACCGGCCGTGCCAGGAATCATGATTTGCAGATTCTGTTCTGGCTTCTATGATAACCTGATTTAACATCTATTACCATAAAAACTGGACGATTTGAAGTAACAAATCTTTGGTGCAGTGGAGCTGATAACCGAGGATATGTTGGGACTCATCTGAGAAGAAATGAACTAACGTTAAGACATCTGTCATGTCACTCAGCGAGCTCATATCCAATGTTTGTATTGTCCACATGAAACTATGAAGTTCTTTATCTTTTCATATCAATATGTTTTTTGTAGGCCAGTTCAATGAAAAATAAATCAGTTTTTGAGAATTTCGAGATGGAAAAGTATCTTCGAATCTGCAAAAGATGAAGACAAAGGGAAGGGTTCAGACTCGTTAATTATTTTCGGTACTTTTATAAAAATTTCTAGAACATTTCTCAAAATAGTTATTTAGGGTAAATGGCAAATTGTGTTTTTTCTCAAAAGGGAGACGTATAAGTTACTTGCGGGGCTTTGGGTGTGACAGTTTCGCAGTGTTCGTCTTGAACTCTTTATTCATCGTCTGTCCCATTCAATTTGGGAGCCTGGCTCGGAGTGGAATTTTCACCATTATCCCAGGGCGGTTCGTACAAAGCAAAATAGATAAAAATATTAGAAATATTCGCTTTCCAATCCAAACTGCCTTTCCGCTTTTCAGCTCCCATGTAAACGTTACCAAAATAAAATAGTTAATTTCTCGTCACCCGCCTCCGTTACGTTTCAGCTATTAGTGGCAGCAAACGCTTCTTTGGTTCTTTCGGGAATTTTTTTAAATAAAAGATGGTAAAGAGAGAGATGGGAGGGGAGCTGCAGGGAAAGGCAAGTTGTGGAAGGGGGGGAAGGGGTCGAAGGCACGTTTATAGGGAAAAGTCTGATAGAATAAAGGGAAAGAAGATGAATCTTCACGGTGAACCGAAATGAAAAGTCTGGCAGAATTCCACATCATTCTCAAGCGTCTGCCAAACGAGCAACAGATCTGTTACAGCTGTGAGCGTTCTCTACATTAATTCGTCATGAATATCTTGCATAATTGTCTCCAAATATGTGATGAAAAATTATTGAACTTATTACTTTGCATTTTAGCTTCGACGAAACAAACCAAAACCAATAAGGAGATTCAATATCTTCAAAGAAAAAACATTTTCCGCGTCCTCCACTGCTTAAATCTTTTGTTCGTAGAATTCCATTCGGCTATGCGTGTGGCTGTTTGTTTGTCTTTATTTACTCTCCTTCCTTGTTTTTGCTGTCGACAATTTAAGACTCATAATTTCGATTCTGTTTTTTTTTCTCTCTCTCCATCAGTTTTCCTCATCCTTCTTCTCTCGAGATTTTTCACAGTATCAAGCAAATAGAGGCAGTTTGATTGCAGCGATAATTAAGATCAAGGAATTGTTAGGGCCGTCCTTTGATTATTTAAAATGAATTAATAATAAAAAAATTTTTTTTCTTTTTCTGGTACTGCTTGACAGTTGATAACTGATTGCTCAAGAGATAAAACATGACAGACATTGTGAAAAGGCGGTCGGTTATGATGCCAAAAAAAAGGAAATGTACCTATTTTAAAATGCCCCTTTTTTCCTTCTTGCAACTCCTCTTTGGAATACGAATTTCATTTTAACGATGGCGTTAATGGCGTTATCTTTGTGTAAAAATGGTTACTCGTAAATAGATGAATATTTTAGACTCAGACACTCAGACGGCCCATCTATATTTGTAAAGGAAGCGAATGGACATTCTTTGCGAAAATTTAAATGAAAGCTACAAATCTGACCCTCTTTAAAAATAAGTTTCATTTCTATAAATTTAATAAAGTTTGCAATAAATTTGCTCAAAGGCTTTAGCGAGGGATATTATCGCCATTCTTCAAAATTTTGATTCTTAATTGTTTAATAAAGAAGCGAAAAGCGATGTATATTGTAGAGGGAGATGGGGCAGATTGATACACTAAATTATAAACGTGGAAATAAACACATAAGTACAAAGTGATCTTTACAGCGATCTGCTAAATAGTTTCTAAATTTAATCTAGTTTTAAGTGTTCCATACATAAATTGGATAATGTGAATAGGAAAATACTAATTTCGATTTTCTTAAAAAATGGAAAATGGCACTTATATACACCTATAGGGGCACTTTGATGCATAAACAGTATTGGTTTTAAATAATAAATAAAGCAGTCAATAACAACGAATTGCTTTATTGTTTTTATTAGAAAAGAACAATTAATGTTCATACTGACATTTTAAATTGGAAATAAAAATGAATCAGAATTTTTTTGACTTATTTAAATATCCAATAAACAAATTATCAAGTATAAATATAATCAGAGAAATAAAATAATCCGGTAATATATTAGACTAAATCCTAGTCACATATTTTAGTATCTATTGCACGTTGTAATTATTTAATTCAATGGGAAAACTGTAGCGCGACGATATTCTGAATGTTATGTTGGGCTATGAGGACTGGGTAACTTCAAAACTACATCATTAAAGTCTACACTGCCCAAGTCTTCAACTACTGGATAAAAAAAAAACCCCAAGACGATGGCTTCTTTCTCAGATATGAAATCAAATATTCTGTTAGGCTATATTTTGAATTTACTCTGGCTACACAATTACACACAAGGGGGCAGTTTGAAGCGCATCGTAGTAGAGTCCCTGTAAGTAAAACTTTACTTACAGAGACTCTACATCGTAGTGCCCCGCATACGATTGCATCAAACTGCCCCAAGCATTAACTTTCGATTTCAAAAGTAACATAAAAAATCTAAATAACTGTCGTTGAAAAACAATGTCAAATACTTATTACTAGATAAATAGACTTACATTTAGCATTAAACTCTGTTAAAATGCGGCAACTGAAATAGCTTCAAATCAATTTTGTATTAGAGCTTTGTTTTTATTCGACGACTGCAAAAACGTGTTTAGTCTTATTATTAAGTAGCGGAAGAATGGAGCTACTTATTGTTTTCACAATGTCTGTCCGTCCGACCGTCCGTCCCCTTCGTAATTTGTCCCCTTTCATTTTTTGAGGTAGAAGGTTGAAATTCGGAATGTAGCTTACTATGGGCATGTACACCTTCATTATTTATTTTGGTTTTGATTGGCCCACTGGGGTCGGAGTTTCTGGGGCGGAAATTAGAGGGGACCAAAAATTCTACCCGTGTTTATGCATATAAAAAAGTGAAATTCGGTATACAGATTCCTCTAAGCAAGATCAACATTACTGTAAAGTTTGGGCCAAATTGTTCTGATAGGGTCGGAGTTATGGGGGTGGCAGTCACCTGGTCTTTAGAACTATGATAACATATGGCATGTCATGTATCATTCGATCGGAAATGATGAGAAACGAAAGAAGATAGAGCTCTTTTTCATTTTCTAAATTTCGATTAAAAAATGGGAAGGGAGGGGGGGGGGTAAAAATTGCGGATAAAAGGGTAAAAATAGACGACGTCAGCGCTTCCGCTGCTTTCCTATACCTTTCTCGGGAGGATGAATTTCTTGTTAGTTATCAACCGACTAGGTCGCTGAAAAGTTAAGACATGCACAGTATACATTGAAAACGCCATGAAATGGTAACATTCCAGGGACGTAAGTAGGGGGTGTTCGGGGGGTGATTTATTTCCCTGATCTGTTTAAGTTCATTTGCTTTTTTTTTTTTTTGGTACTTAAAATTTTTTTCTTACTTTTTCCCCCCCCCCCCCCGGAATCCCCTCATGTAAAATCCTGGTTACGCCCCTCCATTCGTATATTCGTAGACTATTAAAATATCACTAAACTACCTATGCGTCAAGGTGCCCCTAGAGAGTAATGAATTAATCTTAATGGACTCCTTTTTTAATGTAAAAACAATAAACTAAAATATACAAAAGCAAATAATAAAAAAACGATAATGTCTCCAATCTTGAAAAAAGTCATGTAGCTGGATAACGAAAACTTGATGATGAAACTTGAAGAAAACTATGCATTATGAAGAAAATCTTGTGTAGTTTTCTTCAAGTTTCATCTACATAGTTTTCCTCAAGTTTCATGACATCCATCAACAAGGCTCTATCCAGCAACATGACTCTTTCAAGATTGGTGACATTATCGGTTTTTTGTTATTTGCTTTTGTATATTTTAGTTTGTTGCTTTTACGTTAAAAAAGGAGTACATTAAGATTAATTCATTACTAAACACTCCTTCTCGATTAATAATAATTGTATAGATTAATTTGTAATTTCTAAATTCATAGAACCCTAACAAAAATATCTATGAATTAAATTTTAAAAAAATCCCAAAAATAAAACATTATGAAAGTAATATAGTTCAGCAAAATTTTCATTAGAATATGGGAGAAGCGTAAAATAATCTTGGTTAAATAATCCTTTAAATAAATGTACATTTTCCTATTCATCATTAATTATTTTTCCTTAACGACTTAACTGAATAACAAAATTTCATGGTTTCAGTAATCAATACAAAGGAAGGTAACAACAACAGCTCCTTAGCAATGTTGTGCTTCAATTACAAACGGACAGCCGGAAAACACGCAAGAAAACAGATTGAGAAAACGTCACACAAACCCCGAAATATAGATTTAAATTATCGTTTCGGTGCTTAGACATTTCACAGAGACGATATATTTTCATTTTTCAATTTGTTAGCACGACGTTCTTTCATTTTTCAGCCGTTACCAGCCACCTGACAAGAGGATTGTCATTCATTGTCTTAATAACTACTCCCAACCCCCGTGGAACACAATGCGAACTCCAGCTTGCCTCATTTATAACCACACGAACATTAAGAGGTAGAAAGTCGAAGAGGTGGAAAAAAAATAAAAGAAAGAACTTTTGACGGCGATTCTGACTAGTTCTCTTCTCTCCCGCTCACCTGCCTGGAAAAGTTCATCACTAGTAGCCACAGAAAGGGTAGAATAAACATTAGAAAGTCCCCTGTGAAACAACAAAGTTAATCCTCCATTTAAAGGATAACAAATGGAACTGTCACTGCGAACCAAATGACTTACATTCAATAGCAGTAAAACCTGAAAAACGCCCCCATGCCAACAGTATCATTATGATGCCAAACGGTTTTGGAGACGGGGGAAAAAAATTAAAAAGAAAGCAAATTCTGGGTGCTGTCGAGATCTTACGGGTAACTTTACAATGTTCAAACAACACGGAAGCAATTGTGAGCCATTTTTATGCAAACCCTTCTTTTGAAGCGGTGGGTAAGGAATTTTATTCATCAACACTTCGGAAAAATGATTGATGGTTTCATGTATTCAACCTTCCACAATTATGTATTCATAATGAAGGAATAGGGAATTGGTGAGGAGAGGGGGGGTAAGGGAAAACGAAGAAAGTGGAACTTGTCAACGCGTGTTTTGTAATATTCTTGAAAATTAATGAGGTAACGCCAAAAGGAGTAACAGAAAAAAATAAATAAAAAGAAAACGGCGGGGGTAAAAAAATTCTAATCTGGTCGATAGGGTTAGGACTAGGTTCTTTCTTGTCAACTAAAAGTATTTAGAATATTCTAATCCCAGCAACGACACAGAAGAAGGAATAATAATAGTGAGATTAGTTTCTATACCCAAATACATATTTCAGGATATAAAAAAAATTCGATTTATTTTAAAAATTTATAAGGCTAAATAGCTCAGAGGCTTAAATTCAGAAAGCGATTTTAATTGCTTTCCTTATGTAATGATTCTTTTCCGCACTCGCTTTCAACTCAAAACTCGCTTTCGTGCTTGATGTAAATTTTTTTCTTAAAAATAACTTTACAATCCAAACCTAATCGTCATTTATGGAGTTGTAGCTCGACATTCTATAACAGGAGTTTCCTCGAAATTTATAGACGAACGGTTTTGCTTCTTTCTGTTCTTTCCAGAGGAGTGGAGGGGAAGGCCCTTCCACTTCTTGTGACGAGAAGCAATGATGGTTTGGCGGTAATTTTGTACCATCATCAATCATCAACGGAAAAAGAAGGACCTCTCATACCCCCCCCCTCCCTCCGGCAGGAATCTCAAGATTAGCCTTGGGTGAGATGGTGCCACAAGCAGACAGTCTTTGTCTTTTGCATATGACAAGAAGGGGGAGAAAAAATAAAAGCAAAACTCTCCAAATAAAAACCCCTAAGCCCTAAAATGCTACCTGTTCATCTAATAATAGAAAAGCCTGTAGTAAGAAAAGCAGGGTATTTTTTATTTTTACGTTAATTAATGCGTGACGAGTGTCTCGTTGTGTGTGTGTTTGTATGTTGTTTTTCTAGAGGGTGGGGGGGAGACGATTTTCATCACTCAGCGCTCTGGAAACGCAAATAACAAATAAGCATCGGGCGATCGGCTCTGAGATAAGCGTCAATGATTGGCGTCCTTTTTAAATTCATCAATTTTGGATTTGTTTCAAGCTGAAATAGAATAATGAATTAACTTTCAACTATGATTTCAGTATATTTGGGTGTCATAATTTTTGGACCTATTAATAAAAATGATTTATGAAAAAGTCTTCTCTGTTATATAAAAAAGTAGTTTTTGATCGTGGGATTATTTCTGCAAACATGTTCAACCTGACTACGATTAAATGTTGCCTTCTTGAAATCTTAATTATCCATGGTTAAAGGGGAAAGAAAATGTTATTTTAATTATAGAATAGACGCTTTTTATCTGCCCCTCCACCCTGGCTACAATAAAAATTCATTCTAATGATGATTCTGGGGTATCTCTAATTGAGTCGGAAAGTTCAGAAAGTAACAAAAACTTCAAAATTGAGATTTTGCCTGTAATAGGAATGTCTGAGCTAGGCTCATATTATGTGAATAAACGACGAAGTCCGGGGTTTCCTTTGGGATATACTGGACCATAGAAAAATGTGTTGGGTTCAGAACCAACTTGAGTGCGTGCCAGTTTTATTCCTCTCGTGTAAAATTTAAAAACGATGACTTATGCTCTTTCTGCATTCACCTATTCAATTGTAGTTAATGAAGAACAGAATAGCCATTATTGGAAAGTATGCAACGATGAGAGCTAATATTTTAACCCTAAAAATCGGCACAATTTCCCACGGATTTTATTATATCCTAAGTTTTAGTAATTTGCCAGATGCTAATTTAAATCATTACTTCTACCCTTGCGATATGAATCATGTATCCAGTCGTATGTTATAATGAGAGTTTCTGGTATCAGCGCTTAAACACGGCCTTCTAGAAACTACCAGGCCTGAACATGACGTCAGTAATGTATTGTTCGAGGCCAACGAGAGACAGGCCAGGATACTCAAAAGTCACATGATCATCGGGGTCCGGCCAACAATTCATCCTTCATTGTCTCCATCTTGGATTTTAACAATCAGTAATTTTTTGTTTGTTGGAAACAATGAAGGATGGATTGTTGCCCGGACCCCGATGATCATGTGACTTTTAAGTGCCTTGGCCTGTCTTTCGTTGGCCTCGTGTATTGTTGAAGTACTAAGATTGTGACGTTGAACTTCTGTAACAGCACTACCCAAGGCCAGCTAGATAAACAGGCCCTGACATGGAAAAGCCATGTGACCATTTTATTCCGAGTAACAATGTAACCTTCATTGTTTCCATCTTAGATTTTAACAATCAGTATTTTTTCGTTTGTTGAAAACAATGAAGGTTACATTGCTGTTTGGACTAAGATGATCAGGTGACTTTTTTTCGCTTCAGAGCCTGTTTATAGCTCCCTTGAGCACTACCGTGACCACCGAAAGAGAAGGCCTCCATAATGAAACTGAATACATTGTTGCATCACGTAGATAGTGCATTGTTATTCGTATTTCTACCAATAGGGGAAAATATCTTCGCATTGAATGATGGGTACAGCTGCCATTTTTTGAGGGCAAGAGGAAGGCAATCCTATACTGGTACTCATCGAAGTGCGCCGTTTTTGCCCGACTTGTTATTGTATAACGATGGTAACGAGTTGTTGCGTGTTTGGATGTATTGTATAACAATGGGATAAGTTCAGAGCCATGGCAGCCATGGATCTCGATGACCTCAAAAGATGGCGGATATTCAATGTTTATGTTTTGATATTTCTTCCTATAACTACAAAAAAATTTCTCCCTGAATTTGCACTATCTATGATGATGTAACAATGTATTCAGGTTCATTGCGGAGGCCTTCTCTCTCGGTGGTCACGGCACTACCCGTAGCCAACGAGAAAGACAGGCCCCGGCTATTCTGTATTGATTGTTTCCTCCTGTAAAGAAAGCCTCCGCATTGAAACGTCATACATTGTTACATCATCATACTTTGTCCCGAGGCTAACGAGAAATACCAATACCGCCTAGAGAGAAAGCCTGCTCACCAGCGTTGCCAACCGTGTAATAATTATTACATTTGTGCATTGTTTAGCTTGTATTATAACAATATCCAACAATAAATATTCTCATCTAAAAACCGGTAAGTTGGCAACCCTGCTGCTCACGGAAAAGTCATACATTGTTATATCACCTACGGTAGGGACAATTTCGGGCTTATTATTGGTTGAAATATGATAAAAATACCCTACCGCATGTGATGTAACAATCTATGACGTTTTCGCGCTCAGGCTTTGAGTAGAGGCAACACCACCTCTACACAAAGCCTGAGCGCGAAAACGTCATACATTGTTACATCATCATGCGGAGTCATAATTTAGGGCTTATTATTGGTAGAAATACGATTAAACATGACTCCGTATGATGATGTAACAATGTATATTGTTTCCGCGCTCAGGCTTTGAGTAGAGGTGGTGTTGGTAGAGGTGGTGTTGAAAATACAGGCTACGGCACTGAAAAGTCACCTGATCAAAATGGGTCTAGCAACAATCCAACCTTCATTGCTTCCAACAAAGGAAGAAACACTGATTGTTAGAATACAAGATGGAAACAATGAAATTTACATTGTTAATAGACCTATCTTGGTCAGGTGACTTTTCAGTGCCGGAGCCTGTCTTTCTCGTTAGCCTCGACTTCGTCCTTTGTTAACCGCATTTCTACCAATAATAAGCTCTAAATTTGGTCGACTTAAGATGATATAACAATGTATGACGTTTCAGTGCCGAGGCTTTCTTTATAGGAGGCGTTGCCCCGGCGCGGAAAAATCACCTGGCCATAGTAGTCCGGCCAACAATCCAACCTTCATTGTTTCCAACAAACGAAAAAATACTGATTGTAAAATCCAAGATGGAAACAATGAATATTACATTGTTACTCGGACTAGTATGGTAAGGTGACTTTTCCGCGCCGAGGCAACGCCTCCTATAAAGAAAGCCTGAGCGCGAAACTTTCATACATTGTTACATCATCATGAAGAGTCATAATTTAGGGCTTATTATAGGTAGAAATACGATTAAACATGACTCATTTTGATGATGTAACAATGTATGAAATTTTCGCGCTCAGGACTTGAGTAGAGGTGGTTGTTGGCCGAGGCAACACCTCCTAGAAAGAGGCGTTGGCCGAGGGCCGTTTTTCTCGTTGGCTACGAGCACTACCTACAGATTAGGATGGCCAAAATCATACTGACTGCAGATGCACCAAGCCATCCTTTTAATAGCCTATTCTTTACACATGAACAAGCTTTTTACCACCAGAGTTCCAATCCAGAGGTTGGCTACCTTTGCTATAGAAATTCTTTATTTTTTTAATGTGACGTGGCGGAAAAGGGTATTCTTATCCAAATTTTCAACCTGGCAGAGTACACGAACTGGCGAATATTGAGCAGGCATCCGCCTCAACCTCAGGAGAAATTCAGAAATTAAAAGCTTCCGTCTGAATAGAGCAAACGGCTTCTCCGCATGTCACCTGCAGACATCTCATAAACGGTTCGTTATCCGAACCAATTTATATGAATTTTTGTTTTCATCTCGCTGTGGGGAATCGCCACCAGAAGTTTGCGACAGGGGTTTAGATACACCGTGCATAGTACTAGGTCGCATTGCACGTCAAATCGTCGCGCCAAGATTTGGAAGGAACTGATGTTCTTCTTTTTCTTCCAGCCTGAATTTCCCTGCCAGATAAATATAGCTGATGAAGCGTAGCATCACCTCCTAGAAGGAAAGCCAAACAACTGAAACGTCATACATTGTTACATCATCATATTTCGACCATTGTTAACCGTATTTCTACCAATGATAAGTCTAAAATTTGGTCGACCTATGATGGTGTAACAATGTATGACGTTTCAGTTGTTTGGCTTTCTTTCTAGGAGGTGTTGAGCGTAGCTGATGAATTGAATGCCCAGGCCTGTCTTTCTCGTAGGCCTCGCTTCATCAACGCAGCCGACGAAAAAGACAGGCTCCGGCGCGGAAAATTCACCTGACCATAATAGGCCGACCAATAATCCAACCTTCACTGTTTTTAACAAACAAAAAATACTGTTTATTTAAATTCAAAATGGAGCCAATGAAGGTTACACTGTTATTCAGACCCCGATGGTCAAGTGACTATTGAGTGCCCAGTGGCGAGTTTTTTGGACTTAAGATTGCGATTTAATAAGCAACGATCATACGTCAAAATTGCGTAATATAAAATCATTTGGCAATGTTAAACTATCCTTAAACAATAAAATTGACGTAATTTCGCTATTCGTTATAACATGGTCAAATGACCAAAAACTTTTGAGTGTCCAGACCTGTCTCTCGTTGGTCTCGGTCTGGGCCCAAAGCCAACTAGAAAGACAGGCCACGGCACTGAAAAGTCACATGACCAAAATAGAACGATCAACAAAGTAATCTTTATTATTTTCAACAAACGAAAAAACAATGATTGTTAGAATGCTAGATGGAAGCAATGAAAGTTGATCGGCCTAACTTAATCATGTGACTTTTCAGCGCCGGAGCCTGTCTTGCTCGTTAGCCTCGATCTGGGCCAAGGCAGCACCTCCTATAGAGAAGGTCTGTGGATAGAAACGTCATACATAGTTACATCATCATAAAAAGTCATGTTTAATCTTATTTCTACCAATAATAAGCCCTAAATTATGACTTTGCATGATGATACAATATATGACGGTTTCGTCATCAGGCTTTCTATCTTTAGGTGGTATTGGGCGAGGCCACCGAGATAACAAGGCCTGTTCACTAAAATGTCTTCATCATAAAAAGGCCAAATTTAGGGCTTATTATTGGTAGCAATACCATTAACAATGGGCCACTATAGATGATATAACAACGAAGCTTAAGAGAGAGAGACAGGTCCTGGAACTCAAAAGTCACCTGACCATCTTAGTCCAAGCAACAATGTACCCTTCATTGTTTCCATCTTGGAAGTTAAAAATCAGCATCTTTTTCGTTTGTTCGAAACAATGAAAATTACATTGTTGCTCGGACTAAGATGGTCAGGTGAATTTTGAGTTTCAGGGCCTGTCTTACTAGTTGGCTTTGTATAACAAGAAATGACGTTTCAATGAACAGGCCTTGTTATTTCGGTGGCCGAGGCCAACGAGAAAGAAGGGCTCCAGTGCTTTAAAATCAACCTGGGGGAATCAACTATATAACCGTCATTGTTTTCAACAAATGAAAAAAACGCTGATTGTTAAAATCCAAGATGTTGTGACAATGTTTTCAACAAATACATTGTTTATCCCCCCCACCTGGTCATGTGACTTTTCAGCTCTGGGGTCTGTCTTTCTCTTTGGCCTCAGCCTGGGCCAACACCTCCTAGACAGAAGGCCTGATAACGGAAACGTCATACTTGTTACACCATCATTAGTCGACCGTAGCCAACGAGAAAGACAGGGCCCGGCGCGGAAACGTCACCTGACCATACTAGTCCGAGTAACAATGTAATCTTTACTGTTTCTATCTTGGATTTTAACAATCAATATTTTTTCCTTTGTTGGAAACAATGAAGGTTGGATTGTTGGCCGGACTACTATGATCAGGTGACTTTTCCGCTCCGGGGCCTGTCTTTCTCGTTGGTTACGTAGTCGATCAAATTTAGGGCTTATTATTGGTAGAAATAGGATTAACAATGGTCGACTAATGATGATATAACAATGTATGACGTTTCCGTTATCAGGCCTTCTGTCTAGGTGGTGTTGGTCCAAGATTGCCTGGGCGCGCAGTCGACGAAAATGACAGGTCTGACTTTCAAAAGTTACCTACCCCTAGTAGTCTAAGCAACATCCGACTTTCATTTTCTCCAACTTGGATTTCAGCAATAAGTGCCTTTTTGTTGGAAGCAATGAAGGTTGGATTGTTGCTCCGACTACTATGGTCAAGTAACTTTTGAGCACGGTCTAGAATAAAATGGTCCAAAAGCTCCTTTGTTAAGAAGTGGTTAATGACAAAAAAGCTCGGTGGTGACGCATTGAGAGCTTATTGTAGGAAATTTGCTGTGATTCACGGCCGTACACCGCGATCTAGACCGTGATTCTTACATAAAGTTAAAAACGAAGTGAGCGTCCATTTCTTAAAAGTTCGGTGCACGGCCGTAAATCACAGCAAATTTTCTACAATGTGCTCTCATTGCCACCGTGCATCATTGCCGAGCTTTTTGTCATTAACCACTTTTTAACAATGGAGCTTTCAGACCATTGCATTCTAGACCATGCTTTTCAGCGTCTAGGCTAATTTTTCTCGTCGGCTGCGGTTGGGTGCTAGTGCTAAAAGTACGGTTTCTCGTCAACAGCGCGCCAGGAAAAACTAGACACGTCAACGTGAAAACTTCATGGCTAGTCAGTCGGCGCCGAAAAGCTGGCCAACTCGCCGATTTCTTGTATTGCATGAATGAGTGGCTGGTTGTTTCATCTGGTTTTAGGATGAGAACAAATCATGAGTGACTACGTATGTGAAATTTTGATGGCCTCAGTTGCTCTATAGTGCCATGTATGCGTGAAATTTTAAAAGAATTTTAATCTAATTAAATTACTTGAAACCTTAATATGTAATCTTCATTAAGAAAATTACAATTCCAAGAATGATAATTTTCATACATCTAATTATTATTCATAATGAACATGCATTATTCCATGGTAAATCAAACGCTTATTAAGGATTACGAGGAACAATAACAATCAAATCTAAATCGATTGTGAAATTATAAACTGCGTCTAGGGTATTCAAGAGCCTCACCAGAGTAGTTAAGGGTTAATTCGCGCCAATTTAACGGAATCGTTAAAAAGTAGATTTGCTATATACTTTAAAAAAAAAAACCGATATTGCTTTGTTGAACGCACAGTTAGCGTGATCAACTTGTATTTACCGATGGCGTCGGTAGTAGCATCGCACAGATTTTTCAAAATAAATTTTCTGGGGGCACTCTTCTTTTATTGGTTTCCATAAAAAGAATCATTGCATGTTAAACAACCGTAGACAAAAGATATTTACGGTCACTGATTTGGAATTTTTTTTCTGAATCTACTCCAATACACTTTTACGGTTAGTTTTCTGTAAAAAAATTATATGCGATAATTATGAAGCCCTTTTGAGCAGTTTTGAAAACTTGGAAAAATAAATTGATGTTAATTATTGTTGTTGCCAAATAAGAAAAAAAAAACAAAAAAACAAAAACAAAACGTTATTGATCATTCAGAAACTAGTATCTTTAGAAGTGCTGTTACTAATCAACTTGTTTTCTTTGAAGTGGAAACATACGTTATTTCTATTATTTATTTCTCTCGGATGGGGAATATCTGCGCTATACTATAAAGGAAAACTCTAATAAAAAGCAGCATTTAATAAAATAAGAAACTAAGCCTTTTCTATTCTTTTCATCTTTTGACTTTAATGTTTATTTCCTTTATTTAGGAGAGTGAAAATGGAAAATGCTCATTCAAGGGTAATATTTGGATAACAGGCAGGATTTCCTTCATGCCTATTCATGGGGACATGAATTAAAGAGAGGTTTCCTTATTTTAGCGAATTAAACCCTCATGAAAGTGGGGCACACACTCCTCACTCTCACGTCATCAACGAGTGCGGCCGCTGCGATTTGTTGACGGCGTCGTCTCCCGTGAAAGATCACAATCCCTCCGCAATCGGACAAAAGGAGCCGCCATTGGTTAAAGAGAAGGAAGGGGGAGGGAGAAAAAAATGAATTTTTTTATTTATTATGTTTCTTTGAAAATTCTACATTTAAAATCAATTAAAATCATCACATGTGTCAAACTCATTCTGTCTCATTCTGTTTATATGCTTAATGACCAAGTAACTTTAAAGATCTATGTATCATAAGATTTTATATTTTTTAGTCTGTTTTTTTCTGTATATAAAATTTGTGGACATTCTTATTTAAATTCTATTATTATGGACATTTTATTCATGCAAGAGAAATAAATCAAG
Source organism: Rhysida immarginata (assembly GCA_023313115.1). NCBI lineage: Eukaryota > Metazoa > Arthropoda > Chilopoda > Scolopendromorpha > Scolopendridae > Rhysida > Rhysida immarginata. The sequence continues at coordinate 3,629,984 of JAHWFO010057280.1, read as the reverse complement.
TTATAATTATTCATAGCGTTATGAATTTGGAAGTTTTATTCTAAATTTGAATCTAATGGCCTAAAACAATTTAAGAATTGTATTATTGCCAGCATTAAAATGACTTGTAACAGTAAAATTGTAATATTTCGAAAAAAATGTTAATTCTTATTATTTATTATATTTTTATTAATGTCTAATAATGACTATAAATGAATAAAAATAAAGTTTGATAGATCAATGTAAAACTTTCCCAAGCATCGCAATCTTTTCCTTTAAAACAAACTATACGAAACCGAATGGAAATTGAAACTTACGGCATGAGCAATATTCAGTAGAAAGCATTTAGACTTTTAGTTCGTTAGCCAGTCTTAATTCCAATAGACGTGGTTTAATATTAGCAACAAAAAACAAACAAAAAGTGACAACTGAAAAAAAAAAAGAAAAATCTTCTACCCACAGATAATGATTCGTAACCGCTTTAAAACACTCTTGGGAAAACATTTATAATTTAAGTATTGGTGTGCAGGTAAGGAAGTGCTAAAAATTTCGCAAAAGCCATCTTAAAAGCATACTCGTTGAGTTCGAATGACGCACACACCGCGAGATTCCTTAATTAAAAGCGTTTGGCCTTTTTTTTTTTCTTTCCTCCCCAATTTTTGACCCCCCCCCCCTCTCTTTTCTTCCTCTAGCCCTTGGACATTATCTGAAAATAGTTGAAATCAATTTAGGATTTACAAGCCACTCCACGATGGCAAAAAGAGGTGTGATTTATCGCCGCAGCATTGGCCCTTTCCACATGGGAGATGATAATGTTTTCGGCCAACATTTTATTGCCCATTAGATCCCAGTTACTTGAGAAATCAAATTTACTGGAGCCAGGATGACACTCTCCGTTAAGAAGGGTAAATTAAAACACTGGATGATCAGGAATGTGATCTGGATTTGTGCCTAATGCTAAGCAAATTTAGACCCCGTCCGTGATAAAACCAAAGGCCGAGAGGTGGCGGAGGGAAACGTATTATTAGAAGCCTTTTTCAACGAGCAAATGTCAAGGGATGGAGACAGTAAATGAATTTAAAAAAAAAATGAAGAAAAAGAAAACAAGAATTAAAAAACATTACTTACTTTAATAATATTATTTAAAAAAATAATGAAACAAAAGAAAAAGCAATTTGAGTTTCGATTAATGAAAAAATAATAATTTAAGACAAATGAAGACGCTTATTTTTCGATGAAATTAAACTTAATGTACCGATGGAAAAGGTTAAAGAGAATGAATAACAAAAGATATATTGCACTGTATATTACTTAAAACATTTGTTTTAATTTATGTTTGTAGTGTTTCCATTTATTTTGTTTGTTCCCGGACGCGTATTTCACAATGGTACATGAAAACTGCAACCGCTGTTGTTTTATCCAATCAAGAACAAAGAGATGGAGGAGCTTATAAAATTCTAAGATGTGAATTAAATTTTTTTATTATTACTAAAAAATATATAAATATTCAAAGAATATATAAAAATATTTTTTAATTATGTATTTATTTAAAATTTCAAGATGTGAATTATTTTTTTTTATTTTTACAGTTGAGTCAGATTAGGTAATGAAATATGCACTAAATATCTTTTTTTTTAATATACTATTTTATATATAATTTAAATAAAATATTTTTTAATTATGCTTTTATTAAAAAATTTTATGATTGAATAAAACAACAGCAGTTGCAGTTGTCATGTACCTTTATGAAATACGCTTCCCCGGACTTTATTATTCTTGTTTAAAATTTTGAAATCAAACTTTTCAAATTTTTTGCCATTCCACTTTAAGAATTCGTAATATGCTAACATTTCACTCTTCTGGTCTAACTTTAAAATAATTTTAGATAGTAATGTCTTTCAAATTTATTATGACGTTTTTATACAATCAATATTTTTTTTTCTAAATATTTATTAGAAATATCATGAAAATTACTCAACGTTTTTGATCTTTTTTTTTTTTAATGAAATCTTCACATCCTATAGATCTAAAATATTAAATGTTTGCTTAAGATAAGCTTCAAAGACAATCTTTAATAAAAAAAAAATATTAAAATGTTAAAAAAAAAGAAAAGCTTTAACTTAAGAAATAAATTTATACATTTTTAAATTTTTATCAACGTCTACTTCGAAACCTTTAACCTCACGTAAAGTTTCAACATCTTGCCCAAAGCATGGGAGCATTCACTTAAAAACTCAAGAGATTCACCTCTAAATTGGATTCGTGGCGAAAATTTAAAACTACCTCTTCCATTTCACAATTTGATTTTGAATGTGAATTTTTATTACTATTTGTTTACTTTTTACTTAAAAGAAAAAAAAACCCTATTCAATTAAATATATGCCCCGCAATAAATGTAAAAATGTATTATAATAAGAAGGGTTTTTTACATCGCCAAAAATTAAATATTCATAGCGCTCTCACAATTTACATTACGATGTTAAGTACATAAAATACAGTGAGTAAATAGAAATACTTAGCAAGAAGCAAAGTTTATTTTGCGAATGTAAATATATTTTGATATAATGTGAAATCTCTTGCAGAATAAATTTCGACTTTTTAAAATTTTAATCAACTTTCTATGAAATTAATTTTTTTAAAGCAGGGTTGATTTTTTTTTTTGATTTTTTTTTATTGCAGGCTTTCGGGAGAGCGGTGTTGAACCTTATCCTCTCGAGATTAAACTTATTTTAGGGAATGGGGTGGGATAAGATATTTATGGGAAAAATTAAGGCTATAGAGAGAACAATTCCAGAATCTTAAAGTCAGCAAAAGGAGGTTTCAAGAGTTCTTAAAGTGAGGGTCAAGAAAAATTTGGTAAAAGTTTAAGAAGCACTGGTTTAAAGTATCCATCTATGCGCGCCCCCACTTTATAAGAATATTTCTTAATGCGTTTTCACAATTTGAAGAAAGAATGTGATTTGAGTTTTTTGAATGTGGAAATCAAATAAAAAGATTCTGCAATCAATAAAGCATCCTAAGTTTTATAAACAGAAAACATTAATAATTTCTTTTGTAAAACAACTGGCAAGTAACCATAAGTAAATGAAAAGAAAAAAAACAAACTCGTGGCAGCTCAAATGATATTTCATATTGCTAGTCTTCATATCGAAACACAAGCTGGTAAACTAAATCGATTGTTATACGGTATTTAATTTACGCATAAGAGAAAAATTGCTTCTCAGAAATGCTTCAAACCGAAATGAAATGTAAATTTAGATTCGGAATTTAAGTTAAAGTAAAATAGTGTTAAGTCGCATTTCCCCCCTGAGATTGAGGGAGAGTGATTTCTTCACTAACAGTTAGGATATAAACATTTTTTTTTTTTTTTATGGCGCCAAAGAAAATCATCAACATAATCAAGGCTTATTGTTTTGTCATTAAGAGCGCCATTCATTTACACTACCATGGAAACAGTTTTATAGAGAGTTTCTGAGTAAATAAATAAAAAAAATATATAGTTTTATTGATCCATTTATCAGGCAAAAAGAATACGAACATGAGAAAACAAAACAAAATCGGTCCGAGTAACCGTCTCCATAAAAATGGATCACGCTACTGCTTTTTTCCCCCAACCCCCCTCCCTCTTTCACCCTCCACGCTCTTAATAAATAGGTTAAAAGATATATGGTTTGCTAAAATCTTTAAATCACATAAAGAAACAAGCAAAACAAAGGAAAAGGGACATAATATGATTAATCGTTTGTGGGACAAAGAAAAAAAAAGAGGTATAATAAAGTAAATAAATATTTCATGTGGGAAGATTTGGGAAACGGAAATATTTCAAAAAAGATCGATATTATGTATATTGTTTTAAAGTTTACACTCGAAACATTTTGATGACTGTTTATACTGATCTGTATTTTTTTTACTCGAAACATTCTGGAAATATTATCGGTTTTCTTAAAATTATAGCACCTCGGCCCAATACAAGTAAAACGGTGATAACACTGGCCAACAAAATTTAAGATTTTTCTTGTGACAAAATGAAAGTGGGTGATTTTTGGTAGTATTTTTTCTGCTGATTACGAATATAATTTTTAAATTTTTCTAGCACACACAGCTTTCTTGTTTTACAATGAAACATTTTAAAATCATTCAGTGTTTGGGGCCTCGTAAATTTCCTTGCGGCCCCAAAATATGGATACTTTAACAATATAGCCGCTTCACCCCCATTACTTTAACATAGAAGTCTCGATGTGCATAACTTGGAAACTTGACGTGATAGAAAAAATCTAAAAGCAGATTCGGATTCTACCTACAAATTACTACTAAGAACACTTTGTGTGGTCTTAGTCACAATATGTGTGTTGACTAGTGTAATTGGAGCCAGAGATCAGACAGTGTATCCGGATTTTTATATACCACTTGAGTGAAGTAAAATCGTTCCAGTGAAGAACTGATCAATGAAAATCGTTTAGATCCCAATTTTAGTGATACTTCCAAAGATGTTATAGAAAACTGTATATTACTCAGTAAATTAAATTATTATAAACTTTGAGCAAAAACAAAATGTTTAAATAGAGCATTAAGCGAGAGCTTAATTGGAATAAACTGGAAAATGAATTGGAATAAACTGGAAAATGGAGATCACAGTCGCCGTGCATCATTGTAAGATTTACATTAAAAAATAAAGAAAAACCAAAAAAATTAAACCAGAAAAAGAAAAGTGTCTTGCAAATTTTTATTTGAATGTCATTTTAATATAAAATGACATCCAAATCAATGACATTATTTCTATCATTTTAACTTTAAAAATTAAAAATAATAGAGCAGATACAAGTTACATTATATGTTAATATCTTTTCCAATAAGATGAGTTTTTTATTAACTTTTTTTTTAGCTCTTTTTAAAGCCCTACATTTTTTATAGTCCTTGCAAACTTGAAGTGAATTCAATTGAAAAAAAGAAAAAAAAATCCCATTGTTTATTTTTAAATAAAATTTTTACTTAAATAAAAAATAGAGCAAACAAGACACGCAACATATTAACATGTTTTTTTTTTTAAACTACGCTTGTTAAAATAAACTACGCTTATATCTTTGCTTTATTTTGTTGTTTTTTTCCAGAAGGGTTTAAAGTTTGTATAGACCATTAATTTTACTTTATATTTATTCTTAAAAAATTACATTAGAAATCTATTAAAGAAAAACAAAATACGTGTTGAAACCATTTAAAATTTGTGATGATGCATCAATTCCAATACGGGATTCTAATCCGCGTCTTTTTTTTTCTCGAAAGGAAAGAAACGAGCAACACGTTCTTAACATGTATCAGATTAAAAATTTAAGAGATAACAATAAGCGGTACTCACGGACAGCGATAGAAGAGAGGAGAAAGAAATGGGAAGAGAAGGAGAAGAGAAGCGAACGAACGACAACTTGTGGCGAATTGTCAGAAGAGCACAACAGCAGCAGCGGTTAGAAGAAGGAGGATTGGAAGAAATCCGGCGTGTGCGCGTTAAAGAAGAAGAGCGTTGCCTGCGCGGAGGTCTCCTCCTCCTTCCTCCTCTTCGTCCTCCTCTTCTTCGTCCGGATGAGATACACTACACAGACAGAAACACACACCAGCGCAGATTCCAGCGGCGATCGATCCCACGGGCGTGTTTCACACCAATGCCGACACTCTTCGGACGGAATTCATCATCTCTTTTATGTTCATCGCTTTCTGGAAAACAATCTAATGAAACAAAAACCTTAATATGAAGTATTTTCACAAATTTTTCTTACGTTGTCATAGTAACGGTGTATTAACTTTAAGCAAACAAAGTAAATGTGCGCCGTTGTCAGGGCGACCAACTGTTTTGAGCCGCTCATAAAAGAGCTTTGTGCTCTGGAATTTTTAAATGTGCATTTATGATAATCAAACACTTCCCTAACATCAGCGGAGCGGCTTTTTTTTTAATTCCTCCTTCTTTTCATGCAAATTTGGATTCTGTCGAGTTCACAAAGGGAAATAGATTTATTAACAACAATATTTTTATTATTTTATTCAAAAGAGAGAGAGAGAGAGAGAGAGAGAGAGAGAGAGAGAGAGAGAGAAAATGAGTAAGAGAGAGCGAGAGAAAGGGAGAAGAAGAAAGTTGATCGCTTAATGCATTGATTTGTGCAGCTGATGACATGTCAGAATATGAAAATTGTTTATTTTTTAATATTTATTGGATACATTAAGGTCCAAAAATAAATCAATATTTCATTATATTAGTGAGTTAAATTCATTGAAATTAAAAAAACACTCTATCAAATTATTATTATTATTATTATTATTATTATTATTATTATTATTATTATTATTATTAATTTTTTGGAAATTAAAATGGCTCTTATTAAGGAAAAAACTTGGAATTTATCCAAATGCAGATTTTTAACGACGGAGTTAAAAAAAAAAAAAAAAAAAAAAAAAAATGATTCACGACTCAACAAATATCTAATTTCCAGGAAGTTGCAATAACTGCCGAAATTACTTCCCTCTTTTGAATTATACATTTGTCATTGAATGGCTGTTAAATTTAGCAAAATGAAATCACGACCCGAAATCAGTGCTCGTATATCCATTCTATCTGCGAAAGAAATCATGAATCGAAATTCAAGGAGAGGAGAAAAGGGGGGAAAAAACGAGGGAAAAGGAGGGGCATAGAACAATCCGCCCAATTTCTCCGTTGTTTGAATCGCATTAAATCGACAATTTCATTCCTATTATATCGTCATATTTTTGCAATTTTCTTTCTTTCTTTTTTTTCTCTTCTATATTAGCGGAGAGGATAAGAAATGCATTCGTTTATCTTTTCTCTCGATACATTGGCCCCGGCCGAGACACGGGACACTTAAAGGGTGAGGCTTTAGTGTCAAGCACTCGGTTAGAAGGGGAGAAGGAGGAGGAGAGGGAAAAAAAATTATATATAAAAAAAAAAGCCAAATTCAATACTGCCTATTATGTTTCATTATCTATCTGAGCTTTTCACAGGATATGTTACCAAGATTTGAGTGAAATTGCCCATTAGAATGATCAGGAAATTACAAATCTGGAAATGACAATGTCACCAATTTACAGTCATCTCGGGCCGGGGAACGCTGCGCTTCACTCGTAAAAAGCTTCTTTCATTGTGTTTAATCAGATTAAATTCCGTTTTAGTTTAAGAACAACGTTCCCAGGCTGTCGTTCACTCATTCTACCCCTCTCCCCCTTTCAATATAATATTCCTTTCTCCATTTTTAACAACCCTGACTTCTCTCTCTCTCTCTCTCTCTCTCCTTTTTTTTTATTCGCTTTTTAACAAAATGATTTACAGTCTCTTCTCTTGATAAAGATCTAAGTGAATTTTATTCATTTAAAGACATTCAAATTTCTTCACTAGAAAGTGGTGGAAAAAATTGCCACAAAGGGGAACTTTTGCAGATTTAGCTTTTCTTTTTCAATTTTCTTGTTAATATTCAATTTTATTATTAAGCATAAATTAAGTAATAAGGGGAGACAAAGCGAAGAGAGGAAGAGGGAGAGACAGGAGAAAGACATTCTTTCATTCGCTTTCACCCTTCACTTACAATGAAACTTTTCAATTGTACCCACTTGTTACTTCGTCGATACATATAGCAACTTTGAAAATAGAGAAATTTCTAGGATTTGCATAAATATCATGAACTTTTGAGTTTTAAAGAAAAAGACAGATCTTACTATATTCCTTTTTTGTATTTTTGAATATTATACAATTACCTTTGCCGCTATTTACATAATTTTATATTTTGTTATTTCCGTTTGCATTTCTTTTTTTTTTCGGTTTCACAGTCTTGTGATACGAAAAAAAAACCGAAGAAAGACAATAGAATCAAAATAAGTGTGAGCTTTTAAATAGCTATAACATCGACGAAATCTTAATAAAGATGTAGCTACAAGGCACTGGAGGTTATTCATGAATTAAAAAAAAAATCATTTTCATTATATAAGTTTTTTTAATATTTTGCTCTTAATTCGACAATTTCATCACGACTATTTTATAATTATTTCACTGCAAATGCCTTTATATCGCTTTACAGATAGTAAAAACAAGTATTTACTGTTAATATCCAAGGAACATGTTTAATACGATGTTAACATTGCAAATTATACAGTGTGTTATCAAAAACACATCTACCATCTTTGAGGGCAGATTCCTCGCCAAAAACAAGAAACATAGTCCATATAAGGTTAGGTTTGGTTTGTTTGGTATTAACATCCTTTTTCAACTGCCATGGTCATTTCAGGACGGCGTTATAGGGGCCGCAAATTTTGCCTCTCAAGGGTTCTTTAACGTGCTGCCGGCAAACGACTACACGGGACCAACGGCTTTACTTCCCTTCCGAAGGAAGTGCGTGATCTCAGGATTTTCCCTAGTCCATATAAACATATGTCCAAAACTCCTTAGATTTTGAGGTATTAATGAAAATCTTAGATTTTACATTATATCTCATCTCAGAAATTCTTACCAAAATCAAAATCTCCTCTGCATACTTCTACTCTTCGGGTCATTGACTATCGGACCCGTTCAAATACTCTCAGACGGTGTCGAATGGTTTCGCAAGCTTCCATGACACGTTGATGAAGCGTTTTTGCTTTAGGCATGTCGGATGCATAAACCAATGGTTTTAAATCCCCACATAAAAATCCAAAGGATTGAGCACGGGGGAATGTGCAGGCCATGGAACTAGTCCTTCATTATCTGCCATCTGGTTGGTCCCAAAGTTTCGTTGATGGGTTATACTCAAACAGTATTGAACGTAAACTTTCATTAATATCTCAAGATCTACAGATTTTCGGACATGTTTATATGGACTAGGTTTCTTTTATTTTTGGTGTGAGGAACCCGCCCTCAAATTTTGTAAACTTATTTTTGATACACCCTGTATAATGTAAAAAGACTTTTTTTCTCTTCTTGAATTTCTATTCGCACCATTGTTGAATGTAAAGATCTTAGTGGTAATAGTGAACTATTTCAACAGTGATCTGGTTCAACAATATTTCGCTAATTATTTACTTTGAATAGATGACAATATTAAAAAAAAATATTGACAGCATTGTTAAAGTCAAATAAATAATGCCAATTTGGAAAAATTAAATAAAGGGGTCATAATTTTTCCAAGAATTATAGGATTTAATTTTCAATATTCAGTATTCTCAATATTTGTATACACATAAAAATTTTGGAGCAATAATTTTCTAGGCCGGATGGTGGATAATTCAAAGAAACAAATTTATTTTTAAGCACGTGAGATGAAAAACTCGCGTTTGCAAAGAAACACCTTAATGTCCAATTTTTTCGCTTCATCAAAAACAATATTGAAAGCGTATATTGTGGTAATATGAAACGAAAATAGAGTTATTTGGTCATAATTCTACGAAGTAGGTTTGGCGACAAAAGAACGAAGCTCATCTAGAAAAAATAGCGTTCCAACTGTGGTGGCTCCATTCATTATTTGGGCAGTTTTGCTTTACTGGTCCTGGAGAACTAGTGATACTGAAAATTATAAAAAAAAAATTTGAAAGATAATTTTTCCTTTAAAAAATTAAGAGGAAAACATTTGATTTCTTGCAATATTACAGTAGCGTGTTTTCTCTCTAGGTGGTTTTGGTTTGATATTATTAGCAATTGGCAACCGCCACATCACGGAATATGGCTGCCGATGGGGGACATGAGGTGCATGGCCGTGACCACCGAGAGAGAAGGCCTCCGCAATGAAACTGAATACATTGTTACAACATCATAGATAGTGCAAATTCAGGGCTTATTATTGGCAGAAATACGAATAACAATATACTATCTATGTGAAGCAACAATGTATTCAGTTTCATTGCGGAGGCCTTTTCTCTCGGTGGTCACGGCATGGCACATGCAGTGGAACATTGTTGTCAGGTTTCGATATTTAAAAAACGCTATGCATGTTGAAGTTTGAATTAATTTTTCTTTTAGTTCATACTGTTTAAAATTAATCAATAATCGTCGATGGATTGTGTCGATGTATTGAGTTTTTTTAAATATCGAAACCTGACAACGATTTTCGATTGCATGTGCCATGCACTCAAATCCCCCCATCGGCATCCATGTGGCAGTTGCCAATAAATTACTAAGTTATTAATAAGTTACAACAATGTTAACAATGACTAATAAAGCTTTATTGAAATCTTTAAACAATGTATATAAAAAATACTGCTTTATTAGCTAACTTTTAGCACCATTTCGTATTTTTCAATGAAATAAATCCATATGTTCGTGAGGTAACTTTAAAATAAAGACCTTTCAATTTAAACATAGTGAATATTCTATAATGAATTTTAATAAAAAAAGAATAGTTATGATATTTAACGAAATGCTGAAGAATATAGCATACGGCTCCACTACGTCCGTTTGTTGCCTAGCAAATGGAAACCTCAACTACAATAAGCTTAAGACACCAAGCCTTACCGGAAGGATAATGGCAATTACTACCAATTATTAGTTCAGTAAAGAAAACTCAAATCTTAAAAGTAATGAAGAATTAAGACAAAACTCTTCTTTATAAATCATTTTCAAAATTAACCTCGAGTAAATTATAAAATGTCAGAAGAAGAAGAATTAGAGGTAGGCTACAAAATTTTTATCTTACAATGCATACAGGTTGTTTGTTGCATAATTTTTTTTTAAGAATGATATTTTATAGTAACAGACCTTTCTGTGAACGCTTATAATTTATCGACATATTTAAGAATAATTTAGTTACGCTTCTCTACTTATTGAAACCAGCAAGACTCGTGTAAATAGATGACTTGTAAATCATTTAAGACATAATTATTTTCATCTTAAGAAATGGTCAAAAGGATTTACATCTTTCATTTTTGCTGTAGTCGCTATTTTAACCCTTTGTGTGCCATGTATAGAAATGTGATGCCGATCTGTTTACTCTTTGTTTGGAGTGAGAATGTTTTGCAGACCGGAATCGAGTGACACAAATAAGATTTTGCACTCTGATCTGCTGGAAGTAAAACATTTTTTTTCCTCCACATTTAAACAGAATGTATACAGGATGTTTACCCTCGGACTCTTGCTTTTGTCTGCATAAGGGAACTTCCTGTTTCAGATTACAGAAAGGGAAAAAATATTTTTTTTATTTGAATATATTATCGATTGCACCTAATTGTCAACAATTGTGGGGACGTTTTGTTGTTTGTTTATTGCTTTTTAGAACAGTGTGAATGTGTGTGTATGTGTGTGTTATTTTTATTATTATTTTTTTTAACCTCGGGAAGTTAGTAGTAACGAGTGTACCTTTCGTGGGTGAATATGAAACGAAGACTTAAAGTTCTTTCGAAAGGGGTTTAAAATTTCTTCATTTATAGACCCATAAAGAAGTTCAGCCTTCATTAAAAGTTATTTTGAAAAGATTTATAGATTGAACGATTTTCCTGAGTTGGTTTTGAAATGGGGAAATGATACATAAAAATGGCAAAAATGCACCGCAATAAAACTGCATGGTAAGTAATTCTGTAAGGCAAAAACAGCGTTGGCATTGTGTTTGGAGAGAGTTATTTAAAACCAGAAAACTTACTCCTTTGCAAAAATGCAAAAATTGATTTCCAAAATGCCACGACTGACGCAAGTCTTGCTCCGAACAATGAATCATTTCAGTTTTATAGTATTGCATTTGTAGAGCGGAGAACGTTTTTTCCCTATTAAATAAGAATATTTTCTTTTAAAAACACAAGAACGAAAAAAAAAGTAAATAATGAGCTCATATTTTATTTAAAAACTGCACAGCTTTGTGGTTCTACTTGAACTTTTAAATTTTTTTGTCATTTTCTTTCCTAAGATATCCGATGCTGTCGAAGTTAAAACAGTGTCGAATCCGATGACCCAGGAAATGATGCCCGAATTTACATCGATCCTCAGTAAAGTCAGCTTTGGTTTGGATTATGCTTACACAAAACTTGTTGCTCGTAGTAGGTATACAATAAAAAATACAGGAAAGAAAATTAAAGTCATTTTTAGAAATATGAAATTATTTAAGTTGTGTAAGTCGATCCTCCGAGATCATTTGTTGATCTTAAACTTGTCTTTTTAAACCTTATTTTGAAATTTAAGTTTAACAAATCCCACTTCTCTATCGATGATCGGTCAGAGAGAAAGATGTCCATACTACCGAATGCAAATAATTTCACAAAAACTAATTTTAAGCGCACACTCTTATTTCATTTCCGTCTTCCTCTACAGTCAATTATCGAATTTTATTAAACGAATTAAATTGAATTATTATTCTTTGATTTTTTACCATTCAGTTTTTGCATTCCACGCACTTCAACTAATGGTCTCTCTTTTGCCTCTGAATTCGGAATTGCACTGGTTTACAAATAAAGTTTCCAGTTCACAAAAAACACCATTCAGTGCTTACCAGATCAAACATAAAAACCTATAAATACTACGTTGGATATCACTAGGATTTTCCGAATAACTCATTTAACAGCCAATGTCTTTAAACTATAAGATTCTGAAAACGTGGGCATCCTTATAGACATGCATGAAACATACATTACATGAGACCGATTCCACCAAACGAAAGTGGTGTTGAGAAATTCTGGTCAAATAACTATCAATGTTACAAACTTATGTAATATAAGCACTAGAGGGTCATAAAGTCCTTACAATTCCGAATTTAGCATTGAAACAAAAATGGAATGTTGTAGACAATTCTTGCAAGGACGCCCAAACAAATTTAACCCATGCTATATTTAGTGGATACGCCAGCAAAGTCTCAAATCCAAGATAGCAGAGCCCATTGGAAAAATCGAGGCGCAGACTGTGATAAGTTTTCTGCATATGAAGAGAAACCACGCCACAGAAATCCACACTGAAGTGAAAGACGTAGACGTATACAAGGTGCCTTCCATCAGTGAGGAGTCACAAATCGTGCAACAAATGGAGCCTTGTCGTCGGAAGACTGAAAGAACACCGCGGAACAGATCATGCAAAAGGTCCACACCATCCACGGCAGAGTTTGTAACATCTTGCGCGCAGAAACTCCATATGACACAAAGTGGTTGCCACTTTTGCTCACTTCATTCAAGAAAGAGCGCCGCAGACACATCTCCCAATCTTTTGCCGCGATGCCGGACCAATCCAGACAACTTTTTCTACTATCTCGTCACAATGGACGACTCCACACAAAGACCATGAATAAAAAGGAGGTCATCTTTGAGGTGGGACTTATCCTCCAAGGGACTCCGACAGCAGATTCATCGCTGAGTGAAGTGCGTAGCTCTGGAAGGGACATATGCAGAAAAGGACTAATCATTTTTTAGCTACGCATGCACGAAATCTCTCCCATAATGGTGATTGTAAGGACTTTATGACCGACTATCGTACAACTTTTAAAGCTGTCACAAATTAATGGATACAAGGAATGGGCAGAGATTATAAAAAGATTCCTAATACGATATTCCTCATAAAGTTTAGAGAGATTAACATTATACATGTATTTACCTTTCATTTTGTTTTCATTTGAAGACTGCTTTTCGGTCGAAATGTGCATAGTGCTCCAGAATAAATTCATTGTGGGATGTGGATTTTCTCTCTCTTCATCTTACTATAAATAGATACAGTTTTTAGGAGAACTCCAACAAAATTCAATAAAGATCATTGGTTGAGTCTTCTGGTTAAAATGCCATTTAACTGATTTTGGAAAAAAAAAAATATAAATCTTTATCCTCTTACCTGAAGCTATATTTTATCTGAAGCTTACGAGGGATGGAAGCCGCAAAATAGGCTGAAAAACGCTGCCTACTCTTTCCGAAAATGAAATATCCCCCCCTCCCCCAGCCCCTCACTCCCTTGAGGAATTTCTGGCTACGCCACTAATAAGGACCTATACATTATATATTGCTTCTTTTTTTCCCCACAATAGGTTTTTTGGATTTATTTCACTATCTGCACAATCGCAAATGCCACAAATCGACAAGTCAGTCGAGGATGGTACTACAAATCTGTGACGAAACAAGTAGGTACTACAGTGCCGTCTTTAAGTGGGGGCCCTAGGCACTTTTGGGTATGGGAGCCTTCTATGGAGTCTACTAAAAACTATCACAGAGGCCAGGGAACCCCGTGGATCTGGGACCCTGGGCCCGAGCTCACGGGCTCATGCGTAAACATGACTCTGGGTACATATCAATTCGTTAGCATTGAGGCGCATAGTCCCGACAAAAGAAGTTTGTTAGAGGTTAGGGGTTTTGGGGGTTTATTTGAAGCGCATAGCGCAGAGTTTGGCATATGCGATTTGCGAGTGTGCAGATAGTGAAAATAACCTTTTTTTTGTTATTAGGAATTATTATATTACTGTGATTTTTAAGAAAATTTGTTACTTTTACTACTGTCTGAAATTGTTTTATGTTCCTTGGTCTATATAAAGTATAATTTTGCTTTAGAAGAATATGATTACATGAATTACCCAAGAACTTATTGGTTATAGTAATCGCATCATGAGAAGTTCAGAAACATGAAATTACAAAATATTATATTATTAATTAAATTAATCCAAAAATCTTTTAACCGCATCCGATCAAACAGTATCAGATCACAAGTAAGAGCTCATCAAAACAAAGCATAGTGATATAAGGGTCGTACAAATGAAAACGAAAATTAATTATTTTATCCAAAGTGTATACAAGGAATTTAAAAATGCTCTCTTAATGCGTTAAGGCGTGTAATTCCTTTATGGAAGAAGTCTTTCGGTTGCGTGTGGAACCATTCCAAAACCTCTTCCTTCACTTCATCGTCCGACTGAAACTTGCGGCCTTTCAGATGTTTCTTGATATCCCCAAACACGAGAAAGTCACATGGTTGGGTTGGTTTGGTTGGTTTATTAGGAATTTTTGGCGTCGACTGCAAAGGTCATTTTGCGCCTTTTACACAAGTTATATCTGTACGCAGCCCAGGACAAACACAAACATCCATGCCCATGGCGGGATTCGAACACACGACCAGGCGGACTCGAGAACTAGAAAACCCGCGCCCTAGCCCTCTCGGCCACCTGGCCGGCAGAAAGTCACATGGGGGTAAGTCAGGGCTGTAAGGTGGATGCTGCATTGCTTCCCAGTCGAACTTTTTGATGAGGTCTACCGTTGCTTTTGTTGTGTGAGGTCGCGCGTTGTCGTGGAGAGGAAGCACTCCTTCTGTAAAAAGTCCAGGACGCAGGGCCGGCCCGAACAAAAGCGGGGCCCGGTGCAAAATAACAATTTTTTAATTTTTTCAGTAGTTGGCGCAAAATTAGTCAGCGGCGCGGGGCCTTCAGATGCGCGGAGCCTAGTGCGGTTGCACCGTTCGCACCGCCCTCGGGCCGGTCCTGCCAGGACGCTTGCATTTGATGACCGCGCCCAGTGCCTTCAGTGTTTCCCCATATCGTGCTGCGTTAACTGTGGTGCCTTTTTCAAGTAAATCCAGTAAAATCGGGCCTTTGCGATCAAAAAACACGATCAATATCACCTTCCCCGTGCTGTTTGCGATTGCTTTTGATTTTTTCGGGGGGTGGTGACCATAATGCTTCCATTGACGACATTGACGTTTGCTTTCGGGCTGGAAATGAAAGCACCAAGTTTCATCCCCTGTAACGATTCTGTCGGGGAAACTCTCTCTCCTTCCTGTTCATAGCGAGTCAAATGTTGCAGGGACATTGCCATTCGAACTCCAAGTTGTTCTGATGTCAAATGATACGGGACCCATTGTGCACAATTTTTCTGTAGTGCAGATGGTTCCTGATAATGGAGTGAACAGTTTTTCAACTAAGGCCAGTTTTAGCAACCACGACATCGATTGTCACTATTCTGTTTTCCTTTAAGAAAGCGTCAATTTTGGCTTTGGAGTCATCCGTGATGGCGCGGTTTGCTTGTCCAGGTCGTTGATCATTTTGCAATGATGACCGTCCCTCCGAAAACCCCTTGCTCCATGCCCAAAACGAGTGAAGGTTAGGCAGTCATTTCCATAGACGTTCTGCATACGACGATGAATTTCACGAAACTGAAACTCCTTCACTGTCAAAAAACGAATTACTGCTCTCTGTTCCTGTTTCGTTGACTCCATTTTGTTGTTTGGACGAAGCGATCACGCGCAGAGCTTCGAAGCGCGAGCTAGCGTTCTTTCTCACGTGACGAAACACTTGCAACCTATTGTTCAATCTGCACGTGGGGTTTCGCAATTGTTGAAAACAAAAACTTACGATCCTACACGTCGTCTTTTTTTTTTTTTCCCACACAAATTTTCGTTTTCATTTGTACGACCCTTATATGAGATTATCTGATGCTTCAAATTCCAATCTAACCGTTTATATCTACCTATTCAGAACAATGGGAGTAATTAAAACCTCACTTTCAATGCTATCCGACCTCAATTTTCACAGCAAAATCGACATCAAGCTGTATTTCGGCCAAAGATCATTTTAAAAATTGTAAAAAATTTGGATACGAATGCCAGAAATATTCTTCTGCCAAGCAAAAGTTTGCCGATAGGTGGCTGCAACTTATTGGGAATAAAGGGTTGCGTTTTTTTGTGTTTAGTATATTTTATTATTTCGAGGTCCGGGAGGCAAACCATAGGGGCGAGCGTTACGGCTCACATGAATACGAAGGTTCTGCGGAATGTCCCCCTTCGAAGCTCTTAGTTTGCATGAAACAAAGAAAAAATCTTGGAATAAAAACTGAACATCTGTCATATGAATATAATGGTAAAAATTCAAGAAATGTCTTTTAAAAATTGTTGTTGAAAAAAAAAAATTAGACACAAGAAAACGTGAAATAAGGAGGACGCCAAACCCGGACGAGTTATGCTGTGGTGCTTAAATTTTCGTCCATATGCATAAAAGAAGCCATTTGCCGAAATTTAGTAATGTCATTTATAAATACGGAATAAATTAAGCAGACCTGTCAAGTTTTACTTTTAGGAAAAGCTGATATCGATATTTACAGGATTAAAAAAATGGTTATAAAAAGCAGACATTGAACGTAATTGCTGTATAATTATCGACTTCAAAGAGAAAGGCCGTTTATTTATGATATTTATTTATATATTATGACACTGAGTATATGCTGACACTTGGCTGTAAAGTAAGTGATAAACTAATCTCACCTACACGCATTTGCATCAAGCAAAACCATCGGTAACATTTCAACGTACGAAGCCAGCTGACAGTTGCTGCTAATACGCCCTCCATTTGCATAATAAGTAGGTTCGCATTTGCGTAATTGATTTTTAACTTTTTGTCGATTCTGTTTTAAAATATCGTGTTAATTAAAAATTTAAAACATTTTTTAAATAATAATAATAATAACAGTAAAATTTTAAAAATAAGAGTTATGGAAAAACTAATAATGGAAAAAATATTTATTGCGCACAAAATCAACATGGCGCCTTCAGCAAAGTGACTTATTCATTTATTGCTGTTGACTTGAAAACGAATTGAAGTAGGTAAATAATTGCTATTTAATATATAAAGAAGAAATAATTTTTATCCACAATTATTTATTCTGTATAACTGTGTTCGTGGCCCTAACGATTTGCGTACATGCAAAATTGGCCGTGTGAACTCAGATGAAGTTCTTTTCGTTTAGATTTATTATTCCAGATAATCAGAATTGTTTTATCGGTCAAAATAAACAAAGTATAGCGTGGTAAAAAATAGTCAGTCACCTTTTATAGCAAAGTCGTTGTTTCACTTTGGTATTTCCATAGTGTGCGCTAGACCGATCTCGATACAATTTGTGCATTCTTATTGTCAAATGCTATAAAAAATTTTGTATTAGCATAATGTTAATGATAAATGAACCTTCAAAAAATATTGGTACCATAATAATTTTACGATTATTCATGCCTGGTTTTATTTTGAAAATTTTTGAAAAAAGTAAGATACTACACGTGGATAAGTGAAATTACGTAACGATACTAGATGTAGAAGTAGCGAATAAAACTGTGGAATGTAAATTAGGCAATTACATAATCCAGCTGTTTATTCATATTATGAAAAGCTGTTTGAAATTTAAATGACTTACTGAAATAAAGAGTATTGCGTTTCCCAACTCCTAATGTACTTTACTTTCTAGATATAACTTTACAATTATAGATAGAATAATAGTAAAAAATAGAATATTGAAAACAACAACAATAATAAGAACGACTACCATGAAAGAATTGACATGTTGTTTCGCTGGGTTTATATGTTCTCGTATACCGATTTAAGTAATGTGAATCTTGAAGCAAAATTTCGCATATCTTTTATAAAAGCTGTACACATGAGCAGGCATTCTTGCATATCAATTAGCAATGGCTCATATACAGGGTGATTCTAAAAGGTCGTGCCAAAATGAAAAGGTAGGTGGAGGGTGAAATCCTGAGTAAAAATGCAAAACTAAAAACGTTACGTATTGTTTAGTGAAATGGAAATGGTTTGATGCATAAAATGAGAAATGAAAACAAGTAAAGAGAAAAATGAAGCATTTTTTTACCACCCTTACTCTCAAAATGAAAGTTTAAGTTTTACCACTTAGAAGAAACAATCTTATTGGCAAAACAATTTCTGACGTCACAAACTGCTCCACGCAAACAAAACTCCATAGACATGCAGGAAAACTGAATCTATTTAAGATTTTGGGGGTGTGGAAACCCTAAATTGGAAAGAAAAAAATTGCTAAAATGTGTTGTCATCTGGAACAAACCTGTACGTAAAATTTAAGAGCGAATGGAAAAGTGGAAGTGCTTCAAAATTCGACTGAAAGGTTCCGTACCATCTCACAAGATCCAATAGCGAGTTAATATAAGGGTGGTAAAAAAAAATTACTAAATTTAATTGCAGTATTTAATTATTTAAATTAATACAACTTTAATACGTATAACATTAAATTAAGTGTTCGAAATGGCCCCCTTCAGTTATAAAACAGACCACGGATTGTCTTCTCAGTGATCGTCGAAAATTTTCAATTATTTCGGTAATATTTCGGATATGTCACATCCTTTCACAATACGGTCTCGTAGAAAGTGAACATTAGTGATCGGGGTAGCATACACTCACGCCTTGAGACATCCCCATAAGAAACAATCCAATGGATTTAAAACTGGGGAACGTGTAGGCCATGCAATTGTTCCCATTCTGCCAACCCACCGATTCGGATAAATTACGTTAAGAAATACTTCGGGCAGTGTGACTGAAATGTGCTGCTGCACCATCATACATAAAAAAACATTTGGCGACGAACTTCTAGAGGAACGTCTTCCAGCAATGGATAGAGTTCCAAAAAGCGTGTGTAGGAAAAGCCATTGAGTCATGTGGTAAAAAGTAGGGTCCATTCAGGTGGTCTGAAATAATACCTGCTCAAACGTTAAGCGAAAATTGTTGTTGATACAGAGATTGACGGATTGCATGAGGGTTTTTCCTGCCCATTGATTAGTGTTATGAAAGTTCAACACGGTATCCCCTGTAAAACTTGTCTCATCGGTAAACAGCACATTAGCATCAAAAACCATCGACAAAATGTATGTCTTGGCTCAAAATCCGCTTCCGAAAGGACCTGTATGTGATGCCAAAAGAGATTTGCCTCGTGTAGAATTCTCCATACTGTTGGTTGGGAATAACCTGTTATCGTAGCGATCTGTCTTGTACCGATTTCTGGAGTCTACATGGCAATATTAAGAACCTGTTCTTCAGCATAACGTGTTCGAACAGTTCTGATCAGTCCAACGGCATGGGTAATAGGAAAAAAGATGCCGTCTCTCGAAGATGACGATCGATGTTTGCAATCATCGCTCTGGACAGACATCTGCGTTGCGGAAGTGTTTCCTGGTACAGAAGCTGAGCCAGAGACAAATGAAAGAAAGAGACTGGCAGTGACCTTGCCGCCATTTTGGGATTGGCAAGAAACAGCTGATGTCTCGAGGCAATGCATGTGAATCAATCGGTTTGGTTTGGTTTGATTTGTTTGGTATTAATGTCCTTTTCAACTGCTATGGTCATTTCAGGACAGGGTTGTAGGGACCGCAGTCATTAAAAGTATACGTTATCGTTAGTTAATGCAATAAATTTTTTTAATACCTCCAGAAATCATTTACAAAAACAGCTGAAATTACATTGAGAATATACGCCGCCTTAGGTTTTTGCCAATAGCAACATGGCGAATGCTGCACTTCCGGTGGCACCAGTAGCGCTCAGCGAAATGAATAGGGCACTGCCAGTCTCTTTCTTTCATTTGTCTCTGAGCTGAGCAGCTCTACTATTCCCAAAAGTATATCCATAATGAGGTGCATATGTGCTAAATCGGCGTGAGAATAGTTATCCACAATATAAAAATGAATGGATGAAGCAAAACTGAAAAATGAATGGATGAAACTATGAAGGGTTCCAAAACTTTTAATTCTTAAAAGTTTGCGTTCGAACATGAAGGATGCGTTTGAAAATGATTAAGTTTCAATTATTTGCTAATTTAACAAAATATCTTTTTTGTATGCTATAAAATGTTTGTTGAAATAGTTTTTAAGTGTTTACTATTTATACAACATTTAAAACTGGAAACTAAAATGTTAAAATTATTTTTTGACTGAAACGGAATTGGCGTCACGAAACTTTAAATCGCCTCGGAAAAACGCGCCTATACTTTTTTGCTACCTCTACCTACCTTTTCATTTTGGCACGACCTTTTAGAATCACCCTGTATATTCTTGTAAAAAAAAGTTGGCTGCTTTTAGCATCGGACAGATTTAATACCTTCAGCCATTGAAACGGTTTACCCCACTTTGGCCCCGTGAAGTTGGCCCCTTCCACTTTCGCCCCTTCCACTTTGGCCCCGTCCACTATCGCCCCTTCCACTTTCACCCCTTCCACACTCGCCCCCTGCAAAAATACTTTTAAGACCCACTTTCATAAAAAAAAGACCCTGCAGAGAGGTTAACAAGTCAAATAGAAAACTAAGAATTCAGTTATTTAGAATACTTACCTAGCCTAACCCGCGAAATTCTCCTTTTAATTAAGAACGATTTAAAGATTCTTAAAAATTATTTTTTAACTTCAACAGGTTTTAATATAAACAAAAAATTATAAGAAAGGATTATAAAACTGACTACTTCATTGTTTGGGAGGGAGAGTGGGATTTGTGTATTCGATCTGATGATGAGGTATTGATGACCTCGAAAACGTTAATCATGGTGAAAATGATGAAATTTTATTTTTATTATTTATGATTCTTCAACTGACTTCAAAGATAACATTTGTTGGAATATATCTTGGACTTAGGACATTTTTCTATCGTATAAAACGGATTTTTCGCCACTTACAAGGTGTAATATTTCTTCAAGTCCTGTAAAGGAAATTTTCACAAGTCAAGTTCCGAATTTTTAGTCAAGTGCTAAAATTATCAGGATTTTAGACAGTGCAGCTTATATTAATCTATGGTTTGATTTTAAATGTATATTTTTGTATATTTCTGTATATAATTTAAACTAATATTTTGTATATATTTTAAAGTGCTGCTCAAGGGTTTTTAGATAATGGGATGGTTTTCATTTTAAATGTAAATATTGGATATAGGATTTTTATACTTCGGGGGATGGAAGGTTTTTATAATTATTGATAACGGCTCAACTATATTGAGTATTAAATTCCTATATTTAAACAGTTTTGTACGATAGCAGATGTAGTCAGTTTTATAATCCTTTCTTATAATTTTTTGTTTATATTAAAACCTGTTGAAGTTAAAAAATAATTTTTAAGAATCTTTATATATATCATATTCTTCAACGTTAAATATACCTAACATTTTAAGAACGATTTAAATTAAAGCTTTCCTAAAATCTAAATTGTTTTAAAAGAAATAATAGGGTTTAGAAAATCATTTATGTTTCATTCATTTAAAATTCCATGGTTTGCACAGTAGTCGTTAGCCTGATTATTATAGGCCCACGGTTTTCAAAAATTTTTGAACAAGTACCACCCCACAAGGACAGTAAACTGAAGTTTAATACCAAATAATCAATCAATCTAACTTTTTTTATCTGCTTCACAATACATTGTTATAATATTTCTGATTTGTTTGTTATTAAATAAAAATTCATGTATGGCTTCTTCTATGTGCTTATTTTGCTACTCTTTTAACCATGGAAATAAATTACAATAAACAGATTTAATTTTAATATTTTTTAAAATAGATTAAATTTTTCACAATAATCGATTCCAGGAATCGATTAATCGTTACTATCAAAAATAAATTGCATAAAAATTAATTGATTATTAAACGATTCAATTTTTCAGGGAATCGCCTACCACTAAAAACCACTTAAAACAATTGGGTGATTATTCGTGAAAAACATTGCTTGAAGTACCATCACAGTTTGAAACCCTGGCTATGTTGTATTCAAGTTACTTGCGTATAGCCTTAGCCTCTCCTCAGGGCCTCGATAAAATATATTGGCGATAAAATTACCATATAATGGCGCCGGGGCGAAAGTGGACTTCGGGGGCGAAAGTGGAACGGGCAAAAATTTAAGGAGCGAAAGTGGAGGACACCATTGAAACATGGAAACTACAAGATTTTTGGTTCACTTCCTGGATATAATGGTAGAGTAGGCAGCAACCAGAAACACGAGATGTACCTAGGACCGGCAGGCACATTGAACATACGATGTAACAGATAGTGGTGTGCGATCCATCGAAAACCATCGATCCATCGATGGTTTTGTTCTACGATCAATCGAAATTTCGATGGTTTTCAACCATCGAACGATTTTTATAAAACACCGATTGCCAGCGATGGTGGTTTACAAACCATCGATGGAAATTTCGATTGTACTTCGATGGTAAATGGTTGGTTAAGTCAAATCACTAGACGAGACGACCAATGCGGTTTCGAGAATTGCAGAAGGTTAGAGGTATCAAGCCTTTGAAATTATAGCAAGATATTGTAACGAGTTGGAATTCCACTTATCTGATGATAGAGAGATTTTTACTTCTGAAAGATGTGGTAAGCTTAGTTCTGCAGAATACAATTGACTCCTCCAATACTTCAATACCAGATATGATCCCTGGAAGAGAATTAAATATTCTGGAAGATGGAAAAATTATTCTGCGACCATTTTATGAAGTGACAAACGAAATTTCTGGAGAAACAAACGCCACCATCAGCAAGGTAATTCCGCTTGTATCTATAATGGCAGATGCACTTAGCAATTTGAATCCCCAAACAACCGTCGGGAATGCTTTAAGAAAATCCGCATTTCACCACATGGGCAAACGATTTGGAAAATATGAAAAGAGCATTTTACACAGTGTAGCAGCCATACTTGATCCAAGATTCAAGAATATGGACTTCAAGAGCGCGCAATGTTGTGCCACAGCCATTAACTTTGTGAATAATGGCCTCAAGTCTAAACCTGCAAGTGATCAAACAACAGGTGACAATGTAACTGCCACTGATAGTAATGATTTGTGGTCGAAGAGAACTGTTGCGTTAGCTATTAAAACTGCTTCGTCTCACAGCAGCAATCGTTTGCACGCAAGTCTGGGATTTTACCTTGAATCGCCACTGACTCCTCATAATAGTAATCCACTGCATGCATGGAAGATGATGCAAGGAAATATTGCATTTAGAATGATGGCCCAGAGATTTTTAACGCCACCAGCAACATCTGTGCCTGCAGAAAGACTTTTTTCAAAAGCAGGTTGCACCATTGGAAAAAAAAGGACCATGTTAAGTCCTAAGCATTTGGAGAAATTGTTGGTTTTACAATCGATGCCTTTGAATGTCTTGCATAAATTTTGTTAAACCCAACTTTTACATTTGTCAAATTATCAGTAATAAAATGTCTGTTGTAGTCTAAGCTTTATCCATGTGATTTTATGCTATTTTATTGAGATAAAAAAATTAAAAGAACCATCGATGGTATTTCTGAACCCATCGATGGTAATTCTGAACCCATCGATGGTTTCCTGTGCCCATCGGTTGTGTTTCGATGATGGTTCATACCATCGATGGTGCCACCGATGGTGGTTTTTAAACCATCGCACACCACTAGTAACAGATGCTGCTAACGGCACATAAATTTACACTTTTACTACAGTTATTCAACGTAAAACGGCCTCTGGTGGCGAAATTCGTAACTAATTTTTTTTTCTCGCTGAAACCAATTTCCATCCCTTAATTACGTCCTTCACAAAATTTCACATATTTCTGATGACTGATTTCGCCTAGCAATAGGGTCCTTTAATTAGGGACACCCTGTATGTTTGTTTTTCTGAAAACAAAAATAAAAAATATATCTACTGAATAGGACTTCTTTCATTCAAAATAATTGGCTGTTTTGTTCTATTAAATAATCAAATAATAATAAGTTCCTTTGGAGTTTCTGTAATCGACAAAACAGAACCACGACAGACAGAAAATTTCTGAGTTGGCACTACGGCGTAGTTGCAGATTTAGCTCAGATGCGAGAGATGTTGGGACATTTGTGGCAGGAACTTGAATACAGGATTGATAACCAAAGACATACGTACGTCTAATACTTGGAGAGATTCTCTATCCGTTGATATGAAAGTTTCCGTTACATCTATCCTGGTTACTGTTTTATCGACCTCCGAAACTCCGGATGAAATTATGAATCGCCTTGTTCTCTTATTGTTGTGAAAGCCATCAATTTTTAATCTGCCAATCAAAAGAAATTAATGCTTAGTATAGTGAAGTGCACAAAACCATATTTGAAAATACAACATGACGAACCTCATCCCTGATTGGTGCCATCTAAGTGCTATCACAGAAAACGCACAAGATTTGTAGAAAATATTTTCTAGTTCGATGAGTCTTGATATGACCCAACAAGCACGAATTCCTGGATCTTTTGTGCCAAGACTCAACCCATTGGCAGGAGGCAGTGTAGTGGTCTAGAGAATTTTCTTTTGTCCTAATTGCTTTTCTTTTAAATTGCCAACATTCAGTCTTGAGATAAAAATTATTCATTTGGATAAAATTTATGATAAATTTTTTTTCGGGGTATATGTGTTTAGATAAAGTAGATTATTTAAAATAGTGGTAAGTTTCCGATATTGATTCACTTATTTATTTGCAGATTGCAAACAATTAACTGAAAATATTTATAGTCAAAAGTATAATTATTTCTGCAGAAAGTTGACGGACATTAGTATTCTGTCCCAGTTTATTCATCTGCGCTACGTAGATATTGGCGATAATGAGATAGAAGATATTTCCCCTCTTACGGCACTCACTTTCCTTCTGTCCTTAAAAGCTGACAAAAATCTTCTGGATAAATGTCTACTAAAGGAAATGCGATTTTTACAAGTGAGTGGTATTTAAATTTATTTCTACTTTTTATTCAGATTTATTGTTTATATTTTTTCTAGTTTATTTTTAAACTTGCACTTGGATACTTTTTATGAGACTAATAATTTTTTATATAGAAATTTTTTTAAAGCTTGGTAAACTCCGTAAATTAGCATATTTTCTTAATCGTTATTCCCGTACGATTTAAAATTCACGCCTTCTCCATACACCAGAAGATCATTATCAATACGGTCTGGAGAGACATTTAGCAGTCAAAGCACAATCCTGTTTTGTATAAAGCGGATGTTTAGGCCATAAGGAAGAGATTTTTCTTGAATAAAATACGCAATTCCCAAACGTTAACAAGGACTTGGGGTTCGCGAGCGGCACAATTAATCATTCATTCTTGCGAAATTATTATGAAAATAATATTTTAATGCCATGGCAAAGCTTTTAGAATTCTAACATTATAAAAGGTAGTGACAGGACCTATTCACGCCATGTCCTCTCAAAAGAGTGATCGATTCCAGAAAAAACTGGCCATTATGTAATGAAATCAGGACGAGAGCGCAAACTATTGCTGTACAAGTAGTTGAGGATGTTATCAATGCCACTGTGGTATGCTCAATAGGTAATGTACAGTTTTTTTTCTGTTTTATCTTGGCGGCTGACCCAATCTGTTACCATGGGTAACGGAAGAGGATTAATTCATAGCCTCTCTTCAAGGTTACCTTTAATTCATGGTAACCTAATCAAAGCCCCTTAATCCATGCAGGCAATGACTATCGGTATAATTTTGTAAATTATATTACTTATTGATTTGCTTGAAAGACATGTTTAATGAACTGTGAATTAATACTACTACTGTGAATGAAATCGTTACGTGTAAAAAACGGGCGCTGGCGGTTGGAGGCTAGTGGCTAACGTGATTGGCTAAATTTGAGATATGACATTTATCGCTCAGACAAGATCATCCGCCTTCTTATAATAGATGGACTGTAGCAAGTTTCAGCATTACACCATGTGGAATGTATTGAACAAGTTGTGCATTTTTTTCCCATAAAAGATCAGCCGGCCAGGTGGCCGAGAGGGCTAAGGCGTAGGCTTTCTAGTTCTCGAGTCTGCCTGGTCGTGGGTTCGAATCCCGCCGTGGGCATGGATGCTTGGGTTTGTCCCGGGCTAAGTACAGATATAACTTGTGTAAAAGGCGCAAAATGACCTTAATAGTCGACGCCTTAATTTCTAGAACCCCCCACCCCATAAGAGATCAGCCACATCTAGCGTTGCTGACTAGTAACATGGAAATTCTAAAGGTATTTGCTAAAATTGAAGTGGGCCATTTTTATCCAAGGAAGATGCTGTGAAGTGATGAGGCACTTCTTACGTCAATGAAACACTAAATAACCATTCGGGTTTACAAAATTCTCACGCTATGGACACGATGGGACTTGGGTTAGATTATAGTGTGTGACAATATTTAAAGTGCATTAACTGGTTGACAAAATACGAAAACTTCGGTAAATTCTTGTAGCACTTTTCTAATCCGCTGAAAACGAAATCAGTGTATCATAAACCGTTAAAAGATGGCTATTATTTTACCTATATGAGACTATCTTGGAAAATGATCCTTTTTATGATTTGTAAATTTTCAATGCGAGAAAGGAAATTCTTTCATTTGGTGATACTCGTGATGCATAATGGTTGCTTGTGGAAGAGATTTGATTTTAAAGGTAAAAAGCGTTGCTGCAACACTTATGTAAATTTGTCGATATTTTTCTCCATAAAAATCCGAATGGGTGTGTCAACGTCAAAGCATTATTATTTTGAAAAAGTAACTTGGCAAGGTTTTTGAAAGGTCTCATGGCTTCCTCGTCTTTTTATATACATAAAAAAACTTTTATTTTTATTTTCAGAATCACCTTCCCCAATCCCAATTTTTACTTCCTCTGCAAGTCCAGTTTAGTTTTGATTTTTTCCCCATGATATTTTGAACAAGTCTGGAATCTAAATTTGATTAGGATAGATGTTGTTAATATGCGCCGCATATTAATTAATGGAGAGTTTTTTAACAATTTTAATTTTTTTTTTTATTTTCTACACATTCCTCACTACGAAGAAGAAATTAAATGAGACCATGATGAATTTACTCAATTACATCCCATCACCATAAATTATTATGCCATTACTGTCATTAAAGTCATTCTTGCTAATAAGGAATAAATTACTGCTCTAAAATTTTTAGAATATTTAATGTGCTTTTCTGAATTTAAGAAAAAAATAAAACCATCGAAAGAAAAATAAAAAATAACAATTTCAATTTTTTAATTTTCACTTTCGACAATAAATTCTTTATACAAGTTTTTTTTTAAAGATTTTATAGTTTTCTCTTAATTTAGAAGCTGTTTTAATGAATGACTTCTCCCTTTTTTGGTTTGCCTATGCTAAACAAGAGAAAAATTTCCGTTCTCGTTTTCAGTTCTTCGTTAATAATCATTAATTTTTTTTCGTTTAAATTTTCTTTAGATAGCCGACTTTTCGAACAACAAAATAGAGATTCCTAATGGTATATATCACGGACAGCTCGAAAGACTGAACTTGAGTTGTAAGTTGTTATTTTTATATTTTCCCCTCTCTTATTCGTTGCATTTAAAGTGTAAAATTTACAAATAGGACTGTACTTCATCTTGAAAAGAGTTTACTTTATATGATAGGAAACGAGCTTATTCCAAAAAATATGATAAAAACTGATCTTTAGAAGAATCTAAGCAGAATATCAGAAAATTAATTGTTTAATTTAAAGCTAATTTTGTTTTATTACTATTGTTCGTTATATATATTGGATCTTTTTGCAAATGATTGCATTTTTTTTTCCTTCCCTTTAATTTTCGTCCCACTTGAGAGGTCGATGTCATTTTGCGAAAAGCGGCAGAAAAGAGACTAAAAGAGAAAATAGAGCAAATCTGTTGGTGCTAAAAATACTGTATTTTTCATCTGAAGAGCAAAAAAAATATGTCGGCACTTCGCCTTTGGTAATTTGAATTATTTTCGCAGGTGCAGAGAGAAAGGAGAAGGAGCAAAAAAATCTAAAAAGACGAGAGAAAACTTCGTTTCTTTGTGCGCTTTTTTTTTCCTCGTTATATATTTATTATTTTTGTAACTTTATCGCAGATACTTAGAGATAAATTCGTTCAATAAAAGCTGGATCCATTTTTTTTCTTAATTTATTTATTACTTGAAAAGAACAAGAGCTGCTAGATCGCTTAAAAATCCTAAAAACAGAAACAAATGCAAATGAAATCCTTTTCTTTTGCCCTTAATTTCTAAGCAACCTAAATTAACACCAGTAATAAAGAATTCTTTACAAAGAGGCTAGATAAATAAATAAATACGATCGTAATTCAGCATGTAAAGCGTGCATTCACGCATTCACTTAAGGATTCTTCTTTTTTTTTTTTTTTTGCTTCAAAATACTCGGAGTGGCGTCACGTCTGATGTTGTCGGTGCCGACAAATATGAGTTGTTAGTCTCTTTTCAGAGTATGTTCTTGGCAAATGGTCGACATCATTGGATCATATATTAAAAGCTACTTTGATGAACTGTTATGACACGCAAATAAAATAGCTTGGTTGGAAACTTACATTTCACTTGGGACGCACGCGTCACTAGCAGCAAATTAACGATGGACTACACGTATAACATGCCATCGTTAGACAATAAAGAACGGACTGTAACCTCCTTCCAATAGGTAAATTGATGGAATGTTGTTTTAGCGAGTGAGTAACAAGTCGAAATTTACTAAATAAGAGCGTTCTCCAAAAAAAGAAAAGTTTGATTGAAGGCCAATAAAGAATCTTTCCGCTTGAAAGCGAAAGCTGCCAGTTTTAATAATAAATTTTAGCTGTAATCTGTTTAATAAAAAAATCATTTTGATATTTATTTATCAATTATAGTCATTGTTTAAGATTAGTGATATATATATATAAGGGCTAATAGTAGTTGAGATAAGATTAGTAGAGCAGCAACTAATAAAGAGTAGTCAGAACTAATTTACGAGGAAAAAATAAAAATATTGCTGGTGCCATTTAACTGTGCGGCTATTTAAAGCTATTTCAAATACGATACACACAAAAGTAGTCAACGTTGGACGAACGTTTCATTTGTAGGCATTTATAAATACATGAATAAAAACTGAAATAAATATTAATAAGTAAAGTGAAATACCTTATTATTAGCATTAAAGGCAAACTCCACGGAAAATATCGACTTTATTTCTTTTTGCATCATAACATTAATCCAGGTTAATAGAGTATATATCATTCAAAATTTTTCGATTTTTCCTAATATTTTATTAATAAAACTGCCTCAGAAAATTGAAAATTTGCGTGGGATCTTCCATTCCTTCTCCACAGAACACGGCGGAACAAGCTATCATTTCCTGCCGCGAGAACCTCGGGGAGATTCTAGTCGCTTAGAACGATTCTACATATCGTAAGATTTTGCTAACCTGTTTTATGTCGGAATGCCTTCAATTTGTTCTCTGTTTGGATGTGTAAATAGACAGTTGGATAGAAATTTCACGTTTTATAGATTTCTAGAATCGGAATCGATTAAAAAATAGTGGATTAGTTTTTGACAGCGAGGGAAACTCCAACTCCAAACAGCATCGTGTGCTCATTTTGAAGCGTCTTGCTTTATCTACGCATCCGCCGTTTTAAATTCAGTATCATTTCAAACAAGAATTTCGCTGAAACTAGATCACGTATAAGGTGGAACTAGATATTCTTCCAACTCTAAACGGGCCTGGCATTCTTCAAGAACAACGACCGCAACAGCACTCATTAAACGCCGAAGGAATGAGGAGGTAGGCCTATCTATCTTATGCGTAAGGCACACGCCGCCCTAATGTGCGCACGCCGACGCAGCAAGCAGAAGATCCCGGTTTAATGCATCGGGCTGTACATCGCAGAAGTTGCAGCAGTATTTAATTCTGCTAATGGCCCTTGTATATCGCTGTCACTGTTATCGAAATCGCAGTCGTCACTACCGGACTTATTTCATATTCATAGTCCATTGCGATGCCCAACTGATAACCAACCGATAGCGTCCAATGTGTGACGTCACGAATTCGAAACTCCTTCGCATTTCTTGGCAACTTGTGACGTAACCAGTGGCGGCTCGTAGCTAAAATTTCTGGGGGTGCTGCTTCAGAAAATTGTAATTTTTTCACGAACTAGGGAATAGCTAGTGACATTAAGCTTAAGGATCATGTAATATACATACATAAGAATAGTATTAAAGAAAAAAAAAAGACTCATTATATTTTAATTTTATCGATATCGAAAATGAAACTAGGGGTGCTGCAGTGCCGCAGTGCCTATGGACGAGCCGCCACTGGACGTAACAGTTGTCGAACCATGGCGTCAGTGTCTATTGCAGGGGGAGGGAATAAATGAAAGTTTTTTATATATTTTATCAATTTTGAGTACGAATTGAAAATTTTTATATTTGCTGCGTTGACTTTCATCTTTCATTTTAAACAAAGTTGTTTTTGGTGTAGAGTTTATCTTTAAGCATTTCAAAATGAGAAAATGTGTACAGGGACGAAGATATGTTTTTTCG
Organism: Rhysida immarginata; assembly: GCA_023313115.1. Classification (NCBI taxonomy): domain Eukaryota; kingdom Metazoa; phylum Arthropoda; class Chilopoda; order Scolopendromorpha; family Scolopendridae; genus Rhysida; species Rhysida immarginata. The sequence continues at coordinate 3,599,057 of JAHWFO010057280.1, read as the reverse complement.
AGTCAATCACATGACATTCTGGAGAGACAAAAGGGAAACAGGGCGAGCATCTATTCAGTACTTCATTGAGCTACCTTTTGGCCTTAATACTGCTTCAAATCGTTTTGATAGTCTCCGAGATGTCGATGGATAGTTTGGGAAATTTCTTAATATATTTCGGTGGATATAATAATATATGAATTCTCCAACCCAAATCCGATGAATTCTCTAACCCCGGCAGGCCTCATCAAATTCTTCAATTTGACGGTTGAATTCACAACTTTATAGAGGATCTGTCTCTTTCCTCAAATATTCAGTTGGATTAAGTCCGATGATAATATGGGCTAATTCAACAAGATAAAGTCACAGTCGCGCTCTTCAAAATATCCTCGCGCAATATGAGTATTTCTCCTCTGGAAATATCCATCTCCTGTTGCGTAAGAATCAAATAGCTGAGTGAACTTCATATGTGGCGGTCTTTGAAAATCAAAGTGACCAAACACGTTGCCTCCACCAACTTGCAGTGTTGTAACACATGGCACATATGACCCATACTGTTTTATTCATATCCGTACCTTATAGTTGAAAACTTGATTGGCCGGTCCCCTTCCAGCTTTTCATTGATTTACTGTCCAATTCTTGTGCTCCTGTGCGAAGATACCGCTTCTTTTTTTATTGTAGATATCTAAGGCTTACGAATCTACTCCTTCTGTGCCCATTATGGTTAGTGTGCAGCGAGCTCTTCATTGAGAGGCCATCGGAGTTGGTTCCTAATTAAGGATAGAATTAAAATTTGCTTCATGTTGCGCTTCTGCTGGATTTAGTCTTGCAGTTCTCCTTTCAGCTCGAGAACCAGTAGCTGTGAACGATCATACGCCTTTCGCTGAGATCCTGGGATATTTTTTGTCTGGTATCCACTTAATTTTTACAACAACTGCTTACGAGTACTGTACTTCCCAACCCCAGCTATTATTCTAATGTTCACACCAATGCTTTAAGCAGCCAAGAGCATTCTACGTTCAAAATCCTCCATATCGCATTTTTTTTTTATCTATTCATCACAAGCAGTGCACTTCATTAGTTTCTGAAAACATCCATTTAGTCCCTTCTTATAGAATACTATTGCCATTTAACATTATATCCTTTTATGATTCTCTAGGTGTATACAAAGTCGGGATGACATGATCGCTGCTGGCCCTGTGAATGATACGTACTACATGTATCACTCGACCACTAGTGATGTGCTGGAAATCGCAACAGTGAAAGATTTCTATAAACTTTACAATATGAAAGGCTTTTATAAACCTTACAATATATTCACGATTGATCTTCTTTCCTCTGACCATAAGCTCGTGACTGCCAATTTCGAAAATGTCGACATCAACCCACAAGGAAGAATCATCAATATCTTCCAATCGACGCTCCAGAAATATTGGAAACTCTTCAAAGAACTCTGAAGGGATTGTTAACTATCCGCTCAACATTGTATGCTATACGGATGATGTCGAACCATCACCAAACGTATCTGAGATACCATCGATGGTGATGGACTTTTCGCTTAAGGCCGTAAGGAAATTAATTCTTCGCGACGAAAGATGGAGTGAAAAGGTTAAAACCTTGAGGACTCTCGACAACTCCCACCGGACCATGATTCGTGCCTTGTGGAACAAGGAGAATTGACAAACTTCCCCTACTTTGCACCCCGACAGGTGATTGTGTTCAGTGATCTGACAAAGTACGTCTTAATACGGATGCACTCGCGGAACCGTTTATCATGCCCGTGATCAACCATCCAGAGAATACTCAACGTGTGAATGATGGTCTATGAAAGGCTGCAGCAATTACTGGAGATCAACATTGAACCTAGAAAGATCAGCAACATCTTTAGGAAACTGAAGAAAGTTCTAGGCAATGACACTTGAGCAGTATTGCTCTGAAGAACCTAATAGTGTCACCACTAAGACTATTAATGATTTTTGGAAGTTTCTTATTTTCCACCTGCTTGGAAAAAATTGTTCAACTTAAGAATCCCGAAACCCGGTCAAAATCCCACGTTTTTGTGTACTACAAGCTTATGAGTTTCTTTTCTATGTCAAAAGACAATCTTAACCAGATTTCAGGATCACTGGAGTGCAGAGAACCTAGTACGACAAGAATAGTTCGATTTTCCTTCCAGTCATTCCTGCCAGAAGCAGATTTGCAGGCTTGTCGAAGATATAAGCAACCTTCTCAACCAACCGATGTATAGCTGTATCATCTTTCTCGATGTCAGTAAAGCCTGTAACCACATTTGGCATGAAGGACTTATCTACAAGATTATCAGAGATAACTTTCCCTCCGACTTTGTTTGCATGGTACATTCCTTCCTTACCAAAAGGTATTATCAAACTAAAGTCAGTGATAAAGTTTCCTCACCATATGATGTTAAAGCCGGTATACCGCAAGGCTGTGTCCTTGGGCCCCAACTATTCAACTACTCTGTGCGCGATTTTCCGAAGAAGATAATACTGTTGTGATGACATGGACGCACCACACAATATGTGGTTTTAACAACTGGGCTGAAGTTGAAAGTCGACAAGTGCAAAGCTATGTACTTAAAGAAGAAGCATAAGTGCCCCCCCCCCCTCTGAAATCGATAATTTATACGACAAAAAGATAAACTGGGTCGATAACACAAATATCTTGATGTTATTATGGAATCAAAGCTTTGCTGGACTTGATGTGATGTATGGACTTGATAAAGCGAATAAAGCCAGTCCTGTACAAAACGATTATTCGGACTATCCTGCTCTATGGCATGCTAATGTGGGTAGCCAAAAGAAGGTGCAGGGAGATTCAGTCGTTTCAGAATGTTACCCTGAGAGTAATTGCCACACAAGATAAGAGAACTGCGAAGAATCAGTCCATCCATAGCGATTTTGAAATTACGCACATTGGCAAATTCGACTAAGACCACTTAAAGAATATGCTGGGAAAACCTGAGGTGCCATAGTAACGGTTTAGTGATTGGTATTTTGAAGTTAGGTGAATATGAACTGGTACAGGCAGCATTGCAAACCACGGCAATCTTGGATGTTAATTTTGAATACGTTAACAAATTTCCTTCACAGATTACTGGATATGACGATTTGTCCGTTTTTGCTCCTTTTTTGATTTTGTATTTAGGCTGATAATCTTCACTTTTATTCTTCAACATGCATTTTGTGGATGACCAGTTGGGTCTATCAGGCTTCTTACCTATCTCAGGGTATTCCTATTGATATCTTCTTGAGGTAGGATGATGTTTTTTTGTAGAAGCATTACTTCGTCCTACCTGATCAAATGTATATTCGACTGTTCGATTGTCATTATTCTTCGCTCGGCACTGTTGATGAAGACTCTTCGAATTGGTCTCATTTTGTAGATTATAATGTATACATAAACTAAACTTAGAACTTTAATGAAGTTAATTAAAAAGAGGGGGATAGGTATAACAGGCTGTGGATAATAAATACACAAAATTACCGTTGCCAGTACTTGAAATAATAATTTATTTTACGCTATTCATTTTCAAAATTACTCATATAAAATAGAACTAAGAGCTATTGTTGTTTTCACCTGTCTAGCACAAAACGCCTCCTCTATACAGTCACTGTAATGGGTTTAGATTTCTTTTGAATGAATTCGTTTAGAACATTAAGCAAGAAATTTCATGTAAGCCAAATACGCAAAATGTTTTTATAAAATCGTGGTAAGGGACTCGTCAGCTTGAGTGTCCAATTATTGGCTTTAATCCAATGATTCAAACGCATAAGAATGTCTCTCTTGTAGGCAGAAACATTGAAGACGTTTAAGATTAAGTCTCCGATTTCATACGTTTTAAATTTCATCTACCGCTTCGATGATGATAATCGAATAACCAAAATAACCCAATTTGCTTTCAGTGCTTCCATTAGTGGCCTGTACTAACTCATTTTCTATATTACTAAATGTTAAAGTTCGTTCGAGGAAAAGCGACCTACTTTAAAACATCGACGGTTTTTTTTTTTTCGGTCCTAGAGTTTTGGTAATGTGGAAAGTACCTTTATTCACCTTTGAGGCATTATTTTCTTGTTATGAGCGATGCGTCTGAGATTTTTGAGATTGCGGTTGCAAAGACGCCCCTCTTAGCCTTTCCTTGTCGCTCAGATTTCGCTGCGTGACCCTTCTTTGCGTCATTCTTTTTGGCGCTGACCTCAGGTGCGTGGGCGTTTGGCGTTTGCGCTCCACTCTAATTGGACCTATCAAAGGCTCCGTAGTGAAAGGTTGAGTTGTTTACATTTACACGAGAGAGGAATTTCTAAGGTTTCCTCTTGAATAATTCAAACACGTCTCGAGATTCCGAGTGAAAAATGAACTGATTTTCACAATGGTACTCGAGGAATTTGAACTTCTCTCTCTCTCTCTCTCTCTCTCTCTCTCTCTCTCTCTCTCTCTCTTCTGTTGTCTCCCTTTACCTTCTTTCTTTTCTTTACCTCTCGACTCATTTTCTTCCTTGTTTTCTCTTCATTTTGCATGGAAGTCACCAGAGGGTAATGAATTAAGTGGTTTTTACTTTTTTCCTTTTTTTGTTATTTTTCACTTGGATGTTTTTTCTTTTTGAATTTTAAACAAATGAATTTCCAGTTTTCTTTGTATTCTTTATTCCATATATAGAATACATATTTTAAATAGGAAATGTTTTGCTACGAAAAATTTGAATTACAAATTCTAATAATTAATTTTAAAATGCCTCGAGGTAGGAGGGGAGGACTTTAAAAATAATTTATCAAGACAAAATTACTTACTCGCAGGAAAGCGGAAGATATAAATTTATATTTTTAAACGTTCTTAATAATAACGAAAATATATTCTAAATTTAAACAAGAAAATAAAGTATGTAAATATTCTAAAGACACATTCATCTCCTTAAACTGAACGTTTTATATTGACTTATATTTTAGCACTTTAAGTGCTAGATATTTAAAATGAACTTTAAAATGATGGTGACCATATAAATGAACTTCACAATTTTCAAATCACGTCATAGACATCTTGACGGTTTAGGCATTTATCCCAACGCTGCACCAGTTTGGTCGACTATGAATACAGTCAATAGCGCACGGCAGATTTCAGTTCCTCGTCAGTCTCAAGCCTCTGACCACCGAGAAATTTCTTCATGGGACCAAAGACGTGGTATTCCGGGGCCTCTAAATCCGGACTATAGTCTGGGTGGTCCAGAACCTTCTGACCGAAACGGACCAGTTTTGCTTTGACGACGTTGAACATATGCGGGCGTGCGTTATCATGAAGAAGTCGAACATCGTTTCCTCTTTCTGGTCGCTTAGTCAACATTTCACAATAGGTAGTGGTGTTGACGGTTGACCCACGAGGTAGGACCTCTGAGAGTAGGATGCCTTGCATAACCCAACAAACTGTAAGCATCCGAGCTGATGGAGAAACTTTGAATTTTTTGCAAACCGGAGAATGTGTATGTTTCCACATCAGGCTTGCAGTTTTAGGCTCAGGTGTGAAGTGCAAGACCCAAGATTCGTCTTCTATGACAATGCCATTCAGAAGCGCATTTTACTCCTGGTTGTACCGGTGCAGATGTTGCATACTGCACGACATTCTGTTGCCAGTCTGTTCTGGTGTCAGACTTTTCGGAATCCAATGCGAACAGACTTTGCAGTATCCAACCTTCTCATGCACCATATACCATGCACCATATCCATAGGATATGTGTTTCCTCACTTCTTTAAAGGAAATGTGACTAGTTTCTTTGATTGTGTTGTTAATGTCCTCGATAAGGGTTGGTGTTGCCGCTGACGCAGGCCACCCAGAATGCTGCTTATCGGCAAGGCTAACTCTTCCTACCCGAAACATTTTACATCACTTACACATTAGAATGCCCAGACCGTCGGCTACGTAAATTTCTACCATTTCCTCATGAATTTCAGCGGGTTTCTTACCTTTTGCGAAAAGAAAGCTCGCTGTTTTTCCATTGTAGACGACGTGATAGCGGCGAGCATTTGTAAAACGACTGATAGTACCTAGTGTGCGTGAACAATTCTTATGCAATCCGCGAGTTGCAACAGTTGCTCAGCGCTGCACGAAGCACTGCACCAATAGAGTGGTTAAAAGCATTGTTGAGCTCTGTTGAAGGCCCAAACATGTGCAGCAGTGCACTGGTTCGAGATTACAATTTGCAGCAACCCTTTTCGTTGCTTGTTCTGTTGCATGAATTTTCTTACAAATGGCGGCCTTCATGAGTGAAGACATTTTTGTGCAAGAAAATATACAATTTCCGTTACAATTAGATACTGGGACAATATTTGACAAACGACCTGAAATAGATTTAAATAAGCTTTTAATAACATTTGGCTTAACAGCTTTCTGAATGGCTGCTATTAGTTGTTCTCGAGATTTGTACTGAGTGTTTTGGTAAATTTTTTGTTCCGTGAGATGCCACACATTCTCAATAATATTGAGAACCCGATTTCGAGCAGTCCAAGCAAAAGTGGAAATGTTGTTGCTCTCTAAACAGGCTTTCACAACTCGTGCAGTATAAATTGCAGGACTGTCCTGCTGCTAAATACATGGTTTTTGCTTAAACTAGACATTACACAAAGGGATGAACACATTGTGAAGATCATCTTTATATTGAGCTGTTGTGCAATGTCCATCTATAATGTGAATCTTCAACTTTCCGTTGCTTCCAATGGCACCCAGAATCATCATTCCACTACCACCCATTTGCCGCTTAATTCGCAGTGGAACAAGTGTTTCTTTATCACGATGCTTTTCATAAGAAGCTATATTATCAGGACCATCCGAACTGATTCGTTGTTCATCAGAAAACACAACCAATTGGAAGTCTGTGTTTTCACGCAGATGTGTCTAAAGGCCTCTCTACACGAGCGTTTTTTGCCGCTCGCGTCATGCGTCTTTATGTAATGCGCATGCGCCAAAAAATAAATTCAGCCGCGGCGGCGAAACGTTGGAAATAGAAAAGCACGCGACGAGAACAGGAAGTGACTTAGCCAAGCTGCAAAACGTGCCAAAAAACCGTGTCTCGAGCGGCTTCTCGCGTTTCGACGCAGATTTCACACACCATGGCGTCTCTTTCCGCGGCTTTCCGCGCGTTTTGCCGCTGCCGCAGGAGTTTTTTGACGCTCGTGTAGAGAGGCCTTTAGCAAACTCCAGTCTCTCCTGCATATGTTTGTGTTAGTGGCAACTTTTTGGGTATAATTTCATAGGCAAAGTTCTGAGCACGTAGTTCGCTGCGAATTGTTCTTCTTGAGGCAGCAAGTTGCAGATTAAGTTTGACTTGTGTGGTGTTGACTACATGTCCAGATGTAATATGTCTAACATGTCTCTTAATTGTAAATATCAATAAAAAACTCTTTAGCCACAACAAAGAAATAAAGGAAAAATACAACCGATTACGGTTGTATTTTTCCTTTATTTCTTTGTTGTGGCTAAAGAGTTTTTTATTGATATTTACATCTTAATTATCCACATTAGCTTTCATTATCTAATGTCTCTTAATTCTTGATTTGTCTCTTCGCGTCAAGATCGCCATATTTCCGTCCTATTTTCCAATTAACATTTTTAACAATTCTCATAAAGATTTGTTGCTCACACGGGAGATTTCAGCAACTTTTTTGAAGTTTGTAAATTGCTTGTTAAAATTTCTAATTCGCTCTCGTTGGCCTTCAGTTAACATTGTACAATACCATAATATGGTTTTAGTGCTCACCACACAATACGAAGCTTGTAATATGTTTGTGATGTTGGTCCAAACTTTTGGCCAGTCTTATTTTGATTTAAGGTAATTAAAAAGCAACGACGCAGAAATAAATTTGTTTCTTCCCTGAATATTGTTTCATATTTACTTAGAGTTGTAGGCGTAAAATATTTTTAGTATAAATTCATTTTTTCTTGATTTTGCTGGTTGGTCCAAACTTTTGGCCACCAGTGTAGAAATTCTTTAATTACCATAAAAGCACTATAAGTAAAAACTCCTTTTAACGAACTCGAAGGGATTAAGAATTCATTATAAAGAGAATTTGTAATAAGGAGATGAAGCAAAAAAATTGAAGAAAATACAAAATTAGCAACAACAAAAAATTATAATTAAAAAAAAATCTGTTATCTTAAGCTGACGGAATAATAATAATAAAATAATAATAATAATAATAATCATAATAATAATAATAATAATTGTAACAATAACAGCGGGGATATACCAGGGAGTAGAGCCCTATGTTGTCCCCCAATAGGCCAAACCCAAAAACGGGGTTAATGAAAAATACATATAAAAAAAGTAATAAATAAAAAGAAAACAAAGCAAAACACTACCGTTTTCCAATTATTATTATAATATTATTCTCCATTTAATATTAAAGATAGTCCTGGCTTGCGAACAATGAGCCGCGATTTAACCTTTGCAGATAGGACATGTTTGATAGCGACAGCTACCATGTCCACGATGGCTTTGTGGTTAGAGCATTGGGACGGTAGCCCGAAGGTCCCTAGTTCGAGTCCAGGCCGTGAAGTTTTCTTTACTATTTTTCTCTATTTATTCATCAATATCGGAGGTAATGGCGGAAAAAAAATCCTCTTAAGACCATTTTCCAATTATTATAATAATGAATAGCCAGAGAAGAAAACAAAAACTCAATAGAATGATTAAAAATCATGATTAATTAAAAAGTGACTTACGTTCATTATAAAAATTAGGAAAGGGCTGATTAATAAAAAAACTTATGATTAGAAATTATTTTAAAACAGGATCCACCCTTCCAAGATTAGTTCTCCAACGGTGCCTCGTATCTAATTGCTGATGAATCCTCGACACTCTACCTTTACGAAATACACAAAAATCATCGAGTTTGTCCAGATTGATAGTACCAAATAAAATCTTACCAAAGAATTTAGAAAATATATTCTTAGAAATATTAGTAAGATCAAAAGCTTTATCCAAGTGGGGTAGCAGATACGAACGAGACAATTTGGCGCATAGAAACTTCTTTAGAATATTTAATTTTCTTTGTAAAACGTCAATCCGTTGATTCAGATAAGAAGAACATAAATAATCTTCGGAATAATAAGAGATTTATAAAGGAGGAAGAGGGTCCTAGGATTCAAAGAAACATCGTTGATCGCTTAAGCAGCTGTATTCTCCAGGAAATATCTGAAATTAGATTTTCAATATGACCATAAAAAGACAAATCACTAGTAAAAGTTATCCCCAAATTCGAGTAAGAATTACGGCGCGGCAGGAGTAAATCAAGAACAACATAGTTATTAAAAGTAAGGAGCAACGCTACGTGTATACGAAAGAACACTCGAATTGTCTACATTAATATTAAGATCATTGGCATGAGCCAAAACTTGTGTGGAATTCAGGGTCGATTGAAGAAAAGCGCAATCGTTTTGCACATAATAATTTTCCATTTTGGCTTCAATAATTTTCATATTTTCCTCATCTAAAACTCCAACTCCAAAATTGGTTAATTTTTCCCTGTTTACTTCTGTGAAGATACAGCGTGGGTTGTAAATGCTGATTATCGATTATACTAAACATTAAATCTAAAAGTGTAAATCAACATTATTAATAATGTATGATGATTTCAGTTAATTTAATAAAAACTAAGAACTACTGTAGAATACTTCAATACATATGAATCACGTTTGGAAAGCGACATGTAAAATCGCGCCAAATTCACATAAGAAAAAGAGATTTCTGGTACATAAGTCGAAAATACATGTGTTACAAAGATAGAGTACCGTACCGTATTTTAAAATATCTACTTCAGTTCGCCATATGAAGGTGTTAGAAAATAGGAGGTGAATTTCGTTGTACGGTATTTCGTGTAAGGCGTATCTTTTAACATTGGATCTGTGTGTGGCCAACTAAACTTTAAAAAAAAATTCGTTCTATAGAGAATTTCTTTATAAAGAGGTTCGTTATAAAGAGTTTTACCTATATTACATTGTGCGATTATACGAGGGTTGCTCATAAAATAATGATCACCAAACCTTTTTTATTCTCGGAAACCACCTATTTAAAACGCATGAAAATTGCTCACAATATACCGGGTGATTCAGTCAATTTCTGACCATTTCACTCGAATGACGTGCATTAGGGATAAACAATTGAAAGAATATGAGCGCCATATCGAATTTCTAAATAGTTGGAGTTTGTATTGTTGCAACGGCGCTGCATGAAACTCGTGTTGTTGAAAAATGGCGCTCGCTTTATCAACAGAGCAGAAATGTAAGGTTGTCGAATGGTATTTCGAGACAAAATCACCTGTAACCGTGCAAAGAAAGTTCCGGAAGGAGTATAAGTGTCGAGACGCACCAGGCAGGCAAGCAATCATGGATTTTATCAAGTAATTTCGTGTCACTGGATGTGTTAAGGCAAGAAAAAAGGCGGGAGCGAAGCTCGTGTTCGAACGGCCGAAGTTGTCGAAAATGTTCGCACAAGGGTTGGTCGATTCCCCTACCAAAAAATCTGTTCGCCGCCTATCCATTGAAGAAGGACTGTCGTATACCACGACGTGGCGAATTTTGAGAAAGGATTTACACCTGTTCCCGTGTAAGATCCATGTTTATCAGGAGTTAACAGACACTGGAAGACAGAAGCGACAACAATTTGCGATGGAGTTTGGAGCAGAAATGGAAGCCAATCAGGACATTGTGGACAAACTGTGGGTGTCAGATGAGGCCTTCTTCCATCTGTCAGGTGACGTTAATAAGCACAACGTTCGTTTTTGGGGTTCCCAGCACCCTCATGAGATCCATAAGTCACCTCTTCATCCACGAAAGATTATGGCTTGGTGCACGATTTCCAAAAGAGGCATCATTGGTCCGTTCTTTTTTGAGGGCACCGTAACATCACAGGCTTACCTTAACATGTTGGAAACCTCTTCATCCCCGAGCTGCGAAGGAGGCGTATACCGCTTCGACATCAATGGTTTCAACAGGATGGGGCTAGGCCTCACACCACTAATGAAGTGCTAGACTTTCTCAATCAGAAATTCGGAAATCGTGTCATTTCAAACAGGTTTCCAGATCGATTCGGGGGTGGCTTTCTTTGGCCCCCTACGAGTCCTGACCTAAACCCATGTGATTTTTATCTCTGGGGGTTCCTTAAAGACAGTGTGTTCACTACAGCACCAAGAACCCTAGACCAGCTGCGACAAAGCCTCGTCGACTGCTGCGCCCTTGTGGATGCAGAAATCCTGGATAGAGTTATGAACAACTTCACCGTTCGGCTGCGAGCAGTTCAAAACGTTCGTGGTGGCCACATTGAGCATATCATCAAGACTTTTCCACGAGAATAAAAACTCCGAACTGCCTAAAATATCATACTGAAATGCTAAGTTTGTAAACATTAATGGGTCAATAAATCATAGTACTGAAATGGTCAGAAATTGACTGAATCACCCTGTAAATGAAAGTTTCCTTTATCCATATAATCCCTATAAATATACATTGCTTTATGCCAGCACGAAGGATATGCACTTATCAAAGTATCATCTCCTCACCTACTCCAAACATTGTCCTTAGTAGTGTATTTTTAAGTGCACCAAAAAAAATAAATAAAAATGAAATAAGAGACTTTAAGATTGGAGGAGCAGAGTCCAATCAATTTGTATTCATGATTTGTTTGAAGTATATCTTCAGTATATTATTATCTACTCTTTGAATTTGGATATTGTTTCCAAAAGTTATTTTCCAGATTTTCGGGGCGTCCTTAAAAGGATTGACATTTTTAAAATGAATAGCAGACAAACGACAGCAGTTATTAAACTTCTTCTTGTGTGGGTCAGGAATTTGTTTTGGTACGTTTCCTTGTGCTTTGCGGACCGATATTCTCGGACTACGCGTAGTGATATTCTTAACGGTCTGCATTTCTCGTACAACTATTAGACTGTATTCGGATAGTTACATTTGAAAACTCTGTACGTGAAATCGTGCCTTGTCAATCTGAAAGGTGTATGTTCAATTGTCTGTTTATGATGGCATCAGCGCGATTATTTAGCGAACTAATGGTGCTCCCATCGACTGCACAGACAAATGTTTGTGAATGTATCAACACGTTTATTTCTCGGCAACCAAGAATTCAGTTACTCGTTGAATTACTCATTGTTAGTAAAGCTATTCGTTCACAGATGCCATTTTAACTGATTACTATAACAGCGATATCTGTTGGAATGCGGTACATATTAGCACACTTACGTGGGAACTTAATTTTTTTGCTTATTATAGGCTGAAAAATTTGTTAGACATTATTTTCTGAATAACCGCCGTATTTTTAGAATTTGAATTTTATTTTGTTTACCGGAATATAAGATTTAAGGAAGGCATGAACTAAACAATCTGAAGGAATTTGCATTATTCCTTTTATTGTTTCCGAGTGATTAAAAATAAGTCTGTCTTTTTTAATTTTTTTTTGGAAAATAAACTTCATAAAAACAAAATAACTTCATGTTGACCATTACATAAGATTTTCATTAATGGCTGGGTTTTTTTTCCCTTACATTTCATTGTTAATAATGATAAATTGTTCTGGATTATTAAAAAAAAGGAGAAAATCCTGAATTGTTATCTTTTCCACGAATCACGTTTACGAAACTCCTATCTCGTTGCCTTTTTTTAAATTTTTCTTACAAAAAAAAGCTATTAGCTGTTTTTATATTAAGAGAGAACGGGCAGGATTTTTAGCGTTTTCCTCTTTTGAGAAATAAAGGAGATGTGTTATAAAAAAAAATTGAAATTAATTTTTTTTTTTCTACAAATCTCTTTGTATTCTTCTGATATTCTCTTGTAATCTGAAGGTCATCAGTAAATGTCTCCCTGTTGTTTTTGCGAGAGAAGTTGTGGTGGTATTTTGTGCGTAAATGAATTGTTGTCTCGCGGTGTTATTAGCCGTATCGAGTTTTTACCATTTTAAGTCGGCAGCGGCGCTCAAGGTTAAAGTCAAACCCACGGTTTGCCCCGCAATTGCACTGCCTATGCTCTTTTTAGGAATCCTCTTGTTTTTTTTTCCCTTCCTCCTTCTTTTTAATTTTTTTTTTCTGATTATGTTATCTATATATGTATTTTTTTCCCACCTCCGAATAATTCCGAAACCGAAGATATTATTACGGAGAAAAACGATGCTGCGTGGCTCACTTTTGAGGTTCTTCCCACGAATTAAAACGCTTATTACGGAAAATATGGCAAAATGCAGTGGACGGGATGGCCGAGCAAATTATAGCCGTCACTTCCCCCGCCGCTTTTTTGGCGTATTTGGTGCAGACCTCGTTGACGACGACTTCTCCGCTTTCTTTAGAGGAGGAAGGAGGCGAAGTTGAGCGGCGGCGGCGGCGGCGTCGAGCGATCCGGTGTGTGCGTGGTTCGCCTGTGGCTAACTCATGTACAGCTGTCTTGCTCTCGTGTCTTTTACATGGAAACACATTTACCGAACTTTTGGAGGTGGAGAAAGGAGAGGGAGAAGATAAAAAGAAACAAGGAAACAGGAATAACTATTATTATAAAACCAATTTCATTCTTTCTTTATATCCGGCAAAATTAATGGTTCAAGAGGACCAAATGCTTTTCTTTTTTCTGTGAAATAAGTAGAAAAAAAGATTGTATTGTGATAAGATTGCTGGATTTTTTTTCAAATTTTCTTATATTTTTTAACATCTCTAATCATATGGGCTAAGTTGTCTGAATTTTTTTTTTTTTTTAATAATGTGAAACTTTATTATTTTTGAACGGATTTTGGTTGAAATCCCAGATATTATTAGGGGATGGAAAACAAAGCATATCCGGAATCTCAAATTTAATGAGCTTACATCTAAGAAAAGTTTACATTTGATGGAAGTTCTAACATCAAAATGAGGTAACCATTGTAATTTTAAAGGCGAACTTTCTGATTACTAACTGTAAAGAAATGTAATATCATTGATGGTTAGCAGAAAATGACACGAGTCTATTTTCCTCAAATCAAGTTCCATTAAGTTTTTGAAATAGTTGACAACAACATGACATCGCCTGAAGACAACATGAAAATTAAAACGAAAATAAAATAAAAAGCAAATGAAAATTGGTATATTTTTTATGTCCAGCTCTATTGCATCTCATCACTTGTATCAGAGCCTAACACTGCATCGAAACTAATAAAAACCAGTATTCTTAACCAGTCCAACATTTTCTTTGATTATCTTTCAAAGAGTTGTCCTAAATGTAGAGAGAGAACATGAAGTTAACAAAAACACAGATAACTATAAAACACTGGTTTTGGTTAAAGCTGTTCTAGAAATTAGCCGTTCAACTGTAACAGAATAGTTTGCATGTTGTACATATCAGTATATTAATGTAGGTAGAAAACTGTTACGACAATGTTGAATAAGGCAAGTATTGTGTTTTTTATTTGGTAATCTAGAATCCATAAAAGTTCTTTTATATAAATTTCGGATAATGTACCAAAAATTGTGGAATATTTTTAAGCCACGTCCACAAAAATTATTTTATATAAATTCTTTTATGTTAGTTTTTCGTAATGATGCTGATACTGGTATTTCAAATTACCTAATTCTTTTTAAAATTACGTGATTTTGAAAGGACGAAATATCAATTAAAAACTGAATAGCAACATTTTCTCCTACTTTTAGTGGGTGCCTGTAAGAGTGAACATCTCCCATGAACGGCAATCATGTGAGCGCAGTGCAAGTGTAGTTAATCGGCATAATCTAGTGTCTGACCGTTGGTTAACCACACAAAATGGGCAAACGAACGCATTAGAACAACTCATCGGTACTAAGCAAAAAATAAACAATTATTGTGGAATGAAACAACCAAAAAGTTAAAGCTTCTAATCCATAAAGAGGAAAAAGGAAATACCGGTTATGTATTTAGGATAACAGGTACCCATCTTCCAGGTTCCTTTTTCCTCCTTGTGATAAGAGGTTTTAACTTTTTGGTCAACGTTACTACCCAGTACCAATCGTTTGTTGTATGCGCTGATAATTGTGCATTGTCCAGAAAATGTCGAGACCAAAGAAGCTTGGAAAGAACTGTACACGATAGTAGTATCTTTTTCAGCATAATAATGCCATACGCTACAGAGCTTGTTTGGTATCGAAGTAGGGAACCAGAAGTATGGCTCATGAATTTGCCCTATTTAAATTGCCCGAGCAATCTCCGATGCATTTGTGCGGTGAAATTGAAAGGGTGTTCGGATGTTAACAACCATCTAACAAGTGCAAAATGTTTCTGGAGACAGGTGGAGCCCATGCCCAATCGAATACGTGCTTTTATAGGCTGAAAGAAATCCAGTTTGATATTTGGAAGATATATCTAATAAAGGGGTCGTTTCCATCGATTAGTAACAATAATTTTCATGTATAGCGATTGTGAGTTTTGGTCCTGGAATGAACTTCAGGTTTTATTAATACATCTTACAAATGCACTGGCGGACAAAAAACCGGGCCACCTGCAACCTTTAAAGTACAACTTCAGTTTTATCAAAATGTACCCCTATTCACTAAATATAATTGAAATTAATTAAATTTTTTCCTAACAGAAGACACCATTGAGTTTTTAGCATCTTGTAAAGTATCCTCAGTCAAGATCATATTCAATAGATTGATGCTATCCATTTGTAGGACATTGCTGATAAACTTCAATGTACTCATAATTCTTTTAATCTTTCTTAAGTATATTTATATCACATCTTACTTGAGCATAACGATAAGGTGGGCTACCGTTATTTTGACTACAAGATTAAAGGAATAATTTAGTTCTTGGTTCAGTGAATTGTACCTGCTGAAATTACCTTTGAGTTAATTTCAGAATGACGATTGGTTGTAATTTGAATTCAGACTTCAATTGAAGAAAAATTCTCCTTCCCTTGAATGTATTAATTTTTGATCTCCTTATAAATTTTCATAACAAATCGTTGTTAACAAATCTGTATTAACAAATTTCTTAATCGACCTTGATCTTTATTTTGTTCAGTTAACAAATAATCCAAAGTAGTGTTATTCAGTTACACATTTAAATTGCTGCTTTATATTTTCATTAATAGATTATAGAAGTGTAGATATAAAGTATGCTTTATCAGAATCTTTTTTTTTAAAGAATCATGTATCCTTTCAATTTTATGAATCAGTTAATCATATTATTACTGAAACTCTTCTATGAAATTTGAGTATTAAAAATAACATCGATGAGATGAAACTTATACAAATTCCAATAATTATATTCAAATATAAATGTTCGTTGCTTTAAGATGATTTCTGAATTTCATGGACTTTAACCAACTTTTTATTTTGAAGAATTTATTAAAATTGCACGTATAAAAATATTCGTTGTGATAAAAAAAAACTCTCAACATCTACCATCTTCTGTTATACATCTCCCTATAAAAAAAATAAAAAAAAGATTTTTTTTTCCTGATCTCCATCTGTTGCTAAAATCTATAGTTGGGCGTGTCTACTCGACGATGTTCGTGTTCTTTTGTCCCTTATAGCTGTTGGCACTCTTTGTGGGATCTTAAATTCAAGGAGAGAGAGATTGACGTTCCCTGATCCAACCACCAACAATGTGATGAATGTGGTTTTGGTAGCCGATCAAAGGCGCCACGCTTGTCGTCCGGTTTGCCGCGCGCTAACCGTGGCGAAGCGATCCCGTCGGCCGACGACCGTCTCTCCGTCCTCGGTGACAACTGTGACCAAACCGAACTAACGACGAAAAATAGTTGAGAAGGTTTTTTTCCCTCCTTTTTTCCACTTGGCTTCTTCTTCTTCTTCCACTCCTAACGACAACTTCTCATCCCGACAACGTTAAAAAATAGAAAACGACGACAGCGTCAGACGACCCCGTCGTTGACACATTTTTCGATTCTGCCACATCCCAAAAATCATTCCCCAAAAATATAGTTGGCAGTCCGATTGAATATGAATCATTCGGCGTGAAGAGAATGGGAGAAAAAACCGTTGGCTCTTGAAAAACTGGATAGGGTCCTTCTAAAACTGCGCGTATATATTTGTGCGTAAATATCTCGAAAAATTGAAAATTGTTACAGCTTATAATAATGACATTGTATCTCGTTAAAAGAGTTTTTAAATGTTATTATCTGCTTAAATTTACGATTTTGTAAATGTACAATCCCTCAGCTTGTCATTGATGATTTTGTATTTTATTGTTGTTGACACTCAAGAATGCAAGTTCGCAATGTTTGCCAATGGTGTTGTGAAATTTCGTGGAGCTTTTCTTTGAAAAGGAAATGAAAAAAAAACCTAGTTTCCTTAAGATCCTCTAAGATATCATCATCCATTACAAGTCGATTAAGTTAGAAGTTATAATTATTTCATTGTCCATGATCTCCGCAGTATTATTATGAGCGGATTATTAAATTTAAGGAACAGTAAAAGAAAATTACTCCTATGACTTGGAAAATATTCGTTTATCAATTTTAATTTAAACTTGCTATATAATTTCTGATGATCATCCAATCAATTGACATAAAATATTGCAGTAAATCTTGTTTATTTCAATTAAACTTTAACTGGCGACAAATTTCAACCTGTTTCGGCTTAATTGCACACATTTTTCAAGACACGTGTAGTAAAGAGAAAGAGGAGTTTTAAAAACAAAGATTATATAAAGAGGAAATCAATAGGACGGAATTGTAACAATTCATTTATACTTAATATTTTTTTTCTAACACTTAAAAATAAAGTTATACAATGAAGTAGGTGTAATAGTGAATTATGGACAAACAAACTTTGGTCGCTATAACAGATGCCCCATGATTTGGTTACAAAGGTTTTCTTTGTGGAATAAAGGTTCGCATTTTCTTTAAAGTTCGTTTTATTCCATATTTTATTATATTGTCATTGTACATGGAAAATGTATAATTAAGAAAGCAAATATAAATAGAAAAATTATAAATTTTCCTAACATAAAATCCATAAAGTAGGTTTCCTTAGGCACTGCTTGTTTGTAGACTGGCCAGTTGAAAACGGATTTCTAACCTTATGCAGATATATTCCATACATGCTTCGGTGTGGAATAATTTCTCCATCATCGTCGAGTTCTAATTTGTTATCTTGAACGTGTTTGTTTAAAATATGATGGAAAATATGAAAATCGCCAACGATAAATTAACCTTGAACCTTCCCCTTTTAAAATTCACGCCACTCATTCTAGCTAATGGGTCGTGCCACATTATCGTGCTTGGGATGGGTTCTTCGACATTAAAATTGTAAAGGCTTCTTTTAAATACAGTCCCCAATAGTGTTTTGATCAACATAGCTATTAATTATTCATTTTTATGGAGTATTTGCTAAAGCATCTATTTTTTTAGTATCAAAAGATAGTGTCATTTTACATACTGAAGAAGAAATACCTTTATCGGAATGAAAGCAGACGACTAAAACAGTGGCTAATCCAGAGCCTAGGAATTATGGCTAACCCAAGTTTATATAAGCCCCACCCCCTAGGGCCAAAGGGAAAAGTGATCTCCTTTGGATAAGCGTGATATTGCAGTTTTCAGTGAAACAAATTTTTACGATACAGTGCTTAAAATTTTTACGGGCGTACATGCTATTTTTTCACTTTCATTTAGCTCTCTTCCTTCATTTTATGCG
This sequence comes from Rhysida immarginata, assembly GCA_023313115.1. Classification (NCBI taxonomy): domain Eukaryota; kingdom Metazoa; phylum Arthropoda; class Chilopoda; order Scolopendromorpha; family Scolopendridae; genus Rhysida; species Rhysida immarginata. The sequence continues at coordinate 3,580,422 of JAHWFO010057280.1, read as the reverse complement.
AATATTACTAGAAAAAGTTTGCAATGATATTATTTTGAATGAAATTCTCCTCATTGACGTAAAGAAAATAAGTCAGTATTATTATATTTAAATGAAATTAATTTATATCTTAAGACGTAAAAACAATCCAGTATTTTTAGGCAGAGAATAGCAATGTATAATCGTGATGCAAAACTTCTCAACTTAACGATAAGAAGTACGATTTTAACGATATTAATAAAACGATTGATAAACAAGAGAGCACGTGATTTCAGATTATGAGCCATTACAATTCATTGTGGCTTGAATGTGTGCATTCATTTTTCATTCTTGGAATAAAATAATTTTTTAAAGTCTGCATACGCTGTGAAGACGATTTAAAATGTTCTTGTAGGCGCATTTTCAAAGATACCAATAAATAAGTGAAAGCGTTGCGGGATTTGGCTTTTGTTTCCAATGGTGTAACTTGTATATTTGCACTATTAAAATTGGAATTTATAGATTATCTGAATATTTTCATGCACTTCAAAGCTAAACAATATAATGTCGAGTTGTTCGCCATTAGATGACTTCATCGAATAGAATTGTTCTCTTCAACAAAATACTCAGGCAATCACGCCTCATAATCATTCTAAGGGAGAGAGTCAGTAGTTTTAATAGGAAAAAAATTATCATTTAACAGGTTCAATGTTAGCTTATGCAGAATTTTCAGCAGAATTGTGTTTATTGCATCTGCTTTAACAAATGTAAACAAACTTGAAGTATTTAAGTTAATTTTGAAAAGCTAAAGGAGTGTGCTCATAGTTATGAGAAACTTGAGGAAATTATCCATTACTAATAACGCCACTAAATGTTAAAAGCAAAAGAGGCAGTGGAGGTCTTTGGCGAACATTTATTGATCATTGTCATTTTTGACATTTATTACTATTTCAGTGCTATAACGTAAATGAAAGCAAAATATTCAATTCATTAAGCTGATAAATAGATGGCTAGTTTGCTGTTTATATGGAAAGCAGTAAAAAATGCTTTGTGTAATCCGAATTTGCAAGATTTCCATTATATTGAACACCCATTTTCATTTACATTGAAAACATGATGCATTTAGGTATATACATTTTGTTATTAGAGTTTTTATTAATTTTATTCTGCCTTTTTAATAAATTTCTGATCAATAAATGGACAGGCACTCTTGCTTTGACAACCATTGCAGCTTTTTACATATTGTTTGAAATTGATAATTATATCATTTCATTGATAATTTCAAAACGCAATTCTCAAACTGAGCTAAACATTTTTCAGGTATTTTCATACCCATCTTAAGAGCACAAAACAGGAGATGACAAAGTCACAAACTAAAATGACAAAAAAATTACCAGGTGATGTTGAATAAAAGACCAATCCTTATGACGGTTGAGCCAAGGTCCTCTTTTGCCTAATTTTAATTAAATACGCCTGTTTAATAAGATGCGGCCTTTTCCTCCCGAAAATTTTTACACTCAATCAATCCAGGGCATTCTCATGATCAAAGCAATGTCTTGTCAGAGTTAGCGCAATATTTTAATGTCATCTTTAATAATTCCTAGTTTGACGACAATAATTATATTTAATTTTATAAATTTATTTTATAAATAACATTTATATAAATGACGGAGACTGTACCATTCGACTATCAGTAGTGAATAGAAGAGAGGTCAGCTGGTGGTAACTCAGTTGGTAAGAGCGTTACCAGCGATAGGTATGGTCCCTGGTTCAAATCCAGGTCGCGGAATTTTTCCTTCCCTTTTCAATTTGTCATTTCTTTAAAGTAACTTGGTGTTTCATTTTATTGGTATTATTTTTAGATTTCGTTCGTGAGAAAACTTGTCTGACGAAAACATTACCTTTTCTTCAGTTTCGGAAGGGAAGTAAAGCCGTTGGTCCTGTGTAGTCGTTTGCCGGCTGCACGTTAAAGAACCCTTGCGAGGCAAAATTTGCGGCCCCTATAACGCCGTCCTGAAATGACCATGGCAGTTGAAAAGGACGTTAATACCAAACAAACCAAACCAAACCTTTTCTTCAGAAAATTCTAATTGGTTTCTACTCGGAAAAAAAATATACAGGAACTCTTATCCAAATGTGAATTTAAAGGATTTTTAGTTGGTTAGAACATTGAAAGAAGAACTAGTGCCAGAAACTCTGGAGACTGGAAATCACAAATCAACACAAAGAATTTAATGACCAAGATGTATCAATTTGATGATTGTGGATTTGTGGTTTCTTCTAATCGCTCGATTGATCGTTGTGTCCACAGTTTCTTGGCGGATTCTACTTCTAGGACCAAAATGTACATTTAGGGAACTATGCCTCCTCCATCACCGTTTTTTTTTATGTACTGGCTAGGAGGTCCAATCACAGGACTTTTATAAAACAAGAAATTAAAACAAAATATTTGACATTAGATAACTTTGGATATATACTTTGACTATAAGATCGTTTACAGAAGCTCGAATACACTAAAGAAGGAATTAAGATGAAAGACAAGAAAGCGACGGAGTTTATAAATTCAAATGCTCTTTGTGCAAAATTTTTTATCTTGAGCACTCCATTTGCGGAGTTAAAATACAGGTGAAGGAAGAACACATCTCTTGTATCATCAACTCCAATTTTGGCATATCGTCGGTTGCTAACCATAGTTTGCGGAAGGCTTTGATTATTCACTCGACTTACTTAAAATTGTTCATTCCGTAAATAAAGAATAACTTATGATTTTTAGACTCTATTGAGATTGTCAATAACAAATCATCAATCAATACCGAATAGTGACGATCGACCGATGCAAGCACATTGTCAAATAAATAAATACTTGGGAATTGTTTTGTTTTTTTCCGCTTAAAATTTTTATTTACATGGGCGCTAATTGTCTTCAGCTTGATCTGGAATTTTCCTTAATCCCCATGATAGTACTGGATTCAAGTTTGTCGTGGCCTTTGGAAAATTAAAAACATGTATAGATCAATATTTGATGACGATTTACAATTGGTGATGCTAAATTATCAATATAAGATTTGTTGCGTCTAAGTTTTAATTGGTATGTTTTTAAAATTCAGATTAGGACCTTATATTGAATTTTTTAAAGTAATATAAATATAAAAAATATTTTGTAATAATTTATATTTTTAATACTTTACACTTTGATATTATTTACACTATTTTTGAAAGTGTTTAATAGGTGAGTTTTGGTCATTATTTTTATGCGTTGAGGTTTACTTGTCCTTATTAACATTAATTTAAATGAAATGATTCATTTCATTCCAAATATTTCAGGATTAAAAAAAAGATTAATGCCATTTTGTAAATTCATAAAAATTATTGTACTACCGATTTGAGAAATTGAAATTGGATTATCTGATTTTAAGAAACAAGAACAACGTAAACTTGAAATCTATTACATAATGTTCTTGAAATCAAATATTTATAAAATTTTATTAATGTGTTTTCTTGGATTTTCCAAAATTAATATCTTTTTAATTTCGTGGTTTTTGTTTGTGAATGATTTTTTTCTTCTCCCCCACCCTTCGATGAAGTAATTCATTGAATTTAAATTGCTTGAAGTCTACTAGAAACCAGTTTTAGATTTTAACCCTGAAAAATCTTATAAAGTCACAGGTGTTGTTTAATTATTGGTAAAGAGGAAAAAATAAAGGAATTGATAAATAACGAATGAAAAAAAGGGTTACAACCGGATTCCGAATTTAACCTAAAAGGTCACATACTGATATGATAAAAAGGAAGGGAAAAAATATTAATCGCGACTTTTTTTGTTTTTGAATTTGGAATTCATTAATTTTTTCCCCTCCTCATTTCTCTATTGAAGGAAGCTCAATTTTTCTCACAGTAATGATGATAATTACTATTTTTCCTTCATTGTAAATTTTGAATTGAATTGAATATAACAATGAATATTTCTATTTTATAACAGATAAGGTAACATCAGATATTTATTTTAACTTCTCAGAATAGAATTGTTTTTTTTTTTAAATAAAAAATTAAATCTACTGAACTGAAGGTCAAAAATGAAGCATTGCTAAATTACCATAATCAAGAAAAATAAACGGAAAAAAATTTAGGAAAATTTATTAGAAGAAATTATATGGAATTTTGTGCATAAATTAAGTATGAATGACATCACATGTTTCTAGGGTTTTTCCCACGGATAGGTCCAACCTGTATTTAACTTCACTCTAAAGCCTGTGGAGTTTGTAGACAGATTGTGTTTTGGATCGAAATCTGGAATTTAATCTCTTTTCCACCTGCTTTTAAAAACAAAATCTGTTTTTAAATGTTCTATTGAAGTTTTTCTAAAAACACTGATACAAAATGACTACGAAGTACTGTGTGCACTACGAAGTACGGTGATATAAAATTTTTAAAAAATGTTAAAATTTGTGTGTTGCATTTCAGGTATCTTTATTTAAGAAAATGCTTTTTGGCTTATAAAATAATTAATTTTCCCCTCTTAAAAATATTTTTCTTTTATCTCTCTCTCTCTCTCCTCGAAGTCCAAAGTTGCGTTGGCGTTGGAAGGCGTCGGCCAGGGCGAATTGGCTGCCGGGCTTTTTTAAGGTCTTTTTATGAAAACTCGTTTTATTCTGTGGGCCAAAGTGACTTTTCTTCGTTTCAGAAAAAGGGAAGTTGAAAGAAAGGGGAGGGAAATAAAAAACGACCAATCTAATGAAACCAATGTTAAAAGTTCAGTTCAATTAATTATCTCGTTCTCTCTTTTTCTCCTTTTCTTTTCGTATTCGAACTGAAAGATCGCGTAATAAATAACATTGACAAGTCCGTAAATTCATCATGATGTCGATTATAGGCTCTGCAAGAGTCTGCGCCGTGTATTTATCCTCGGTGATAACCATCGGGGGTTTGTATTTTTTTTTTCTTCGTTTTTTTTTTTTTTTTTTTTTTTCCTTGAAGGAACCCGCCTCAAAATGAAAGCTCAGCGAGAGAGAAGGAGGCAGGACGGCCGTGGTTGCGCTTATGCGAGGGGAGTCGCCAGTCCGGCCCTCTCATTCATGGACCCGACCGACCGACCGAGTGAGTGAGGGCCAGCAAAAGCCTCCACCTCAAACAGAGTGCCCAAAGGGTTTGAAAGAAGCGATTACCTGGATGGCATCCGTTCAGTCTATTCCTCAGAAGCCAACAAATCAAAACACCGCAGTCTCGGTGGACAATGACATCGTCGCTTCGGCGAAGGTCGAGTGACGTCACTTCAAACGAAAACAGACACAATTTGGTGTAAATTTCTTTTGTATTTTGATTAAATGACCTCACTAAGTAGTTTTACTTAAAGCTGAGAACGCTTGCCATTTGAAATTGTCTTTTTTTATATCTATAAATTGGAAATCGGTGATTTATTATAATTTTTTATGCTTAAATCATTAAGCACGCTTTCTTTAATATAAAAATTTATTAATAACTGAGCTCTGTTATTATTTTTTAATTACAACAAGGATGTGATACATTTAATAGTATACTAATGTCAGGATGTGAAACCCCTTGCGCGATTGGGGATTTATTATTGAAAAGAGCGCTTCAAAAATCTCGAATTGGGCGTGAGAGATAGCGAATGAGATGGAATATCAAATGGAAAACAAGATTATGACAGTCGTGAATTAAATTTTAGTGCATAATTAAGAATTCTTTATATTAGAGTATCATTGCTTTATCTTAAATTTATATTATTGGATCAACCGTTTAAATTTAAAAATACCATTTCATTTAAAAAACTAAACTTTATAAAACAGAAGTTATCGCATTTGCTGGTTCACTTATATGCCTTTTTTTTTTTTATTTTTTTTTCCCCCCCCCCCCCCCCCGTTATTGGCAAATAACAATTAAACTTGATTACTGATAACAACACAATAGCGAAAATGAGCTGACTAAACAAAATCAGAATCTCCAAAGGTGGAAAGTTTTTTTTTTTTTTTTTTTCTTTACTTTTTTTTTTTGCCCTGGAAATGGCCATCCATCTTTTTTGGCTTCTCAGGCTCGATTTCTTTTATGGGGCTTTCGTTATTTTTCTACAGAATAATGAAGATGGGTGAAGCGATAAGGCGAGGGAACTCTTTCTTATTAGAAATCAGGGTGTTGCCATCCAGCTCTCTTTATTACGGTCTCCATTTGCTTTTCGACCCCAAATGACCCTATCAGAATGAGGTTCGGCTTCGTCATAAGGGTGAAGGAAGGTGAGGAGCTGCGGACGGCGCTTCTAATGAAGCTATTGGGGCTTCGGCGATGTGCGGCTCCTAGTCGTTCTTACACGGCGTTTTTAACGCGCCTTGTAAGTCAACAATAGGAAGCAATTTTTCAAACGTCGAGTGGTGTTGGTTTGTTAGACGGTAGACACCACAACGGCAGACACTCTGAGAAAGAGAGAGAAATAAAGCTAGCGAGTTAAATCGTGGCCGCATAGAAAGGTGAAATTCATTTTCTTTTTTATTTTCTGAAGAAGGCAAAAAATATCCCCCATCATCGTATAGTGTGTCTAATATTCGGTATAAACACTCAACGTCAAAATAACGATTGAGTTTTCCTCGTTTTCTCGGCTAAATCTTTTGTACTTTAGCCTATAACTACCAAGCTCTTTTCATTTTCTCCCTCTCTGTCCTTCATCTCCTCCCCTTCGTGATTTCGTTACGATTTTTAAAAGGAGCCTGTTATGTGCCTTTTTTCTCTCCCCCTTTCTGTTCTCCATGATCAACTCGAACAAGCAACAGTCCATTAATTCGTTTCTATTTTCACTTTGACATTCCTAATTAGAACCCATTCTCCGTGCAGTTATCTGTTCTCTATCAGATTGGAATTAAAAAGAAGAGCCTGGAAAGGAAGAAGCAAAGTGGGAGGGACGGGCCAGCCTCACTTGGCCCTTAATCACGAACTGCGATTGGCGCAACAATTACCAAACGTTGTCGAAATAAAATGTTCACTTTAATAATAATAATAAAAAAAAGTAAACTGGCATTAGCATCGAAATATGTTTTTTAATATCCTCGTCCTATTTCAAGCGTATTAATTCCTAGATGGAAATTCCTCCCCTCCACCATTTTTAACCTTTTGCATAAGGAGATGAAAGCTTAATTTGTAAATTGCTGATGGAAGTATTTTTTACAAATTGACCATTAAACAATTTAAATATAAAAGTTTTCCACGCGTTAAGCTGTTTAACACATGCTATATCTGATGTTAAATTAGGAGGCCTTCTCTAGTATTTATAAGGGAATGATGCTCTCCGAAGAATGGAGGACATTAATTCTTGAGTAAAAAAGAGAAATGGCTAAGAATACCTTAGTCTTACTAAAAAAAAGAAAAAAATAGCTTCACAATTTTTTAAACTTAGCGAATTTAATAAGGGGACGCGAAATTAATAGTTTTTAACATTAACAGAAAAATTTTTAGTCCTTAATTAAATTTACAGAATCATTAAACTGATAAACAGAAACCTTATTAATATGAAAAAATAGATCTTCGTAAGTTTCTTAGAGATATAAACAAGTATTGGATATGAGTACCATAGGTGAAATGACAGATGCCTAAACGGTAGTCCATTTCTTACAGGACGCCATAACAGACGCTAGGTATCAGCAAATCGTCCAGTTGTTATGGAAATGGGAAACATTCACAACCTTCCTTGAAAAAAGAAATCGTAGAGTGTTAAATCCCCGCGGAGGCCAGAGCAGAATCGGCAAATCGTATGATTCCCAGCATACAAGGTGTAAATGGACGACGTTTCACCAATTTAAGGATATATAGAGGATGATGTGGTGAACATTTTTTATTAATAAACCCCTAGTCCCAAACGAAAAGCGACGGAGCCACAGCTTGTTTGATGTCCTGGTTTGTCAATCATTGAATTAGGCACGTTTACTACGATGTCCCCTGTCATTGCATCTTGTAGGCCTTATGCAGACTGTCAGCTCGCAGGCTATTTTCAAATGGTACCGTCCGGATGCACAGCACATTCTCCAATCACATAATCTTGCATATCAGGTTGGTACGAAATTCCCGTTGTTAATTTGGAACATTCCGTAAGGGTGAAGGTTTTTTTGCGCTCTACGTTTTGTGCTGTATGAGTTCAGGAATGGACTTTACTGTGAGGCAGGAAACAGCAAGAACTTTCGTACCCAATTACGTACAGAAATGCAGTGACAACAGAGTAATACAGACAGCCATTCCACGGCTTGACGCAAAACAGAGCATCAAACATGCTGTGGCTCCGTCGCTTTTCGTTTGGCACTATGGGTTTATTAATAAAAAAATGTTCACCACATCATCCTCTACATATCCTTAAATTTGTGAAACGTCGTCCATTTACACCCTGTAGTCAGGTGGTTGCGAACATATTTGTGTAAATGTGGAGGAACACCATCCTGTTGAAAGATTTGGTTAGATCTTTTAACCTTTATTTTTTCAATAAAGAAATTGATTTTCTCGAACGTAGCATTTAGAAAATGAAAATAATTATCATCTTTTGTTTCTCATCATTTCCGATCGAATGACATATCACATGCTATGTTGCCTTTTGAAAACGTACTTATAGAGCCCACATGACGACTATCCACCCAACTCTGAACCCACTGGGAGAATTTGGTCCAGACTCCATAATAATATACAATTTGCGTAGAGGAATCTCCATACCAAATTTCTCTCCTTTACATACCTATATCTTACATAGAGAAATGTACCCCTCTAACTCCCACTCCCGCAACTCTGACCCTATTAGGCCAATCGAAACTAAAAATGCCGAATTCCCTAAAGGTACACATGCCTACATTCCGAATTTCAACCTTTTATGTCAAAAAATGTTGACAGTATCAAAGGGTCAGACGGACATGGTAAAACCAAGAAATAGCTCCATTCTTCCGCTACTTAATAAATCAGCTTTACTTTTGCACCGTTAGTTTTGAATAACTCTGTATAATCGCCATTCTCTATTACACTTGGCCATCGTGAAACCAAACTTTCAATGCAGCATTTGTAAAAGGACGGAGGCTCTTATGCAAAGAGGCCCGAGAACTCAGTCTTGAATCATGATATTTTGGAATCTTTCCTCTCTAAGAAAGTTCTGCAGAGATCTGAGCAAATAGTAATCAAATGGTGCGGTGTCAGAGAAATAAGGTGAATGGGGCAGAGTTTCACAGTCAAAATTTTCAATCTTTTGTTTGGTCAGTTCTGCCGAGTGAGGGCTTTATTATCAGGTAAAAGTTGGTCTGGGATCCAAACTCTTTGTCTATTGACATTCTATCTGTTCAAGATGCTCTTGAACACCATCCATGATGCATTAAGATGCTTGGATAATTCTTCAGTAGTTTTTCGAGGATCCGCATGCTTCAGAGTATTTGTCCAGCTCCATTGGCTTTCCAACACGACGAGCATCAGAGAGGTAGAAATTACCCGACCGAAATTTGGCAAACCAACACTGGCACTCACAAATTTTATGGATTCGGATAAACGACGCAAATGCTTTGGTGGCCACGGTTCGCTTTGTGAAATTCATTCTACAAAATCGAAGAAATGGGAATTCGTGAATTCCAGTTTCACATAGTTTCTGCTCGTAGAAGACCACCGAAGACTGCCTATATGACCGAGTCCTTCGATCCATATAGCCTTAGGATATCTTCGTTGGAAATGGAATCCATAGTAGTATCTTGGAAGTATGCGGCGTTATTTAGATCTTTCCTTGAACTATTTTGTCAGTTGACTACAGGAACAGCATCCTGCTACCTTTTCCATACTTTCTTTTCAAAGTTTGCGAACTGTGCGACCTATCATACAGTCCTTTGTATGATAATAATTGCTCCAGGTCATGTGGTATCATCTAAATCCATCTCTCCCTTAAGGTGACCACTTTTCGCATTTCTCGTACGCAAGATGTTTCTCATGCAGTTTTCGTGATGGTTTTGTTGATTTTTTTTTTTTGCTGTTTTAGCGATGAGCATAGGATAAACCCTCATTGACCATTCTTCAGATATTCTTTAATGAATATTACGTCATTAAGAAAGATAGTCCAATCTGAGAAATAGGTAACTACTCTAACCAGCCCAAAGGACATGTATATAGCGAAATGCTTCCATGCCCGCAGTGGCGCAATTGGTTAGCACATCAGCGAAATGAGCTGAAGGTTCCTGGTTCGAATCCAGTCTGTGAAATTTTCTTTCCTATTTTCATCAAAAAGTTAACATCCGAGATGTAGCGTAAGATAAACTCTCATTGACCATTCTTGAGTTATTCTTTAATGAAGAGATATATTGTCGAAAAATCTCCATTGCATTATCCGGGAGATAAATCTATAGGTGGTGCTTCTTAGCACATGGGCAGATTCATTTTGCAAAGTAGAAACGGAGCTCATGAAAAACATTTCTGCTTATCTGTGTACATACGATATACATTAATAAAGTTTGTACTTTTGGGCAGAGAGTGAAGAGATAGAAATTTTACAAAAAATTAAAGTTCAGGTCAGCAGTGAAACGATAATGGTAGCGTAAAGCCACATTCCTGCAGAGACGCCCAAATCAGTTAAACCGTGCTGTATTTTGTGGATTCGCGTCCAGCGTATCAAATTCAAGATGGCGCAGCCCATTGAGAAAATCGTGATCTGAAAGGAGCAACGCTTCACAGATTTAATCAGAGATGAAAATAGTATATGGGGAAAACAGTCCATAGTGCGAGGGCACGGACGTAAGCGGCGACACTTCCAAAGTGCCCAGATCAGCTTGGAAAACAACCCCCGTCTTGGGCCCCAAATCGTTTAACAAGTGGAGACCCTGATCCTCGAAGACCGAAGTATCACTGTTCATGGGGAAATTCCACAACATTCTATATAGCTCGCGCAACGAAAGACGGGGCCAAATCAGATTAGTTTTCTTAAGATTGCACATGTCTAACGGTTAAGTAACAATTGGCGGACGAATCCAGTGGTGAAAATAGCGATCTAGGTATTCAACTACTGCCACAGTTTCCTTCCTTAGCCTGATGCTTTTTATCAAAAGAGCTTTCTAAAGACTACATAATCATGCCGAAAGAGAACGAAATCAGCGTATCAACGGTCTGTCTTCACGATTCCCCCTTCACTGGAAACCAGAAAAACTAACCGATCAACTTGTGTCGAATCCGATTGGCTGTCGCTATTTCCGCTCTTATCTTTGGCTGCGATAGCTATAATACCTTCCAAGCAGAACAAAGGTCGTAACAAAGGTTTGTCGCAAGGCGGGGTGCATATTTGCTCATTTCCTTTCCAGAAAGAGCGTCTCCTGGGACTAATACTTAGACCTCGAAACAAGGATCCAGGGAGAAATATACCAGCTCCCCACCTATAAATAAAACGCGTGGATCCATCTCCCATTCTGGAAGATCAGGCTCAAGGTTTATTGGGACTCCAAGAGGGTCTTTCTCCAGATTACCCCGTAGACGATCACAAGGATGTACTATGGAAAAAACTGCTGTGGAAAATTACACCAAGATTAAGCGACGTGAAAAACTGTCCAGAGGAGTAATGCTCTCGTAGGAGAATGCTTTCACAAATGTAGCAACAAAAACTTCGACACTTACGGGGACTCTTGGGTGCGAAATAAAAACCTCATTCGATCCGGCACCCAGCGATTTCTTTCTCTTCCCATGCATTCCAAAATGCCGTTTCCAAAATAATGAGGAGGTCAACTTTGAGGTGAAACAGTTCCTCCAGGGCCAAATAAAGGACTTCTACAACAACAAGGGATTCTGGTAGCTGGGGAAGTTTGTGGCCCTGAGCGGAGGACATAACGTGGAGAAAGACTAACCGCTCTTTCGCTACGCGTGCCCGAGGCTTTCTTAAGCCGCTTTATGTGGTGACTGAAAGGACCTTATGGCCGACATCATTATGATTTGAATGTTCATTAAAGTCTGCATTTACCGTGGAGTTTCAAAATTGTAAAAAAATAAATAAATAAAAAAATAAAAAACCGAAACGTTTTAACCACAAACAGGGTTTAGATTTTTCTTTTTCTTTTTGTCATTTAAAAAAAAAGTTCCTTCATTCACATCGTAAATTAATGTCCCCACTGTATTTTTAAATTAATATAATTAACTTCATGTCCGGTTTTTTGATAACTGGACAATACTGACGTTAACTATGTCATGACATGTTTGTCTAAAAAAAAGGAAATTACGTTAATTATTTCATTCTTTAGATTAAAAAAAAATGTAATAATCTTTTCGGGAATTCCTCAGTTACTTGATATCAATTTTCATTTCATTTTTTTTTTTCATTCTCCTCTTATTTCCCCGAGCGCTCGTTGTCGGGGGAGGATGTTTTTATCTCGTCCCGTGGTTCCTATAGCGAAATCCCTTTTTTCCCTCCCAATTATACCGCATCGGCTAAATCAACCCGACTATACGAGGAAAAAGTAATAGTTGGGCCCTCAAAATTTATTTTCTCACCAAAAACTTCCGTGACTCTCTTCCGTTGCACCGGACTAAATTACCCGGTAATTATACGTTTCTCCCACGAAATCAACATTATTTTTTTTACTCTCTATTTTTATCTACTTTTTATTTTAATCTTATTTTATGTTTCTATTTGCTGTGTCCCACTGTTCAATTAAGGAACAAATTACTCGGGAGGATCGAACGCTTGAATGTTTAAAAAAAAATAATAATAAGTAAATATTTAATATTTTTACGTACATTATATATATGGCTAAAAATCACAGTAATGCTTCAGAACTTCGATCGAAATCGACATGCACATTTGCTTTCTCTTATGATTTTGAGAATTTTATAAAAGCGCCAACGTTTATACAAGGAAAAGTCCAAGAACATTTGTAAATATGTAAAATTTATTAAAAGAATGCAAATTTCTTTGCTAAATGAATGAAGTAAAAATATTTCCCCTCTTTCATTATCATTTTAAAATGCGAGCAATTAATTATTCTACTGCATTTTAAAAAAATTTATGAATTAAACATGAAAGGGAGTTATAAATCATACAGTTCCATTTATTTCGTTACTTTTTCATCATAAAACATTTTTTATATATAACAAAAAAAAAAAAAAAGGAGGAATCATTTTGATGAAATTTTGCTCGTTTTGCCCGTTCATGTTTCGCTTGGCCAACTGTCTTAATCATTTTCCTAAATATCAGGTTGTTGCAAAAGTTTCTTCCGGTTCTAGAACCCGTGCCCAAGAAGGGCTCATTTTCCGATGGGGTGAGGGGGGGGGGCGTGTTCATATGTATTCAAACAAATTATTGCATTCGATTCCTGAATATCTTTGCTATATTACATCCAAGAATCAACTCTCTGACTATACATCTGTGAGTGCCATCAACGGTCTGAAATGGACCTTTCACGCGAGCATATTCGAGCAATAATCTTCTACGAGTATTCTGGAAAGATCAGTGCTGCGCAACGTTTAGTTGATGGCACTGTTAGTTTACGTACAATAGAAGAATGGTATCGTCGGTTCAGACGCGGAGATAGCACTCTTCAAGATGCACCTCTCTGGTCGGCCAATCATGATTTCAGATGGTGATCTACGCCAAGCAGTTGATGAAGATTACAATGTAACAACGAGGGAACTCGCAGAACAGTTCAAGGTTCACTTTTCAACCACTGCCCGGCATCTGCATGAGCTAAATCTGTCATTCAAGTTCAATCGTTTTTGTGTTGGAATAAAAATCCGGAAAAAAACTTTTGCAACAACCTGATATGATAAAGAATTAGTTGTAGCTCAAGTAACTTACCATAAGGAACTAAACTAGTACGAGGTTTACTCAGAAAATAAAGCCCCTATTTTATTTTCCTCAACCAGTAATGCAGATAAGTTGTTTACAGTTGATTTCTGTTAAGTTGAGAATTTTCGTGTTTGTATACGGAATTGCACGGCATTCCGACAGATAGCGCAACTGCGGCTTCCATGTAACGACGTCAACAAGCATTATTACAAACAGCGAGCTATAATTGAATTCTTGATTGCGAAGAGATAAACAATAGTGAACATTCACAAATTGTTTGTGGGAGATGCGAAGTCGATAGAGATGCCGTTGGTCACTGGGTTCAGGAATTAAAGCTACTTCAGGAAATATAGATGGCGCTGCAGGATTGGCCGCGCTCTGGGAGACCAGCTCAGATACATGGAACGAGCAGATTGCATTATTCTTGAGGGTCTGTGCATCACAAATCGACATCTTCCAGACAAGATAACGCACGAGCTCGCATCAATTTGAAAGTTTGGGAAGCAGTCCCAAATTGAGTTGGACTGTGCCAACACCTAAAGATAAGGCCTGAGCGCGAAAACGTCATACATTGTTACATCATCTTCCGAAGACATGTTTAATCGCATTTCTATCAATAATAAGCCCTAAATTATGTCTAAATTATGTATCTTTAGGAGGTGTTGACTGTGCACCCCGATCATCCTATATTCCAGTAGTTGTCCATTGAATGAAGTTTTTTATTTTTATTTATTTATTTTTCTTGGTAATTTTTATTTTTTTACCCTCATTTCAAATCTTGAGGAAATTCCATCAAAATGAGAGTTTTCAGTTCTGGACTGCTTTTGAATCCCATAGCTCTGCAATAACAAGCAGCAGCAGCAGCAGCACTTCGAAAGGCTTATTGAGGTTTGGCATCACGACGCCAGATTCACAGACTTAACTAACAACTAATCCAAACAAAAGGTGGTTTTCTCCAAGCATTCTTCGAATAAAAAACGTGCCTACGTTCAAAATAATAAATGTTAGTGTTTTTAAACCAGTATTAAATATTTCTTTTTAATTAAATTTTAATAAAATGAGAAATTAAAAAAAAAACATTCCTTATTCAATGGAAAATTTGGAAATCACATGGAAAAATAGTATGCGTAAAGGAAATATTCATTTATATTGTGAGTAGTTTTCCGAGCCATTTTGAATAAATGTTGATTATATTCTGAGTAACCCTCATAATAAAAAAATGAATGGAAGCTTTAGATTATAATAGGATACTCGTAATCTTGACAAAAATGATAATAAATGACTAAAACAAAACTCTTTAACTAACCTCAACCATCAAAAAAATGTCTTTCTAAATAAGTAAATCATTTATTCAATTACTGACAACAATTTACTTCTAACACCAATTAAAAACCCTACCCCGCTCACAATTGGTGTTAGAAGTAAATTGTTGTCAGTAATTGAATAAATGATTTATTTATTTAGAAATTTTTTTTTTGATGGTTGAGGTTAGTTAAGAGTTTTGTTTTAGTGAATTGATATTTCCTCAACGTAAATTCAGTAAATGATGATAAATGACCAGCCCTCTACGATAAAATAAGTATGGGTAAAGCTTCCAGTCATTTCTTATCCAGAAACAATACAAAGGCTACAAACCTCTATAATAGTTATATATTATGACACTTGAGGTTCCTGGTTCGAATCCAGGTCGCAGAATTTTTTCTTCCATTTTTTCAAATATCATTAAACGTTTTAGATTGTTAATATTAAATATTGTAAATATCATGTAAATCAATTAGACGGTTTAAATCAACGCCAATTCACAGTCGAGTTATCTCAGAAATGCAAATTTCTGCAAAGTGATCAAATTGCAATAAATACAGTAGAGTTAAGTTATAGAGTTAAGTTATTGTTTAATATGGACCACAGACGCCAAATTGATCTTGTCATGAAAGGCAAAATAATCGGGAGACTCGAAGCAGGACAGTAAAAAACGGAAGTCTTCAGAGAACTGAATCTTCCACAAAGTGTGATTTCCAGACTTTGGAGACTTTTGAAGACACAGGAGATGTTACACGCCGACCAGTGTAAGGTCGCCCAAAGGTTACAACGACTCAGTAGCACCGGTATTTGCAATTAACTGCAAGACGTCAGGCAGCTGTCTAACCAGCTTGCAGCAGCCTCAGGAGTAAGAGTTTCCGACAAACAGTTTTCCGAGGCTAAAGGAAGCTGCTCTTTATGCAGGACATTCGGCAGGACTCCCCCCCCCACCCCCACGATTCGTACGGTCCATTTAAACTGGAGTCGAGAAGATCGTAACTGAACTCAATGGAGCAACGTGCTATTCACCGACGAATCCAAGTTCAGCTTACAAAGCGATTTTTATCGAATAACTAGGTGGAAATAACGTGGACCCCGTTATAATCCCAACAACATCAAGGAAAAGAACCAGCATGGCGATGGTAGAGTTTTGGTTTATAGAGGCATCATGCTAAACGGACGCAGAGAGCTCGACATCTTTGACAGAGGTACCGTTAATGCTCAGAGATACAGAGACGAAATATTGGAAGGCCATGTTTGAGGTTTCAGAGGTACCGTGGGTGCAGATTTTATTCTCTTGGACGATAATGTACGTCTCCACAGAGCTCTGCTGGTGGAGGACTTTCTGCAAAGCGAGGATATCCAACGCATAGAGTGACCAGCAAGATCTCCGGATATGAACCAGACAGAGTATGCGTAGATACACTAGGGAAACGAATTGGATCCCGTCAGCCTCAACCAAAGACTATCCCAGAGCTCAAAGCTGCCCTTCGCAGGCTTGTTGTCAACCAAGCTCTTGAACAACCTCATTAAAGCATGGAACGCAGGTGACCGTGGCCGCTAAAGGTGACCATATCCCAAGTTAGAACCATTTTCCCCATGTTTTGTGCGCATAAAAACCATGTTCTTTTTCTCTGTTTTCATAAACATTTTTTTTCATAAAAAAAAAGTTTAATTAAACGGTTTTGTCTTTTTTTTGCACTTGTAATGCGGCGATGCACACACATAGCAAGTTTCACCTCATTCTAGAAGTTCATTTATGGAATAAGTATACTGATACTGATTATGTTTAACTTTTGGACTCTAGTATATTTAAGGAGTTGGGCGAGTCTAATCACATATTTGCTAACCTGCAATGCTGATTTTTTCTTTCCTGTAGGAGATGGACGACAATGATACGATTCATCACGCATGTTCATTAAGTCCAAGATGATTTCAGTCGTTTATCCTAGGCACCTAAGGCCAAAGAGAATTTTTGGAATATGTTGGAACGACATACATGTATCCCACAGCAAGGTCCTCTTCTAATAAATATGCAAGAACTAAGGGATTGTTTGGTGAATGCTTGGTCGTATTGATTCAATGCGAACCTGCTTATATGCTGTGATTTGGAGCAAAGGAGGGTCCAATAAAATATTAAACAGATGTTCCTAATTTATTGCCCAGTATATTTATTATGTAAGAATAAATCCTGATAGAGAAAATCCAGAAGTGGATTTAGAGATAAGATCCTGTCTGAAAATTGCCAAATTAGAGAGTGTTTTAGAGGACTTCGATGCTTTGATAATGCAATATCTTTTATTGAAAAGATTATTTAGCTTAACTTTTGTTCTATACAGTTGCCATTGACCGTACTGTTGAGCTATGACCTTGGACTGTTTTCACATAGAAAACAGAATCCGAAAATCTTTACCTGTTCGAAAGCTATAGCGGACACGGATATAAAGAATAAGCTCTTATTTGAAAACTCTGATTATCGTCCTTCCAATCACTGGTTGAATTTTTAAAAGGAAATTACTGATCATTCCTTCTATTCATAAATTTCTTCAGGTTAAACCATGGAGTCTTAAAAAATATATAATGAAAAAGATATAAAAGATTGATCAATAAATTCAACGAAGGTCATTTATAATGTAATATTTTTAAAGAAATACGTGGAGAGATAGATGAAGTTGATAATGAAGTTTTTATTAAAATTTCCCTCATGACTTTTAATGAAAAAAACGATCATCCATTAATTTTTGTGATAATTTTTTTCTAAGTTCTTTTCCTTTTAATAAAATAAGTTGATTTTTTTTAAAACTTTTTTTCTCTCCCTCCCTCTGTTGCATACGGCATTGCTTTTTCTCTCGTTGTTATCTAATTTGTTCCCTTGGCGATGCAATCAGTTAATTGAAGTAACCTATCTCGCTTTTGTTATTGTCCTTGGAAATTTTAATTGAACAAGCACTTTTGAAAAATCGGATGCCCGAGTCGATCGGCGGCGGTTGACGGGAGCCAGGCGGTCCTTTGCCGGGCCAGGGGTCACCCCCCGGTGTCCAGTGGGGGGTTCCATTAGTCAACCTGTCACTGGCGATGATTCTCGCCCTAACACATACCAAATGAAGCTCAAATATAATGAATTAAATCGAAATGAAGGAATTAAAAAAAAAACTCATCTGGCTGCAGCTTTTAACCTTTATTTATAATCCTGGGCGTTGTTCTGTTTAGCTTCCAAAGAAAATGGCAGATTATATCCTCTCTCTTTCTCTCTTCTTTTTTTTAAGTTCTTCTTTCCATTCCCCTCTTGTCTGTCAATGTGTGAAGAGCGAACACAAAATTAAACAGGTTTCCTGCTTTGTTACATGCTTCGCTTTGGCTCCAAAAAAATTGTCATTTAATTAAGGATAAAAGCTTGCAAGATTGCAAGAAGGATGTGTTCGCTGGCGAAGAAGAAAATTCTGCAGACATTTAAATCGGTCGTTTTCTAATAAAAATTATTTTATTATAGCATTCTTGTTTTTTTCGAGTCTCTATAAAATTTTCAAAAAATTTAAGGGTGGAAAAAAATCATGATCCTGTATTTCCTGTCAGGATGGAAAAAAAACAAACCAAAACGTAAATGTTTTAATTAAAAATTAATGTGATGGCTTAATCATTTTCGTTCACCAATTTTTTTTTCTAATTCCTAATTATAATTACTTTCTTAAAATACAAAAGGAGGAAAGCGGAAACTCATCTTAATAAATCCAATAATAGCATTGTTTCAACTAATTTTAATGTTATTAGCAATAAAACAGGATGAAATCTAAAAAAAACAACATACTTAATCATAAATCTTGTCATATGTTAGGAGGAGCCTTTAAAAATATACTTATCACGGGATAATAATCACGAATAAAGTAAAATTAATGGTGATGAAGTCCTGTCAATAAATCGGAGTCTCAAAATTTAAAACGGTCTAATTAGGTTAATGTAAGTTAACAATCATTACTCTTCGCTCATGACTTTCTTCTTTAAATTTAACGTTGTCTCGAAGGCAGATGCTCTGCATTCTTTATAAATTATTTCTTGCAGTGTTGTTAAACTGCTGCTTGTAATTTCAGTTCAAACCATAACATTCTCCTTATTTCTACCATAATCTGTCCAACGAAAGATGAACCATTTCCATTTTCGATTGTTAAACATAACCAATAATGTTAGATAATAACTGTAAGATCTGAGAGTTCCGAAAACGAAACTTCTATTTTTAAATGACTTTTTTTAATTCATTTTTTATTCACTTTTGGAAATGTTTCATATTATGCGTTATGTACGAGGACGCAATTGAGTCAAATTATCATATTATTGTTATGACCTGTCTGTTGTCAAAACAAGTCTGACCAGATGAGGCATGGATTCTACAGGATGTCGGAAGGTAGCGTATGATATTTCTCAAGTATCTGGCACCAGAGCATTAGCAGACACTGTAGTTCTCTTGAATGTTTTTCTTACATACATCTCGCAGATCTTCGATAAATTCAGATAGAGAATTTCCAGATTGTGTTTTCCAATCGTATACGGACAGTCTGAACGTGTGCTATTGGAGACATTGTCCTACTGGAAGGTCTCGCGGGCTAATTTTGGCCGTTTAAGTAAAGAGCATTTCCAAGCGGAACATTGCCGACAACTTTTACAAGCTTCTGGTGCTATCTCTTTCTCAAGTAAATAAACAGTTGTTCAGGTGATGCAGCAGGAAACGTGCGAGGGTCACTCCAAAAGTAATGCACAATATTTTTTTAAATTTATTTTTTATTCTACACCCTTACAATTTATGGAGATCATAGATAGATCCTTTAGGAACATGTCTTTTTTCCACATAATCCCCGTCCCTTTTAACTGCCTTGCGTTACCTTGGAACGAGAGTGTGTATATCTGCACGGTAAACGTCTCGACCAGCACGTTTGAGCCACTGTTTAGCAGCGTGCACGAGGAAGTCGTGACCACCATGCGACTACCATCTCTTTGGTAAACTGAAGTAATCTCTTCGCGGAACGAAGTTTGAAGATGACGACTCCCTCGTGTACGTTGTTAAACAGTGGCTCAAACGTGCTGGTTGAGACTTTTACCGTGCAAGTATACACGCCCTCGTTCCAAGGTTGCGTAAGGCAGTTAAAAGGGACTGCGATTATGTGGAAAAATGACATGTTGTTTCTAAAGGATGTATCTATGATCTCCATAAGTTGTAAAGGTGTAGAATAATAAAAAATAAATAAAAAAACTATTGTGCATTACTTTTGGAGTGACCCTCGTAATTCTTCGGAACCATCTTTTACTCAGGTTAAATTCTGATGAACAAGGATTAATTTCGACAGCCTCCACCTACCACTGAGTTGTAACGGACAGGTTTTGCCCTTTGACATAGATGCCCACTGATGGCTGCCCATATCCTGTTTTCGGTACATCGATTTTCTCTCTTCATATGTCGAGGAACACCTTCAAGCTTTATCACTTCGGAGACGTTCTAACCAAGTCATCTTCTTTAACCAAGCCTTGTTCTTTAACGATTTGGCTTTTATCAACTTTACTTGAATATTTCTGCTTGTCCATATTCTGCTTTCAACACGTCTACCGAGAGCATTTCCGCATTAAAGATGCGAACTTGTTACGAAGGTTTCAGTTTTCTTCGCATCGTATGCCACAGATGAAGAAGATAGGTCAGATTATCCTCGTTCATCTGTGGTATAGTTTTCGTTAAGTTAGGTTAGATCAGGTTAATAGGTACTCATATTGTTTTGGTTTGATTATAAAGTTTCTCAACCGGAGTAAATCTGCGAGTTCAGAAGAGGTGACACAAAACAATCGACTGGAAAAGCCAGCGTTGATCTGAATTGTTCTTACTAATTAGAAATTGCATTGCAAGGATTTAGGAAAAGATTCTAAGAATAGTTGAAGTTCACGAAAATACTCGGCAAAGCAACATCTATCTTTCCCGCTAGAGGACGCTCTATTACTATAGCGCTTGGGAAACACTCCTTTGTTTTATTCTCCACGCTAGTTCGCACAGTTCTTTTTCAGACTGCTCAATATCAAAGTCGAGTAGCATAATTTATTTAAAGGTAAGAAAATTTAAATCTACCAATAGATGCCATTTCACTCTATACATGACGATTTTAAAGCTCATTCTTTATCATAAACCAAATTTTTTCATCAAATTCATGCCGCTTTTATTTACCCATTGTTTTATATACTGAATATTACTTTTTGTGATTTTGTTTAAATTCTTACAAAAAATAGATCCACATTACGATCTCGATGGTCAATTAATGGTGAGATATGGGACATGGGAAGCCATTCTTCAAAACTCAACCTTTTGATGGAAGGAAGGGGGGCTAAGTATTGGTGTCCCTTTTGGAAGGCCATCAATACGTTCGTTGGAAGATGCTGATGAAGATGATGTACGTCTGGGTAGCCTCGTAAAACAATTGGGAACAAGTGACAGGTGGTTATTTCTTTTGGACTTTACGATGAGCCAGAGGGAAGGAAGCCCGAGTGAGTGGAGCACATAAATCTGAAGATTTCCACAAACGATGTGATTACTGTTTGGCTTCATAGACTACGTTCGTTTCTCCATTACCACCCTTCCTCTGATAGTTTCTTCTTTTTTGCTCATTTTATTTATGTTGTCGGCCAACTCGATAAGGGCTTAGCAAATTCTTACCTTGTTGTAATTTTTGAAGTTCTCCAATTTTATTTGTTAAATTGATACCTGCAATCTGCTCTCTGTACCGTAATTTTCGAAAAGGATAACGTGTTGTTAATTAATTATTCGTTACGGTTCTATTCATTGTGTGCGCGTATATAAGTTAAAATATTATTCGAAGTATAGGGAATCGGTTT
The DNA here is from genome assembly GCA_023313115.1 of Rhysida immarginata. Lineage (NCBI taxonomy): Eukaryota > Metazoa > Arthropoda > Chilopoda > Scolopendromorpha > Scolopendridae > Rhysida > Rhysida immarginata. Next base: position 3,558,542 of record JAHWFO010057280.1, on the reverse strand, counting down.
TTAACCAAACGTTGGGTATTTCTCTTCCTAAATCAGTGTCTTGAATATTTAGGAATTTTTGAAGTCTCAAAAGGAGAAAGGCCATGCAATTTATAATACTGCTTTCGGTTTCACATTTTAAAGTCGAACATTCCCCAGTTATTTTTTTAGTCTTTTAATGGCTGGAGAATGTTTCAAATGGCCTCTTGTATAGCCATAATTTTCTTGTTATTTAGGTTCGCACGTCTTCCTGTGATCATTAATACTCAGTGTGATAAATTTTCTATGGTGGGAAATAAAAAAAACTTAACAAAAATTAAACGCAAATAAAATGTGTCATCGCTTCATCATATTTATTACGATTAAATCCACTTCAAATTGACTTACTGGGTAATTTTTTCCCGGCTTCTAAACTTTTAATCTTTTATAAAATAAAAAGGGGGGGGGGCTGGAGAACGTTTATCTCAAAACTATTTACACCTGAATGCAATTAGATAAAAGGTAAAAAGGAATTGACATTGATAGGGGAGAGGGGGTTGGAGAGCGGCGATCTCGTAAAAATCATTCCGTGAAACGTTGGTTACAAATCATGAATAGAAGATGAGCGACTAGGAAACTTGTCTCACCGCTTTTTCTTTTATCACTCAAGATTATCTCCATTCGTTGGGAATAAATTTGACGTTAAACATATTTACTGACGGGTGTTTGTCATTCTATTTATTAAATACTGCATTGTTAAAGAATTGAAAAGATTGCAGCTGATTAAATATCTTGGGCTCAATCAGTCTTATCCCATTAAATACTAGGATCCCAACTGTTGAAGTGCACATTTATAAATCTCACTCAACGCACTGTCCTTGCTCAGGAGAGATTAGCCACTACCACTCCATTTTATGGTTTACATTGTTTTGTTTTTTTTCCTCTGCGGCCCCCCCCCCCCATTTCTTATTTGACAGAGTGTTCAAGTTTTCTTTTTTTATTTTACATTTTGAAATGCGCTCGTAAAGAGAGATTAGGATTGTAGGATTTTTATAAATGCAATTCAAAGTGATGAAAGAAATCTCTGCAATAATAATAAAATGGAATGAAATAAAATGAAAATAGAATAGTGTAAGAGCGTTATTTCTAAATTTGAAAAACTGTTGGTTTTTATTAGAACGATGTTCATAAAGATGATTTCTGAATTCATTACAGTCAAGCGGAACTTTTCAGAGCCCAAACAGGGCAGTTTATTCAAGAAATAAGAGTGATGGCGTTTCAATTTAATTTTAATTAAATAATTTATTGCTTAAATTTATTGTTGATTAAACTTGTTTCATCATTTAAATATGTAAATTTTTCATTGTTTACAATAAAAATTGCTTCGGTGATCTCTCGTGCAATGCTAACCAAGAAAGCTATCACTCCCATTTTTTTGATAAACGGTCCCGACTTGGGGCTCTTAAAAGTTCCTTTCGACTGTAATACAATTTATACAATATAATTTTTATTAATCGAAAACACAATTACAGTCATAGACATCGTCATGGTACAAACTAAAATTATCGGACACACAAAAAAAATACAGTAAAAAGAATAAACGTAAAAAGTTAATTAATTTAGAATTCAATAAGAATGTCAGAAAAGTTCAGATACTTCTGAATGTCTTGAAAGGGAGTAGTTAAAAGCCAATCATAAAACCAATTTGAATTTAAGTTAAGAGTTTGGTAACTTATGTCGCATTTTGAAATACTTCATTTCAGTTATATATAGGGTGTCATAAAGTCCCACATTATGTTTCACCAAATTCGTCGCGCAGAGAATTTCAAGACATATTCGACTTATTCCCATATTCTTGCAGTTTCATATCTCAGCAATTTTTGTTTCCTTCATTTACAAGCAATTCCACGCCTCCTTATTTTTTCAATGTTCTTGCAAGCAGGGTAGAATCGATTGTTGTAATTGTCACTGATTTGCCATATTAATTGATATGTATAATTCTCTGTGTACAACTTCGTGTACCGTAACACTTGACGATCGAGCATTATTTTGGATGGATTTCCCAGGTTTGCCTTTCGGACAGGCGTTCCACAGTATCACCAACGCTTGTGCTTGGGCGTCTCGAAACTTTTTTTGTCAAGCACGCAAGGCAGTTTCTATATATTTGTTCCCCCAATAAAGCAGAGACTTAGTGAGGAGTTTTGGTATCTATAGGCGCCTTTGGCCAAGAAAGAAGATGGCGCCTATCAATATATTTTGCAGTTTAATATCTTAATTTTTGCGTCTATATACGAGGGTTGTTCCGAAAATAAGTTTCGTCATTTTTTTTTCATACGGAAACTTTATTGCCAAAAAAATACACCATGGCTTCATGAACTATACACCTTGCAGTATTTTTCGACCTAGTCGCCACCGACATTGAAACATTTGTCGTAGCGTACAATCAGTTTGAAGAAATAGTAGCAGCAGGTAGGCCTGCCCGAGGCTATCTGATCTTGTGCGAGCCTTGCTGCGTGTGGTTTTGCGTTGTCGTCCAAGAGCACAACACCTTCACTCGAGAGCCTTGGTCTCTTTCGTCGAGTGGCGGACCTGAATTTGGTGAGGGTGTCGCAGTAGCGTGCGCATTGATGGCCCCTTGATGGAGGAAATCAATGAGAATCACGCTTGTTGACCAGAACACTGTTGCATACGGAGGGTGACACTGAATTTTTTCCTCACTGGTTAGCAGTGATGCGACCACGCTATCTGCCATCATGATTTGTACTCGAATTGCTTCGGACACACCTTTCTGCTGCTACTCATTCTTCAAACTGATTGCACGCTACGACAAATGTCTCAATGTCGGTGGCGACTATATCGAAAAATAGTGCAAGGTATATAGTTCATGATGCAATGCTGTATTTTTCTGGCAATAAAGTTTTCGTGTGAAAAAAAAATGACGAAACTTACTTTCGGAACAACCCTCGTAAAATTAGGGCCTATGGCCGGAGCCACATTCGCCATAACATCACTACGCCTCTGCTTTCAATGATTCTGTTTCAGGCCGGAGGATCTCTGATATTCTTCGGAAAATGTCTCCTTGTTTGTTTATCCATATTAATGCTGCCATCTATCAATAATACTGCTACACTAAAACATGAATCGATTTTTTCCATCTTGTGCAATTTTCGTGATATTAATGTTAGAAATATGTCGGAAATTTTATGCATCTCAGTATATTGTGATCGTATAAGAAAATTTTCGTTTTTGCAGTTTTAACGGAAATAAATTATTTAGGGGCCAGTAATCTTTAATTTGTGTGAATACAGTGCTTGCGTTTGGTTGGAAGGAACCTCCCAAGCACTTGGCAATAGCAGCAACAATTATTTAACGCAATAAAAAGTTAAAAAAAGATATTGACGTTTTTCTAATTAATAGCAGAATTAGTTAATTAATACAAGCGCTGACTGTTAATACAAAAAAAAAAGTGCTGCAAAAAAAAAAAGTTGATAAATAACATAGCTAGATTATTATTATGCAGAAATAACTAAAGTATTTTATTTTATAAATATCTTTTCTTGTATATAGAGAATAAAGTAGTTAATTAGCTGAATAAGAAATTAATTTATAAATTTTTTTTTCTCAGCAGTTGCCATCTCTGTTGAACTTGAGTTAATTCTCTCAATTTACCAGTTGATCTACGACTTATATTATCTGAACTCTTCGGCATTTTTTATTATTAATTTATGTACTATTATTTCTTCAAAACAGAATCTTAATTTATTTTTCTAATGGCATTCTCTATCAGCTTCCAATATCTTGGCGTGGTACTGTCGAAAGTGAAATAAATTGGCAGCGGTCCTTTAATGAGTACAAATCTAATTCACTTACGGTCCGGAAAAACAACCCACTATTTATTGTTATTAAATATTTCGATGTTTTTTCTTTTTTTTTTTTTTCTTCGATGATATTTTGAATTCGTTTTTCTGTTATCTGATCTCGATGAAAGCATTACGATTTCCACGTCGAACTAATTTATTCTAATCGTATGGTAGATTAGAGAAAATCTTCTCCCTCTCGTTCTTTGCATATTGTTTTCAGAGTAATCGTCTCATTACGACCGTTAATGGTTCCTTGTATCAGGGTTCCATCAAGGAATTGGGCGATTCCGGCTCGGTTTTTTTTTTCAAAGGTTACGATTGGTCTGAACGATAAGAGCTCACGAGATTCCCTCCCCCCTTCTGCCCCCTAGAGACTGCGGCGTTTTCGCATTGAATTCCCAAAAAACTCATAACATATTTATAAAGGAAACGTCCAAATAGTTCCACTTCCTATCAGGTAGACAGATCCAGCGGATCTCAATTTCAAATGAAATGGTAAAATTGTTTCGTCGCTGGCGATGAATATATTTGGCGATAAGAATTTTTTCCTCTTTGTCGTCATTAAAATTCGTCTTCTCTTTCTTCCAGGAATTTTGTTGGTGTTTTAACCAATCACTCATTCAACATTATTTAGTCATTAAATCGAAAATCCTGTAGATATTTCTAGTTATGGGCAGGTTTCGCCAATGTTTGTAAACATTGTAATTTCATAAATTAATACTATAAATGTGAATGTTATTGAATTTTTTTTTAAATATTTTTTTTTTCCAAATCTGTAGAAAATAGTTATAACGACCACTGGAAAATTTAAAACGGACTTCCTAACTGAAGATGTAATTTTTTGTATCCCCCACTAATTTCTTTTTGAACTATTCAGATACTGCTTTACAAGTAATAATCATTTATCTTCTACAGCCTAATTTTGACTCATTTTTCATATTTTCGAGAGAGGTTAAAAAAACCGTAACTCTTGTCGGCATGAAATATATCCACTATCCACTGTGTGGTCGGAATGTATATGAATTCTCAGCACTCGTCACAGATGAATTCTCAGCACTCGTCAACGTTTTCCATTTCCTTAGGTTTGCATTAAAAACCTGAATGAATATTACAGACAAGTCAGTAATGTATCTAACATTAGATAAATTTATTATTATTAAGTAGCGGAAGAATAGAGCTACTTATTGTTTTCACAATGTCCGTCTGTTTGTCCGTCCGTCCGACCGTCCGTCCCCTTCATAATTTACGCATTTTTTGAGGTAGAAGGTTGAAATTCAAAATGTAGCTTACTATGGGCATGTGCACATTCACTATTTAATTTGGTTTTGATTGGCCCACTGGGGGTTGGAGTTTCGGGGGTGGAAATTAGAGGGGACCAAAAGGTCTACGCGTATTTATGCATCTAAAGGAGTGAAATTCGGTATGCAGATTCCTCTAAGCAAGATCAACATTACTGTAAAGTTTGGCCAAAAATTGTCCCAATAGGGTCGGAGTTGTTGGGGGTGGCAATTACTTGGTCTTAAGAAATTTATGGCAACATATAGTGTATGATATATCATTCGATCGAAAATGATGAGAAAGGAAAGAAGATAAGGTTCTTTTATATTTTCTAACTCAGGGCTTCCGCTACTTTCCTATACCTTCCTCGGGAGGCTTAATTTCTTGTTATTCTAAATTTTTTATTGCCTTGTTAACATTTTAAGGACATTTCACTGGATTTATGTATTAATGTCCACCAGAAGTTTAAGATAATTTATTTATTTATTTTTTGATGTGTTGAGGTTTCAATAACTAGTTTGTTTTTACAGTGTAATGTCATTGATTATTTCATTGATGAATTTTAACGGACTTTGATAATTTTCTATTGTTTTCTTTTTTATATTTAGATTTTCTTAATTTAATTTTTTGCGCTAGTTTTTTAATTAGGTTAAGAAAATTTTAGCAGATGGAGATGAGCATTCCATTTTTTCATTTAAAATAGGCGCCTGCTAAACGACTTACTTGGCTCCATGAAGTCGTTCTTTATTAAAGAAATGTTCGGAGTGCACATCATAATTTTAATGGGAGAACATAATTCTTTATTGCAGTTATTCCTTCAGAATGATGAAAATATTCTATTCAGTTATTTAAATTTAATTTTTTGGGTCATGACTTTATTTTTTATTTTCATAACTTCTCCGAAAAAAAATTCTCATATAGTTTAAAATCTTTAGCTACCTTCCAGATGCTACAGGATACAAACTGTAGTTGATGTGTGCAACCAGGAAACAAGAATTCGGTAAATTAATTGGACATATCCATCTCTATAAGATAAGCTTATGTTTCGGGATAGATTTTTTTTGTTTAGAAACGAAAATTTGTTATGTAAACTACCAGATTTGTTATCTGTACTGTTTTAAGATAATAAACTGTGGATATTTTAGTACATTAAAACAGAAAAACATCTTACAGACCTGAATATTGAGATGTTAATTGCTCTCTAATGAAAATATTATTTAATCACCTGATTTTGATCACTTTGATTACTTGCTGAAAGATTACTGCATGGCAGTTGAAATCTGTAAAAATGTTCAGTTGGTATAGGTGACGAATCGAATTCTCATGTTGTCCGCTTTGATCCCAGGTCGAGGAATTTTTCTTTCGTTTTTCAGTCTTGACGTATTGAACAAGGGAAAACCTCTTTACGAGTTTTTTTTTTCTTTTTTACTTTTTTTCATTTAATTAGATTGTGATAAAATATTTTTTCGACCATTAGTAGACAACAAGCTATTTATACATATGTATTTATAAGACATTCACTTCATATTTTGGATAACAAATGATTTGCATAGTCTAAACTAATGACTTATCTTTCCCGAGCCATATAAGCCGAGGTTTGAATTTTGGATTTTGCAATATCATCCATTTATCTTTTTGAATCTTCCTCTTCTTCAATCGTTTCTATCAAGCATCACCTAGATCATTTTCAGTCATGGTTTGTATTGTTAACTTATGTATCTCGCAGACTAAGAAAAAACAAACAAACATACAATGCGTCGATGTTTCAAAATCTTCGTTTATTATCAAGAACAATTGAAAAATATTATTTACAAAGTCGATTGTTTTTCTTATCTTTTTTTTATTTATTTATATATTAAGATGTTTCCACTTAATTCCAGCAGGTTTTTTTTTTGTTTGTTTGAATCTTAATAAAAAAATTATTTTTCTTCCGAAAGATCCGCTCACAGATTTCACTAAATTACATTATATCGATATCTTGGGGCAGGCCTTTATCATTACGAGTCCAATTTATAAATAGAAAATGGCTCAGCAGGCAAAAAATTCTCATCTGGTGGGCCCAGTCATAAAAAGTGAAAAAGGTAAGAAGAAGAAACGGCGTCATAAAAATTTTTGAGGGCTATGAAAATAACCAAAGAGTGATCTGGAATAAGATGATGAGCAATTGTTTTTCTCTAGTAATGGGAAATTCTTCAAAAATTGTAGGCCTATACAAGAAATGAAAAAGGGCTCGTAATTTTTCTTAGCTGTGGGAAGATAAACATCAGGGCATGGTAAAATGCATTTCAGTCTTGCTTTTGAAATAAATACGGGCCCTTATTATATGCGCAGTGTGTATACAGGGTAATAACAAAGATCGGGACAGTGGAATATCAGGAGAAAGAACATCGGATCGAAAAAACAAAAAACACTGTTTAATATTTTTCAAAAAGCTATCTAATGATACTAAACTCGATCCCCACCCCCTGTGGATGAGGGATAGGACAATTTTGAAATAATAAAAAGGAACCCTTGTTTTTAATAGCATTTTTATATTGTACACAACATTTGAGAAATGTTTTATTCTTGGTGTTTTTTCAATTGTTCCAAGCGTTTAGGAGACAGACACTGAAAATGTGGAACGGATTCCTTGTGTACTAAAAAATTTTGTTTGTAATTCTGACTTCGGATTCTTAAGACCCACTTTCTATCTCTTTGTCTTCATCGAAAAAATTAGGTTCAAAACTTTAAAAGTCCCAACCTTTCAGTGCCTCTATCTCCTAAACGGTTGGATCAATTCAAAAAACACCAATAATAAAACATTTCTTAAATGTAGTTTACAATCTGAAAATATGATTAAAAATAGGTGTTTCTTCTTAAAATTTCAATGTTTCCCCCTCCCCACCGGGTGGGGAGGGGGAGGGGGGCGAGTTTTGTATCGTTGGATAGGTTTTTTTGAAAAATATTAAACACGTATATTTTGTGTTTTAGATCTGATGTGCATTTCTCCGGATATTCCACTGTTTCGATCTTTTTGTCACACCCTGTATATTATTAAATGTCAAAATTAAAGCCAACCAAAAAAGTAAAATATCTTTTATATGTTCGTTTTATGTATGTATAATAACAAAACATATTAAAGTACATTTAATATAAAAATTGGAAGTCTTTAAAAATGAAAAAAAAAAATGAAGATGAGGACTATTTCTGATCGATAAAAAGATAGTAAATGTTACCGCTACTCTTCCATTTCATAAGGATAAAGGAGAAGGAATTTTTAATAAAAGCGTCATTGAAGTAGGTTATTCGCTTTAAACCCTTCTGCTCCGAACAGATGTGGACAGATTTTAAGTGACTGTTTTTGCCTTTCTTTTCATTTCGAAACATTTGAAATTAATTCCCAAACCACTCTTCGGGTGCCAGAGCACAGATGCTGGCTCGCCTACGAGACGAATTTCCATTCCTTGATGTTGATAAATTACTTGATACCATAAAAATTTTCGCTCCCCTTCTCTCTTTTCTTTTTTTCTCTCGGTTTTCCTCTTCCAACAAACTCTAAAGTGTAAAAAATATTTTTGTGTTTTTTCTACCCCTTTGCTACGGTGAAATTTGAATGCTAAACATTTCAGGGATATCATTCTTTCCCCCTCTGCGTTTTCACTTTTGGTTCTAATTAATATTTTAGAACACTTTTTAATATAAATGTTTGAATAAGAATCCTTCAACTGAACTGGGTATGTTTATTCAAATTTTTAAAAAAGTTTAATTTAAAAAAAATGTAATTAACTTATTTTTGTCCTCTTGTTATTCTAAATAAAACTTGGTGCTGAAAAAGAGAGGTTTTGCTCTCTACGGACGACAGTCTTTGCAGTGAAGTCAATTAGAGATAAATGGACAATAACGACGTTCCGATGTGGGAGGTCCAGATTAGCTCTGATATCAATGCAGTTGGCCTTTTTTTCCGCTGGTTCCAATCACTTATTTCCTATTTAAGTTCTAGTAGTGAAGGCAAAAGGCTCTTCGTTGTCGTCCTCCAACAAGGGGTGCCACGCTGTGACGCTTTACAAAACACATCTGCTCGGCAAATATTGCTCAAAGGGAGTGTAAAAGATCAAATGAAAGAGAGAAGGAGAGAAAAAAGTAGAGGGGAGATATTTTTGGAATTGACAAGGCAGTGGCTTGCTATATAAAATTTTTTGTTTAGATTTTTTCCCCTGTAGCAGGTCTCGATATTTTTTCCCCAGTGGGAGAAAAATTTTTTAATATTTCACCCTTTCCCTATCCAGACAAATATCAGTGAGTTACTTACTCGTTTCCCCCATTTCGAGTCCAGATGTAGAGGAAAAGAGGAGGGTGTAATAAGAGAAGTTATTCTGACATTCGAGGGCGTAAGTATAGGAGCAGAAAAAACACTTTAGTGTCAAGAAACCTCCCATACCGTTTGCTAGAAATCAAATTACCGCGCACACAGAGACCGTGTTCAGGTCTAAAATAAACTAGTATTTAATATTCTTAAAAAATAACTGTGTAGAGAGGAGATAAAATAATGAATGGAACTTTGTTGGGTTTTAAACTTTTTTTTTTTTAGTTTTCGAACGGTAATAATTTCCTTAAGGTTTATGGCGCTTTCCCCATCTTTATCTACAAAACGAAATGGTTAAAGTTCAGCAGTTCAATCAGATAAAAATTGGAAACAAATGTGAAGACTTCATGATCGTAATTTTTTTTATTTAAAACTGTAGAGCCAAGAGAACCAAATGTTGAAAGACAATCTTAGTACTGTCTAACGAATTTTAGACTGGAAACTGCTATAAACTCACTGTAGATCTATATGAAAGGAAAGGAACATCCAACACACAGCTTTTCAATAAGTAAAATCCTGTATCTTGTAAAATGTGAAGTTTTATTATTCAAAAAAAAATAACTATGGAGTTATTGATTAATATATTTTTATTTCAGTATGTCTTATAAAAAATGTCATTCTTAAAGCTTATTCCAATTTGATGACGTTTAGTTTGATGAATTTTGATCGATTGTTCAAATTGCAATTTTTCGTTTGTTTTATAAGGTTTGGCAAAGAACAATGAAATTACGAATGTTAAGAGTATAACCTATTTATTTTGTATTGCTAAAGAAGTGATTAAAGAATGTCATTTGTAATAAACTGACGCGGAAGCATCTTCAGCGTAATTTACCAACCGGAATGATAGGGGACTAATGAAGACCTGGGACGTATGTAGCATTTCGCGAAAAATTATCGTCCAATAAAGGGAAATTGGCGCTACGCAATATTATAGAATTACGAATAACAAACAATATTATACAATTGCAAAAGACAAAATTGAAAGTTTAATCAGCACAATAACCCCCTCGAGCGTCGTTGCAACGTCTGTAATTGTCTGTTCTGATACTGATTTCGTCTTCTGTCAGGCCGAAAAAGACATACTTGGCCATTATGATGATGTACTATCGAAACGCTTTGGCCTGTAATACAAGTATTCCATATTGCTTGGACTACACCCAGTGCGTCTTTATTCTATCCAGCAGCGTCAAATTATCTCCTATTGGCGAATTTGCAGCTACATAAATTTTTTGCGGAGTCTTTAGTCTCATATGATTAGTCTCCCCGCACTCACCAAACTTGGTGCCATTCCGGTCGTGTCAGCTTATTTACAAATACCTTGTACATAGATATAGCTAGTTCTTAAGAGCTCGGAAAAAAAACTGAGAAATTTAGAATATGGCATGTGATACAGAGACTATAAAAACTTCATAACTTTTAAAATACCCACTTATCAAAAATGTACATTTAACAGTTTGAAGACGCCAGTTTATTATTTCTAAAGCGAATGTTGAATATAGATTGGAAGGTTACATGAATTGGAATGTAGTAAGGTTTTAATATAAATACTCTTAACTTATAAGAATGAACTTGCTTTAGCGTAATAATTGCAGTTGCCAAAGTACGTCACTTATTCGGTAATATGTTATAAAATAAAATAATCTATTTTCATAAAAAAAACCATCTGTTTTATAATACATTTAAGGTTCCATCGTTTTATAGTATATATAAGGTATTTATATTATTTTTATAATTATTATTCTTATTATTGTTATTGTCCGTACACATAAGAAGACTTTTGATTTTCTACTAAGAGAAAAAGGGAAAAGACCTTTTTCTCTCTTTAATTTCATCGTGTTTTTTCCATCCTCCCTTATCTTTTTCACTGTATTTTCTTTCTCTCAATGAAAAGTAGGAAGACGTTAGATGGAGTGGAGGGTAGAAGAAGGTAGATGGAAACAGCGAGGTACAGGGGTATAAAAGACTCGAAAAAAGGTCGAGGAGGTTAGGGGTCTTTCATATGATGTAGAGGCTGCGATCAGAATAGCCGGGGTCAGTGGTGGGGCACGTCGTCAAAAAGCGGAATTTGAATCCCTATCAAGCCAGCGTGATATATAGTGGTCCCGTCCAGAGATCACACCCGTCAGAGATCAATCACAGCCACCAGTGAAAAAGCGACCGAATTTTTTTATTCTCTCGTGAAGTGCATCCTTAAAATGGAAAATCTCTTAGACTCGAAAAGAAAACAATGCTCCGATTACGACTTTTTCTTCGCCTAGGCCGTGTCAAGTGCGTTCCAACACTGCGCAAAGGCGACTGAGCCTCATTCGTGGCTGCTGCCTCACCACTCGACTCGTTACCTCGTTGTTATTTTTCGTCGTGTGAGTTTGTTGGTTCCGGTGTTTATATGGAGTGGAGCAGACTCCCTTGTCGTTCGTTCTAGAGCAGAAGGTTTGAGCGAGGGGCCGTCTAGACAGCGAGACGAGCACGAGCATAATTGTATTGCGCTTCGGTGATTCCATAGGTACCCTCGTAGCCCCCCTATCTCCCTGCCTCCCGTACCCTCCTCCTATTCCTCTATTTAGGTAGAACTTCCCCTTATTAGATACGAACTCTTGTTAATGTTGTTCCTCTTCACGTAATAAAAGAGAAGGAAAACAGGGCGATTCCTCTCCCTCTCTTCATTATTCGGTTTCAAATTTTGCAAATGTTATATGGCCTTTAAAAAATAGTTTAAAAAAAAAAGATTTAAACAACAGTTAAGATTTGACATTGCACTTACACGTGTTTTAAATGTTTTAAAATAATAAAAAATTTATCAAGTAAGATTATAATTTCAAGCACGGTTCCCATTAGAAATTAGAAAAGTTGTGTAACTTTTTATATTCACAAATCAACAGAAGGTCGATGCCATCAGTATACGAGAACTAAATCTTAATCAAATGAGACTTCAGCCAAAGTATTTTCTTTAGATCACAGTATTTCCTTTAGATCAAAGAATGATAACGGAACTGATTTATTCAATTATTTTGTAACAACCTTTACTATACAGTTTCCTTTTAGAGAATGGCCAAAATTATTTTATCATAAATATTGTTTTACTAAAACCTTTGAATAGTTTCCAATGAGAAAAGTCTGCTTAATTTCTCAAAGCTGATCCTCCGTAAACATTAAGTTATGGTAAAGTAACTTTCTTCTGCGATCCATGTTTGTATTTACCTAATAGGAGTAAGCGCAGGCTACAAAAAGGCAACAAAGCTGCGGGTACGGTTGACAAGCTAGTAACTGGCACACGAAATGTACATTGTTCCCGATTAAATTGTTTAGCATCTGGTAATCCAGCTGTCTCTTTTCACTTTGAAAATTCTTTATAACATCCTATCTCTTGGTATCACGATCGTGAAATACTATTTTGATAAATTTATTTTTTATGGTATAAATGTTTGGAAACGAGTGAGTCTAACCATCCCATTATTAATTTCGGCAAACGCAAAAGCCAGACTTAACTAGGATACCGTATAAGAAATTTTTCCTGAAATTGGCAAATGCAGTATTTATAAGATATTTTTTGTTGCGGAGTCGACAGTTATAACGCAATTTAATGGTTTTGGAATGTTAGCTTTTCAAATGTTTTAGTTCGTAAATTTTTTTATTATTTTTTGTCGCAACTGACGCACATCATTGTTGATGAGATGAAATGCCAATTAAATGTATAAACTTTCTGACATAACAATATAAACACAACTAATGTTTCTTAGCCGTATGATTCATAATATAACGAACCATCCATGAGGGTTAGGTCTTTCACTTAATGGCGGCAGTGGATAGATGTTGGGTTGGTAAATAAGTTCATTCGGTTTTCGCTTTAGTGCAACTTCCATGCAAATTAACGTCGCATATGCGTCGTGCATAGCTGAGTTTTGGAAAAGAATATGTTGCATTAACGTCACATTTTGCTGTATTATTTTAAAAAAGGCAAACGGACTGTAGATGCTCATAGAAAAATATACAGTGTCTAGAGAGACGATGCCTTAAAAGAATGTGTATGTCAAATTTCGTCCTAAGATGCACCCCGCTCTGGTCGTCCTAAGAAGATTAATTCAAGTGGCATTAAGGCTATGATCGAAGCACATCTATCCCATTGGTGCGTGGGATTTAAAATATATTTACTGTGCTGAATATATCCCATACAAGCGCAGAAAACGTGCAGGATTGGCTAATCGCAAGGTTGTCGTATCAGTATTTCACTATGGCAACGCCAGACCGCATACATCTCTAATCACTCGAAACAAATTACTTAGTCTTGGCTGGGATGTTTCGCATCATCCGCCGTACTCGCCTGATCTGGCCGCTTCAGATTATCATTTATTCAGGTCATTGCAGAACTCTGTGAATGGGGAAAACCTTCAAAGATGATGAGGCCGTTAAAAAACACATCGACTGTGTTTTTTTTTTTCCTTCAATAAACCCCAGGCGTTTTATGACCGTGGCATAAGTTGGCCGAACGATGGTAAGAGGTCATTGATGAAAATGAACAATATGTAATTGACTGAAATTTACCTTACGTTTCAATAAAGTGTTTTGTTACAATTTTAAAAAAAACGAATGAAGTTATTTGCCCACCCTATATAATGTGAATTATTTAAAGTGAAAATTCCGTTATAATTATTTATTGCTTCTTTTTATATTTAAAATAAATATTTCCAGATTATAAAGGGTGTTTCTAAATTATCTCCCGTATTATAAGATTTTAACGTAATTTTATCATGTTTATTACTCAAAAATATTACAGATTTTAACGTGACTTTTTTTATTCACAAAGAAAAACTCAAAAAGTTTCTTAGCCTCACGTGCGTTGATAATGAAACACTCGGATGGCGCGTGGTACCATTGTTGGCGCGTTGTTCCAGTTTCTGCGAGACGCAGTAAACTATGGCGAGTGTTCAAGAAAAAGCTCAATGCGTCTTATGGCTTGCGGAATTTAAGTCAATGATTACAGTTCAGAGAATGTTCAATGTTCAGATTTAAGTCAAAGTTTAAAAAGGATCTTCCAAATCATAAGTCAATTAGGCTATGGCATGAAAAACTTTTAAACACAGGCAGCCTGTTACACAAAAAGAGTGCTGGTAGACCTTCAGCGACACCACAGAGAGTAGGTCAGGGAGGCGTTCGATCGCAGTGCCCGTAAATCACTTCGCCAAGCGGTTCGTCAACCGGATATTTCAATGACATCCTTACATAAAATAGTGAAGCACCGCCTTCGTCTTACACCCTACAAAATCCAGATGATACGTGAACTGATGCCAGATGACCGACCGAAGCGCAAGAAGTTTGCTGAGGATATGCTCCAAAAAATCGACAATGATCCCAACTTCCTTGAGGACATTTTGTTTTCTGATGAGGCAACATTCCATACTTTCGGAGCAGTAAACCGACCCAACTGCCGCATTTGGAGCTCACAAAACTCTCACCTTCTAAGGGAGCATATACGCGACAGCTCAAAGGTTAATGTTTGGTGCGGTTTAATGCATGATCGAGTAATCGGACCTTTCTTTTTCGCGAAAGACACCATTACCGCTGCAACTTACCTAGCTATGCCGGAGAACTACTCGATTCCACAGGTGGAAGAACTGCAGCCCAACATAGTCTACCAACAAGATGGAGCACCTCCTCACTAGGGCCTGCAAGTTAGGCAGTGCCTTGATACGAACTTTCCAGGACGATGGATTGGAAGGGATGGGCCAATCCCTTGGCCCCCTCGTTCATCCGAAGATAACCCTCTGGATTTTTTTTCTGGGGATATATGAAAGACACTGTTGATGACACTGAAACTCTCAAGATCAGAATAATTGAAACAATCGCTGAAATCATCCCCAAAATGCTAGCTCGAACAGGGGAGGAAATCGAGTTTCGCTTTGACGTCCTTCACGCCATAAATGGGGGTCTCGTGACACATTTTAGTTTTCATCCGCTCAAGTCTTGTGCTTCCGTATGAAGTAAACGCCAAGCAACGCGACACCATCCTCTCATCATTAACTCTGAAGTAAAAAAAAAAAAAAAAAATTGTTATAATTGATTGCAATCCTTTTTCAAACTTTCATACAATATGATAATGGCTGCTCGTACTGTTTCCTTGAAAAAGCATAACGAAAAATTTTTGAACACCATTTTTACACAGATATTATGTGCAAGTAATCCTTTTATGTACTTGCAATCGCTCATAATGTAATTAAGAGATAGTAGGAACTAAGTTATTTGTTTTAAAGTGACCAGATTTCTTTGAACGAAATTTTATTTTAAGATAAATTTTATTTTCAAAACGCTGAAATAAACTTTTAATTTTGTTGAATTATTAAACCATTAATTAAACAGCTTTTAAACTTTATATTCTATAGTACATTAAGAAATTATTCAATAATTATAATAATTAACCTTTTGTTGAATTTGTGTGACAAAATAAAGTTAGTTTATTTACAAATATATTGAATGTTTAGAATTGTAATGAATTTCAGAGCAGACAAATTTATCGAACATCATCGGATGCATATTAATAATAATTAATACAGAGATGGCATATTATCTGATATAACTGACTTTAGAGATTATAAAAAACATCTTTACAAAATAATTTGATTACATGGTTTTATTTTACAAAATTGATTCAGATAGGCCGATATATTTTAAGAAATAAATCAAAGCAATTAAATCAATTTATAATTATTTAATAACATTTTAAAGTTAATCATTATGTCGGTTGTAGGATATCTTTCCTAACTTGAGTATTTTCGTTGTATTTCGAAAAAACATGCTTAACGAAGATTTGACAGAAGACTCTCTCAACCATTTTGTTATTAAGCAAATACATCCAAGTTTTTGAGCGGCCTTTCGAAATGCTTTATTTGCTGCAAGTCTACGTCACGTTTCCTTAAGTCACCGCTCCTTAAATTGAGGTTGCAATTTAAATGCTCGGATGCTTCATCATATCGCTACCCAATACACCGCATCCTCTATCCAGTAAATCACATGGTTTGAACTGGTTATATCCTCTATCCAGTAAATCATAATGAAGCGGGTATTTATTGCAAGGATTTCTCTTCAAGTTTGTTTCTGTTTATCTAAACGAATTATATTATTTGTAATTTGGATATATGAAAAGAATCTTATTAGTTATATTAAAATATATCAATTTCACACAAAAGGTGAGTTATCTTAATTTAAAAAATCCCAGCATAATTTGGTTCTGATCAATGGAACCATCCGAGTTATTTCATTTAACTGCATAGATAGTGTTAAGATGAGGCCAAGACTTTATAAGCTTAAACTCTCATTTCAATTTAAGTCAAATTTGAATTTGCACAAAGTTACTTATGGGATTAAAGTAATTTATTTTTTTTAAATTTAAGCTATTTTTGAAATATTTTGGCCATTTTGTCGCAGTGTTTATCTCAAAATGTATTATTCTAAAAATTGAGAAACGAAATATTTTCAATATAAGTTTATTAGTAAAAAGTTGCTTTAATTATGTGAGATCAAGTAACATTCTCCTTGTAACAAATCAGCGCACTAAGAAGGAAATGTTCAATTACATGAAAGTTGGTATGTGGAATACACGCGTATAGAAGAATGGTTAAACTTTGAGAACAATAGGTTGATTTAAATGCCAAATCTATCCGCCAGATGGCATCCGCTACGGTTTATGAATTTTGTTCTAGTTTATTTACAAAAGGTTAGTGAAGATGAAAGTTAAAGACTTGAAAGAAAAGCTTCAGTTAATAGGAGCGAAAACTGACGGAAATAAACAAGTATTGACTAACAGTGAGCAAATTTTATAATGAATTACGATTTACGGAAGTGACGATGCTAAATATTGCGCTAGGCTACGACATCTCATTTAACCTCACTGAATTTTTCGATCTGTAGGAAATCCATGAAACTTGAGATTTTTGTTTTTAACATTGTTGTTGGAACACTGTGGAACTGAACAATGTACATGCATGTTCTTATACAGTATTCTTAACATTGCCGAGATTTTCTCCTCATTTCGACCATAGCGTCATAGCCTCAGATTCATAAAGCGTAAGCGCTGCCATCTATACTTAAATCAACCTATTGGACATAAATAAAGTTACATAAAGTTGAACAAGTCAGTATAGCGTTAGTCTGCCTCTAGCCTAGATTCAAATCGTTAACCCCCGTGATTCATAAAGTTGCTGGATGGTGTTGTGACATATATTGCCGATGATTTTCAATTGGCCCGCTAATTCGTTGACCTTTTGAGTTAATGGCTGCCGTCGCCCCACCACATCCCAAATTTTCTCAGTAGGAATGAGATCTGGTGAACTAGCTGGCCAAGACACTGCATCCACTGAGAAAATACCTTAAATACTGTATTAAGCGCCCGGGCGCTTATTTGCAAAAATGCAGCGGACCCCCAGGCGCTTAATGCAGGCGGGCCAGTATGTCAGGTCCGGCGCTAAATACAGTATTTACGGTACATAATGTGTAATGTACATACATGCATGGTCCCAGGAATTCTCCTCAATTTCATAAGACTGCTCGCTCCATACCGCTCTTGGGAATCTTCCACGATCTCAAATACGGCCAAGTAGAAATCAAAATGACTGATTTCAGTAATAATTACAAAGGCCAGGCAGAAATTTGTAGCTGAGCAATCGGTATATACGCGCCTTCAATTTTAAGTACCGTAACTAACTCCCAGCCCTGGAACTCCGACCCCAGTGGATCAATCAGAACCAAACTAAATAGTGAACAACTTCCGAATTTCAACCTTCTGTATCAAAAAAGTAGAAAATATGGAGAAAGACAGACAGACAGACTTGCTACTTTCAAGTTTATCTTTTACGCATTGTTGACTTGGACACGTGTATGTTCAGTACCACCTAGAGAGAAAACCTGCGCACGGAAACGTCATACCTTATTACATGACCTACGGTAGGATATTGTTAATCGTATTTCTACCAATAATAAGCCCTAAATTTGCCCTACCGTAGGTGATATAACAATGTACGATTTTTCCGCGCGCAGGCTTTCTCTTTAGGTGGTATTGGTATGTTACGATCCCTTTGTCATGGCGCGTGTTACATTAGTACCGTAATGTACCGCTTTAGTATGGTTGTACGCGAGGCCAACAAGAGACAGGCCTGGCCAACACCTTCTAGAGAGAAGGCCTGCAGACAAAAACTGTATACGTTGTTACATCATCAAGTGGCCAAATTTGGGACTTATTATTGTTAGAAATCACGGTCTACAGAAATAAATGGTCATCGTGCTCCATTGTTAAAATGATCGGCCTCGGTGGCTCAGTAGTTGAGTCATCGCCACTGATGCTGATCGCCTCTGATGCCCGAGGACGCGGGTTCGACCCCGGCCGAGGACGACGAGGATTTTTTTCAGGGGGAAAATTATGAGATCACGCACTTCCTTCGGAAGGGAAGTAAAGCCGGTGGTCCCATGTAGTCGTTTGCAGGCTGCACCAGAGACGATAAGAAAGGAAGACCGGACAATCCTCTATTTTATGTGATCCGTGCAGATTTCTTCGCGCATCACGTCATTTGATGTACTTTTGCTCCTTACGTTGGAGGGCGTAATTATCGTATATTAAAATAAAGAAGTGATGTTAGTAATTCAAATAAGTTATGTATTTAATAAGTAAATAAAAATTACATGTTGCATTCCGTAAACGTTGTTCCTTTTATTAAATCGAAACTGTGTGAAATCGAAACTAAAAGTGTTTACTTCCACTCAGCTCTTCGATTGTCTCATAACGGTTGATAATCATTTCGAAAAGCAATCTGCAGTTGATTCAAATAAAATATGCCATTGGGACGCTCCAGGTTGTTTCAACAGACGAGTATTTGGATATGTATAAATTATTGCTGTCATGCTAACAAGGGGACATTACGACCTCGGAATTTTAGTTTAATACAAGACTTCGTATAGTTGTAGTGTACCTTTAGGATGTTAATATACTTAAATATTAAGGCGCACTGATCAGCCAATTTTGAAAAAAAGACGGTTTAAAGTTTCGAGCACCATATATAAGGGAAAGTTTTCCTCTTTGATTTTAGTGATCCGATAGCTCAGACGGCAGCGTGGTTGCTACTCACAAATCAAATTATTAGGGTGAGGTGGAGGGTTCGAATCCCAGTTGTAATTTTTTTTTCGAATTTTTTTTTCTTTACCCAAATAATTATTCAATATATTATATTTACAAATTTATTTGTGACAACCAACTTTTTTTTTCTAGCTTCAACAAAACGGTCATAAGTCCAGGAATCAATAATTGAATATTTATCAAACGTATTTCCGCCTTTTACTTTTTTTTCCCACTGGGATAAATATTCCATCTTTTTCAAACGTCGACATCCTTTCTTTTTCAAAGTTTGTAAGGTCCGCGTAGGATGTCCTTTGGCAATATTAATAACTTTTATTTTATAGTTCAAATGAACGTACTCGACATGTCTTTCTCTGCTCTTTTTCTCTTCTGGTTCGATGGATAATCGTCCGATGAAAGATCTTCAATTTCTTGATAAGATACTGGTTCACAATCTTCATTCACATGAATCAATGCCTCTTCATTTACAAATATTTTTTCATCCAGCATTTCTAATGTAAGTTCATAGAGTTGCTGTCCCATCATCATAGCTTCGTGAGAAATTGTAGTTGACGATTCTGATGTAATATTATTTTCATGGAGCAATATTTCAAAATATACTACTGCATCCTTCAATCGCAATTTCGAAACTTCGCTGTTCATATATTCGTCAATTTTCTCTTCAATCCCCGAAGAACCAGCAAATTCTCCGCTCTCCATTTTCACAGAAAAACGTTTTTATTAACTGTTTTATGATTAAAAAACCATTATTGTTTCACAATTAAAAACTGCTTTTTTTTGTAATGGCTTGGCAAACCTCCGCTCATACTTGACGAGAGCCAGTGGCGCGAGAAAGATCTAGAACATTACAAACCTCTTCTCACGTGCCTCTCTGCGCTCTGTCTACCTTGTCAGGTAGCCTCGAAATAATTTTTTTTTAATAAAATAAAAAATAAAATAAAATAGTTATTGCTTTTAAAATGTTGATTCCATACAAAATATTTTGCAGAAAATACTTTATTACTCCGTAGACACTTGTAACAATAAAAATAAGTATAATAACTTTGAGAAAAGGAAAATTTTGTGAAAAACGTTGGTTGTCACAAATAAATTTGTAAATATAATATATTGAATAATTATTTGGGTAAAGAAAAAAAATTGTTACAACTGGGATTCGTACCCGCCACCTCACACTAATAATTTGATTTGTGAGTAGCAACCACGCTGTCATCTGAGCTATCGGATCACTTACAATCAAAGAGATAACTTTCCCTTATATATATGGTGCTCGAAACTTTAAACCGTCTTTTTTTTCAAAACTGGCTGATCAGTGCGCCTTAATATTTAAGTATATTATCATCCTAAAGGTACACTACAACTATACGAAGTCTCGTATTAAACTAAAATTCCGAGGTCGTAATGTCCCCTTGTAAGTTTAAGTTGTGTAATTTTAATCTTTTATATCCATCAGTTTAAATTTGTATGTTTGCTGAAGTTTCTATTGTTTTGTACTTTGGTTCGATTCTGTTTAACATATGGAGTAGATTGCGTTTTTGTTTTGTATTAGTTGTGTGGTGATTATATTTGTTTTTCTTGTAAATTTTTTATCCATTCCTGGATGTAATAAATAATGTCTGTCTTAAGTTTACTATTGTTGTGCTAGAATCTTATTAAACGTTGAAGTGATTGCTCACATTAATTATTAATTATATAAATGATTACCTTTCGGTACTTCAATTTTATCTATATACTAAAACTCTTGCGTGTATTATTTATTTATTTATTTATTTATTTAGGAACTCCCCCCCCTTCCCCACTTTCTGGGGTTTTCTTTGTAATTCCCTTCAACAGATGGCGCGGGCGGCGAAGCCGCGGGTACAACTAGTTGATTTATAAATATACAATTTTTGTGATATCATATATAAATATATAGTATTTATTCACTTTGATTTTTAAAATTTTTTTGTTGCTAGTGAATTATTTCTTTAATTATTTAGGAATTGACCTAAAAATTCTGTGTGAATTAAGAAGCGTAAATTAATTTAAGTTTAATAACAAATAATTTTTAATCGTAATAATCGCGAGTTAATAAAATGAAGAAATATCTTAAAACGAAGAGGTTGTTTGAGGCTAATTGAAGAAATGTGAAAAGAAATGCTGCTTGGAGCGTAGAATTGCTTTTGCTCCTTCCGCTAGCTAGTAATGGCGCTAGTTAGAGGCATCATTTTCTCCTAAGGGAAAACGTGAATTGTCCGGTCTTCTTTTCTTATCGTCTTTGGCTGCACGTTAAGGAACCCTTGCGAGGCAAAATTTGCGGTCCCTGTAACGCCATTCTGAAATGACCATAGCAGTAGAAAAGGACGTTAATACCAAACAAACCAACCAATCATTGTTAAAATGAAGCTAAAATTTCTATAGTTTATCCAGCCTTAGTTTGCGCGAATGTGATGGACATTTCAATTGTTATGTATTGTTTGTAACACGTGCAACAATTGAAACTGCCATCACATTTCGCGCAAACTAATGCTAGATGGGGTATAATTCCCGACAGGGCAGGAACTCTATTGAAAAATGGCGCTGCATATACAATCGGCCCAACTGCAGCTGCAGTGCCACCCTGTCGGGAGTTTGAAACTTTACTTTCATTTTCAATTTCAATGAATTTTTTATCCTATTTCTACCAATAATAAGCTCTAAATTTGGTCGACTAATGATGATATAACAATGTATGACGTTTCCGTTATCAGGCCTTTTGTCTAGGAGGTATTGCCCTAGTGCGACCTATGCGGCATCTGGCGTGATCTGTTTTCCATTGATTCTCGGAAGCACGATGATCATATACATATCTATAGAACGTGGTTGAAATGCAATTAACAATAACAGCTTGATGATGATGCAACAATGTATGACGTTTACTCCGCAGCTTTCTCTCTAGGTGTTGCCTGTGCACTCAAAAGTCACCTGACCATCGGGATCCGAGCAACAATCCATCATTCCAGGCCTGTAGCCCGAACGTTATCTTAGGGGGGGGGGGGGGGGGGGGGGGG